>VXBC01005709.1:5269-112687 GCA_013399945.1 Ploceus nigricollis
CCCACACACAATAAACAAAATCAGCCAAACCCCAAACCACTCAGTTATAATATTAGTAGTAAAGATATATTTTGTGAAATTACCTGGAGAAGAAATGAAATGGACTGGAGAATTAGTAACCACAGAAACAAACCCCAAAGTAAGCAAATAGATATGTCTTCTCTCTTCTGGGCCATTAAAGGTTGTAGGTCACTATTGTGTACTGCATTGCATAATTCAATTTTACTACTTTGATGGTCCTGCCTTCTTTTCCTGCATTTTGCTGAATCCATATTCCCACCTACATTAAGGGATTATTTCCTTACGCTGTGTAAGGGAGAGGGGGAAGCGCTGCTTTCATCTTTAGGAGACAGTAGTGTTTTTTTTTCCCCTCCCTCATTTTTTTTCTCACTTGTTCTCCTGTAATTAAAGCTAACAATTCAGTTGTTCCTTACCAGCATTTTTTGCTTGCATAGCTCTTTAATTTTTTTTCTCCTTTCCATTAACAATTTTATCTTTGATTACTATTCCTTTCCTCTAGATCAGTCTCCTTTCACATCAGATATCTTGTCCTTGTCATTGCAACCTGCTGTGTGAATCAGGTAAGCCTGGTAAGATACCTTTACAGAGCAGCCTTGATTGTGTTTGCTGAGCTGTGAGAAAAACAAGAAGCATAAAAAAAAAAACAACTTAGAAGCTTGCTTGTGAAAGAATCAGCCCCTGCTGAACCTACAGTACAGAAAAAGAAAGAGAACTTTACACTTAAATTTAAAGAGACTTAGTGAAGTCTCGTGCTGAGAAGAAACCATTTCATGTTGTTAGCTTGATCTTAGTAGTTTTCTTCTGTCTAATGTACTGCTCCAGCAGTTTGTTACACCCAGTTTGCATAGAGGTAAATGACACCACACTGCCCAAGGCACTGGGCAGTCAGGCCCTTACACTTTACCAAGGAGTTGTGGAAGCACAGCAGCCACCCCAGCAAGGCTGAGACTCCATTGCAGAAGCCAGGCTGACAGGAGGGCATACAGCTGCAGAAAGCCTCTGGGGCTGGAGGGACTTCTGAGGCAGCTTTGCAGCTGGAGCAATTGCTGCCACACATCCAACTGGATGTGAGGGTGATGGCTCCCAGCCTGAAACCTACAAACAGGCATCCTCTGCTAATTGGGAACAGAGGAAGAGGAGATCAGAGAAGTTAATAAGCGTGAAGTCAGTACTGTGGCCAGTTAATAGCAATACTCTTTCTTGTTATGCTCATGAATGTGTTACAGAAAGTATTGGGAAATCTTATCCTGCCTGTAGGGAAGTGGGTGGCTGACACAGAATAATAAAGACTCTTTTCTTTTAGCTGCTAGTTTGAAGGCTGCTCAGACTAGAAATGGAAAAACTGTACCAGATGATGGTCTCTCTGATGGCAATCAATAGTCTTGAAGGATTTATTTGTTAGCAAGAGTCTGTCTCATGAAAATTCCCCTTTAGCAATAGAATTACTTGCATTTTAAGAAATCAGGCCTGGGGCATGGGTAACCTTTGTGACTGTCAAGAATGAATGGTTCTGATGGTCTTGCTGTTCTGCCCTTTTCATCCCCTGAGAGTCCAACAGAAGTCAGCAATAAGTCTTGGATTAGGACTGAACTAGGAATGCCTCCCTGCTATGAAAAGGAGCCATCAAGCAGTGGTGGAAGAGAGGGGAAATACATATCCTGAATGAGGGGATTTAGCAAGTGTACGAGGTCCTAGAACTGGAGTAAGTTTGGTGTTGGGCCAAAATATGGTCAAGTAGTAAATGTGGAAGAAGTCAGGTAATTGCTTAGCCATGAGCTTTCTTGTACTGTAGCTGCCATCAAATTGTGCTTTGGGGCAAAGATGTTTTCTTTTATCTGACGTTCCCCCTGTGAATTCTGGGAAGTCAGCTTCGGACTTGAACGAACAACATCATTTATTTGTCTCTAACTTCTACTAGTTTCACCATCTGGCATGAATTATACTGCACTGAACATGTTCTGTCTTATCAAATTCTATTATCACTTTGTGCTTATCCTGTAGTTTATCACTTTGCAACTGTTTGTGTAAAAATAAGTAAAGCAAGAAAATAAAACTATTAGTGGTTTGAAAACCCTTTAAAATCTTGTTGCAGCCATTCCTGCAAACACCTGAGGCTTGGATCCTTGTTTCAAATACAGATAACTCTAATGTTCTTTTTGTTGTCTGTATAGCTTTATTGTTCTATACTGTTTTTTTTATGACAAATTAAACAACTTTGGTTTTACCAAGCAATATGTGCCTTTTATTTTTCTTCAACTTATTTGTCTCTAGTTGTAAAGGATTATTTATTTCTTGCCTTTTCCTTCTGTTATTTTTTAAAATTTAATTTGATTATTTTCAAGTTCTAGATTTGCTGCCTCAATTCTTTCTTATTTTCAGGGTAGTATAATATTTTTAACATAGTTTAGTGCTTCATATTAAATGTGTGCTTTTCATTTACATTTTATTTCAAAATAATCTCTGATTTTTTTTTTTCTTCTCTCTGTCTCTTTTGCCTTTTCATTAATTTCTTGAATATGCTCTATTTGTAATGCAGAACTTAAGAGCTGACCACTTTCTTTCTTGCTCCTGTTAGCTAACCCTGGTCACAGTAAGCTGATTTATTTACATTTGCAGGTGTTTTTTCAGGATCAAATCCTTCACACTGTATCAGATAAGTGTCTGAACATCATGAAAATAATAAACAGAAGAGATTTCACTCATAGCTCAAAAGTGTTAGGGAAAACTACTTTCAAAAGGCACTTTTTGCGAACCATTACATATAACAGGTTGAAATCTTTGAAGCATCTTAAATCTGGTAGCTTTAAATTTCAACTCTCACTTCTAGTTTCACCTTTTGATGCTTTTTTGGCTTTCATATAGATGTTACACATCAATAAATATTTAAGTCTGACTCCTCGTGTAAAAAAAAAATCCTTTGGCAAAATCTATGAATAAGAAGTAGTTGATCTAACCTGATGATCAAATTGCAAACAGTAAGGATAGACCAAGGCAACAAACCTTGCCCATGATACCAAGACAAAGGTAATAACTGAATATTTATTTATTCTCTCATTAAATGATGAAAATATTATGCCAAGTGTGCTTCTGTTTAAAGTGCTTTGACCTACAGCACCACATAATCTTTTTCTGCCCTGGTGAATTCAGAAGTGGAGCAGTTTTGGGGATTCTTGCTGAGATGGTCAGTGTACAGCACAGTTGTGTACTTGTTCCTCAAGAGAAAGTTGATGTTAGCCACAGACATTTTCTCATATGGCTGCAGTATTACCTATTTTTCTTCTGGAACACTGCAGAATGGAAATCAAACTATCTAACTCAAAATTTGGTAAATCTTCTGCCACATCCAGACTTGAGTCACTCTTGCCAAAACATAAAAATCCTTGGATTTATACTGATGGCGTAGAGACTATGACCAGAAATGTAGCCTCCCAGGAAGGTGAATGGCAAACTGTCTCCTTACAGATAAATCCCGAAGGAAGCTATAAAAAAACTGTACTTAATTCTAAAACAAAAACATACAGCGCAGCAGAGTACATAAAGCTGGATAAGTCCGAATCTTCATTAATTAATCAACATAAATTGTTTATAGTTCCTTCTGTCTAAAAGGACTTTGAAAGAAATCTTGGGTTCTGCTACTCCTCAGTTGAAGTGGAACATCTGATACATAAATTCAGAAATCAGGAGAACCCTTACATATCTTGTGATTTTCCAGGTAAAATTATGTTTGAACAAAGTAATACCTTTATTAATTTTGAATCACAAGAAACAAATCAATTTATTCTTACAGTGCAAGGAGGGGAACCCTTTGCTATTCCACAATGAGCTTTTTGCTTTCTTGGAGGCTTTTTAGTTTGTATTTTAAAACAACTTTTAAAATTTGAATCTCCTTGATAAGACTCCCTTTCCAAAACCAGTATCAAATGGGTCTGAATATTGCAAAGGCTTTTTTTACTAGATGTCTTTGTACCGACAGCCAGGTTTGACTTTGGGTTTGAAACATATGGATCATGGATAAAGTGAGGAGTCACTAGAAGTATGGAAACAGCTGTAATCTTAATAATTAAAAAAGCCAAAAGGAGACTGAAGGAATTTTCTTGGAAATATTAATGCTTATGCCAGACAAAATATTCTTAGACTGAGCATTTCTAGGCTGTAAGAGCACATCAATTTTGTTTTCATAGCAAGACATGAGGAGTTAGTAAATAACAAGATTTATACACAGATCTCCTGCGTACTGAGTCGGACAATCACATTATTGATTGACCACCATGATGGCACTAAACCTGAACCTCCTTAATGTCATCATCTGTAATCATCTCTTGATTAGACACTCTGAGGCGCCACAGCCAAGATCAGGTAGCAGGAGACAGTTCTGATTGAGCAAATCAGTTTGGAAAGGGTCCCTGGAGAAGAATTTCATTTTCCAGGCCAGAATTATCATCTCTGTGCCTTTGAATCTATACTAATAACATAATGGGGGAGAAAAAAATGTTTCTCATGATGAAATAAAACATTTGTTTCCTCCCTTTCCTCTGGGTTAGGTTTATCAAATTATGAGCTGAGTATTACACAGCTCCTCTGCAGTGAGCAAAATGGACTGATAGTAGATAGATATTTTTAATTCTTATGTTATCTGCTGTAGGACTGTTGACATATGTAATTATTTAGCATCATATTTAAAACTCTTGATAACATGAGATAATTAGTGTCCCTTTACTGAAAAGTAAATCCCATGCCAACTTCACACAACTGAAACTAGTAATATTATGACAACTCTGATCTTAACAGTTTCTGTTTTGTGGCTGGAGCTGCGAATCAATGATATCCCAGTCTGTGATGCTCCCCTGGAGAAAATAAAAACCAAAACAGGCAACAAAACAAAATCCCACTAAAATTTACTTCAGCAAATTAAATTTTGTATTAAGCTGTTGATGACAGTCAAGAAGGCTGATGATTTTATTTTGTTTGGGCTAAATGATACCACTCTTACTCTCTAACACTTAAAAGAGCATACAATCAGAGAACTGAGATAAAACCATTGGGAGTCCTTGCAGGCTGAGGCTGGTATCAGATAACCAGATGCAGTGGCACTGGCTTCATCCCATCAGTGCACTGGTGTGTATAACATCTCTCTTTGAAAGGCTAAAAGTGGTAGAATAGCAGGGCAGCTGCCCCTGGAGTCTCCCTGTTTAATAGGGTAAAGTGGGAAGCTCTGGGCCCTCTCTTCAGATTCCATCAATAAATCCCGTTATTAAAAATCTCAAAAAAAGTAGATGCTTTAAAAATAATGTAAATACCTACAGTCATGTATCTGATCTTTCCCTAAAAGTTCACGATTCCTGTAATATTTTGCATGGTCTTGACATTATTTTCCCATGTCTTTCCAGAATTGTCCCTATACTTGTATAGTCCATAATATGTTTTTCAAAGCTGCTTTTTTAGGGTTTTTTTTAGTTGTTTTGTTGTTTTTATTTTTGATATTAAGTGATCTCTTCCAAAAATCTCCTTAAAATCAATCATAAATTGTGTTTTGAGCTTATTTACTGGGTGGCAAGAGGTCGTATAATATTGTATGGCTATTTCAACATAGGAATGGAATAAAGCAGATATTTTTAGCAATGAGCTTGACAGATCTATAAAGAATGCAATCATGGTTACCAAGCAAAGAAATAAAATCTCAGTATGAAGCTAGATGTATCAATGCAACTAGGAAACACCCATAGGAAGTGCCCAAGGTCCCACTCCCTAAACATGGAGTATGTACGGAGTCTGATACTTGGGAATATCAGGCAAAGGATGATCTACATTGACCTATCTGGGAAATCCATCCAACAAAGTTGGAAATGGACATGCCTATTGGTTGCTAACTGAACTTGTGCTATTCAAATACAGGAAAATTCTGTCAGCTCAGAACAGTTTCTGACAGGTGCTCACACCCAATACTCTGTTCCTTAATCAACACAATGATAATCTATTTTTCATCCATATTGACTAGGGTGCTACTCATTTTCACTTTGCAATGTTGGCATTGCTAATTTAGACTCCATCAATGGACAATGAAAAGGAGATAGTCTAATTTTTATCTGCTGGGAAATCTGGGATAGGATTCTGTGAAACAGTTTGAGTCATTACTATGCTTGTCTGTTCATTTCTGCTTGTTGTTCTGGTGCCAAAACTATTTGAACTGCGGTTGTGTTCACAGCAGCATTGTTTAAAAACAGGTGTGAGACTTGTCTGTAGCCAGTTAGTCTGTGAATCCTCTGTGGCCAAGGAATTCTATAGGCACTGTGTTCTTTTATATAAGGTGTTCTGGCATACTGAACTCTGCTTTTGCTGTATGCACTAGCTTTATCAGCAAAGTTTCATGGTTAAGTGTTCAAAAATTTTTCTCTAGGTATTTCATGCTTTCATAACACAGATGCAGATACACCCAAATTCCCTACAGGGATTTGAAGAAGCCCAAACATACCACAGACAGGAAAAGTTTATGATCTCAAAGGTACTCTTGGAGTCTTCACAAGCAGAAAATGCAATTATAAACCCTGAATCCAGGTTTTATACCTGTACCTCTTCACAATGTAACATTAACTCATAAGGTCAAAATGACAGCCTGAAGATCACACCTGACCTATTTAATGTCTCCATCCAGCCCATTGCTGCTGGCAGGGGGAATGACTGACCAGATAACCCCCCCAGACACCAGGACTGAGGAAAATCCTTCAAAAATTACTGGTACCACATTACTTCCCCATAGGGACAGAATCGATATCTGTTGTCTTCTTATTTTACATGTAGGAGATAAAAAATTGTTCATTTAGTGCCACTGTACCAAGGCATATAACCTCTGTGAGAGAGAGCTGCTGGTGCATGTAGGGAATGTTGTTGGGAGAGGCCCCCAGGCAGACTGTAGGTTTGGTTACAGCAGGAGTTGTGTGGCAAAGACTGCACAGTACCTGTAAAACTACTCTAGAGGGTGACCTCAGTGAAAAGAAAAGGTTTACAGGCAGAGAGAAGGGAGACAGGCAATTTGCTTAGGAATATCTAGCAGGAGAACTTCAGTTTTCTCCTACTGTGTGTGGGTTGTGATGAGATGAAATCAAATACTGCAATTTCTTGGGTTTTTTTTTTTTTTTGTGGAGGGGAGGAAGAAAAAGTAGCTATTGAAAAATATCAAAAAAAAGTAAGCTGGTTTAGTGAAGGAAAAGAATTAACCTATGATCAGAATGAATTATCTGAAAAATCACACGTTTTCTTCTACAGATGTTTAATCCTCATATTGCCTACAGAACTCACAAAACTGTTCAGTCTTAGTCAAATGTAATGCTATCTTTGGATAAGGACTGTTGACAGGATTTTGGAAGAAAAATATTGATACTAATATTAACCCTTTGCTTAATATTATGGATAGATAGCAACTATTGAAATAAAAAAATATACTGTAGCGGGAATTTGTCAAAGTGTTAGAGAATTGTATTTTGTATCATATAAAAATATAGAAAGAACTAACAAAACATAATCTAATACTGTACGAGGTCACTAACACATTTATGGTGCTCCATATAAGGCTTTCCAGGTGGTGATGCTAAAAACAACATTAATTTGTCACTGGATGCTAGATTTATTCTGGCTTCATAGATGTAGAGAACAGACATCTGTTTAAAATAATTGCTGTACACAGACAGCAAGCTATTAAGCTACTCACAGTGAGTTGGACCCCATTGGTACAAAATGCACAGGAATCTACAGTGTTGCTAAATTATTTTACATTACCTTTGACCTAAAAACTTTTTTTCCTAATGAAGGGTAATTAATTCTTTTTGAAATAGCAATAAACTTGTTCCTTACAATTACATAAGAAAGAAACAAATCCCCTAAATGCCCTGATTTTCAGCAACACGCACACGACTTGTATCAAAGTGAATTCCAGGGTGCTTCCAAGTTTTTCTGTGGTTTGTAATAAATACTCAAATTAATCTTGTCTAAGAGTTTTGCAGAAGCTGTGTGCCTCTGGTTCCCTGAATAAGAAACTTGAGGCATGATCTCTCATTATGCCACAAATATGAAAAATATGACACAGCGGTACGTTGCATAACAGAAAGGGGACAATATAAATCAGTTTACCTGAGCTGATATTTATTATTTTGGAGGGAAAACCAAACAAACTTCAGATTCTTGTAAAGTCTATGTGGAAAATTTTTATGTTTCTATTTTGTAATTATATGATTTCAAATTTGTTTTTCATTTGTCTCTTCCCTTTATCCCTCTCTATTATTAATTGTATTTTATTTTGTTTCTCCACTTTGCTATTGTGGGAGACAGATAAAAGATCGTAAAGCAGAGACAGTTTGAAGAAACTTAAAATTAAAAAAGAAGAGGAAAAAAAATAAATAAAACATGGTCTCAAGTTTCCTAAGATAAAACACTGCTAGGGAAGACAAAAATTTTTTCCCTTCTCAGTGAAAACTCCTGGTGAGTTCTGTTTTGCCTAAGCAATTTCAAGCTGCCGAAGCACAGAACCGTCAAAGGTGCTCAGCCCTAGGGCAAACTTACTGGAAAGAAGGAAAAAATGCTAGGTCTCATCAATGAAAATCTAGACAGAGTACTCAATCTGCTATTTTTCTTCTGGTTTCTTGGAATTGTTCCACTCTCCTCTATAGGTTTGCTTGAAAGCACTAAAATAAGTAAATATTCATACTCTAATGCCATTGAGAGTGAAGAGATGTGCAGATTGGATCTAAACATCTGGACAGCAACATAAAATCCACTAACTGTGCAGCCAGGACGACTCTATTACACCATAATCTCATAGTCACCATGCTCTTCAGAGCAGGCTGTTGTCTACAAGTGGGGCTGTAATGGTGTCAGTCACCTCCTGTGCTGTAGGAAGCACTGAAGCTTCCTCCTTTCCCTGAAATACTGAAATACAGTAAAGGGTAACTATACAGGACTAGGTGTATTAGCAGAAATCAAACAGATTTGTACTGTATTAGTAATGAAGTAATTATTATGATATGGACACTGTACCTGTTACATATGGCTATAAATAGGCCAGATGTGAAATTTTGTTTTACTTCTGCATTTTACAATATTTTGTGCATCTGCTGCTTTAGCTTCAGTACTCCATGCTGGGTTTTTTGCATGAGATTTCTTACCCCCACTTCCCTTTGTTGAAGAATGGATATATAAAGAAAGTGGATGAAGCTATTCCACTTGAAATTGAAATCTATAGTACAGAATTATTAGTATGTGCAGCTGGTATAAATCCATGTCTCTGTCCTGTAGTATGAAAAAAGCAGTGTGCTTCCCAAATCCCTGCACCTTAACTCAGCAAGCTAGAAATTTAGCAGAGATTGCTTAGCTGTGTGTATGTGTTTGAGACTGCCACTTATTAATTAAGACGATTTACTGCAGCTCAAGGGACATGGTGTGTTTTAAAGTCCTCATAAATTTAATGTTTGTGAGCACTTGTTTTCAAATGACCCTGAAAGCACAATAATCTTTGTAGTCAATGTATGTATCAAATGTGAAGTTTAAATGTTCTACTCCAACTACAGTGAAATCCATTTTCTTTGCTGCTTGGTATGGGAAAAAAAAAAGCGGATTTAAAAAAATTCTTTCTTTGTCTGAAGGATTTTACTGAAATTTATCAGATTAGAATGCAGCAAAGGGGGAATATGTCTCAAATGAAAATTAAATAGAATATTTTTGGTGTTTAAAGGAAATGTCAAATAATTTCCAAATTTTTCAGGAATTAAAAAAATCTTCTGGTAATGGTTTCTATTCATAAATATTCAGGACAGCAGCTGTCTACTCTTCACTTTTCACTTTATCTTTTCTGCACTGTTGTATTCACGAACTAAGGGTATTACAATGCTGCTGATCTGGGTATTTTTTCTTACCATAATCTAAGGATATTGTATATGTCTGACTGATACAAACCAGCACTCCTACCAAAAAAGCAGCTTCAGCCACAATAGGGGCTTGTCCTTAATCCCCTGCTGCTGACAGTGGAGAAGCCACTGAGGGAACCAGGCTGGGACTAAAGCTCTGGGGAGAACTAGGGAAAGGAAAGCTTCACCTAGATTACTCTCATGGTACTTGGCATTTCTCAGAAAGGATATATAAAACAGTGTGGGTGTGTGGGCAGAGCCAGGAAAAGCAGATGAGAGAGGGTAGAAGAGAAATTTTGAGGCATAATTTCATAATGAGAATCAAATTATGGTAGGTATTGAATAAGAAAATTCTTAGTAATATTTTAATAAATATAATGGATTTGACTAACTGGCTGTGTAATAATAACCTATTAGAAATACACAGTGAAATCAAAACAATTCTAAGAGGAGAGTAGGAGTTGTTAAAGATGGAAACACCTGGAAAGTATCAGAAACACAGTGGAGGAGCTATTGTAGGATACTTTCTACTTGACAGCTCTACAGCTGGTCTTTTAGTATGTAATCTTTCCATGCCAATTATGCAGAATTACAGAAAATATTAAATTAGGCATGCCAGCCTAATGAATAGGAGTACATTACAGAAGGTAAGTCTGAAATTCAGATGGATTGTTTTAAGAGAGATGTAGGGTAACTGCTATAATTAGATCAACCTGGTACTCTTAGCCTGCCTACAATGAGAAAGCCTCACACATATTGCAAGGAAAGATTCCTGTGTTCTTAGAGGAAATGTGTGCTTTAATAATTGGTTGTTTTGACACTCTGTAGTGTCTTTTATACTCTCCATGTGAAGAGGTAGAATTCTGTCCTGGAGGATGCATTTTCTGAGTCATTAATCAGCCAGAGTCTTTGGCTCCTGGAGAGTCTTAGCTCTGCTGGTTGTCTGGTTTTCCACAGAGCTGGAAAACAGATGGAGCTCTAGTCAGGGAGTCTGGGCAGGTGGGGGTCCCACCCTTAAGAGAGGGGAAGAATCCTCAACCTGTCACTTGAAAAGAGGAAAAAAGCAGTACAAGCATAAATCTCACCTGGTAGCATGGAAAAGTACTCTGACACACTGTGCAAGTCACATTTTATGTACTTAAGGGAGGAAAGTTTTGGCAATTTGAGAAACTGCAGTAACAAACATACATACTAATAAACCAGATTCACCAGCCTAAGAGCATGAGAGAATCATCAAAAATATGCAGAAACACTCTAGATACTGGGAGAAACCTGCCTTTCCAGAATGTAGGCCACCGCTTTATACACGGGCTATTGCACCTGCCAGACAGTGGACAGCATTATAGCCCACAGTCAGTATGCAGTGAAAGGAAGCAGAAAGTTATATCTTTCTATTCTCTTGCACGTTGTGTTATATACAGGCTGTTCCCTGGCCTCCCTCCACCCTGGATGTGCTCAAATGGCAGTGAGTGTTTTGGCAGGGAACACGCTGACTGCTGTCTAGCACACACTATCCAGTGAGAGCTATTTTTGTTATCTGCTAAAACTACAGCTTGGAAATATGTGCTGTTGAGACATTTTGCTGTTTGAAAATGCTCCAGGAACTGGTTCTGTGGCTGTAAATCAAGAATTATAATGTCATCATAATACCAAAAAACTTTTTTTCAGTCCCAAATGTGAAAATTTTATGTTCAGCTGACGTGAATACAATATAAACCAGAGGGGGACATGAACTCTTTGGTAGTTTTCCCATGTATGATGCTAATATTTCACCACTGAACTTTGGTTTCTGAATTTTTGTTTCACTTACATTTACATGAAAATTCCTACCTGTCCACAGTACTTGAATTTTTTTCTTTTTTCTGAGGACAGAAAAAGGATATGAATTCTTGATTCTGCTTTAGCTTAAAATGTCTTAAATGTTGACCCATTTAAAAAAAAATAGCTTTTTATATTCTTGGATGTTCTTTGGGTTTTTTTTTCACTATGGAAGGCTTATTTTATAAATCTGCATGCAAGAAACTAGTTTTCTTAACTCTGAAAGTTGGCAGAGAAATAAGGAGAAAGAAGGCTCATTACACTGAGCTCACACATGCCCAGACACTTGGAATTTCAGTGGCAAGCTTTTGACCTGAAACTTGAAGGACATGTAACTCCCCTCTGGATTTATGACCAGGTTTCCAATGAGAGTCTCTAATGCAAGTCAGAAGTGTAAATTTTCAGAATGTGAAAATGACTTAGCTAATGCAGTATCAAATGGTATCATTAAAATTCATATGTGTGGCGTTCAGCTGAAGTCCACAGTCCAGAGATGAACAGCATATCCCAGAGAGGAACATTGTATCCCAGAGATGGGTACTGACTCCTAAACAGCACATTGAATGAGGAGAGCAGGTAGATTATGGTGCCAGCTTGTGCACATGTACATATCTCTGCGCCATTTTGCATGTTGGGTGTGAATTTTTAGAGATGTTTATTGAAGTACATCCTCCTCCATGATGAAGGTGTCTTATTGAGTCCTGCCAGTAAGCTGTGCCTCACATTTCAGTGCTAACAGCGTGGCTGGGATCTGCCCTCACTTCAGCCCTCTCCAGCATTAACTGCCAGGCTGCAAAGATCATGATCTTGGGATCATGCTTCCAATTTTTTCCTCTTTACCAAAGTACTAAAGTTTCTTTGGGCCAGATGGTGACAGAGCAGAATGGTAAGGAAGTACCAAAGGCTCACTTTCAGGAGATCACTTATTGTAGGTTTGTTCCAGGATAGTTTACATATTTAAAGCAGGATCTCCAGAGGGATGGAAATCCTTGTCTTTTCTTTCTAATTGAATGCTTTCACCTGTCCCGATCTGTCTGATACATGTCCTTTGCTTTGCAGATGATTTGGCATGGATATGTGAACTCTCTCTGGAAATGTAGATGTGCAGTTTCTACAGGTGTTTTTGAAGGCTGGCATCCTGAAACTAAAGTGATCATTCACTAATTTCCTCTCCCACTACCTACACACATATGCACACACTTTACTCTCCCTATCAAAGCAGTCCTTATATCCTCAGAACGACTGACAAAGGATTTAAAATGAAGCAGCAGTCACCCCAAGCCATGAACTGTTCTTTTAGAAACCTCACAGAACTGAACTTATGGTATACAGATGGCAAAGTCATGGTTTACAGAACTCAGTTGTGCTGATATGTGAAGCAGGTCTCAAATAGCTCAGCTGGCAGGAATGGGTGCTTCAGCCATTCACAAAACAGCAACCAAAGTACTTAAACTTTATAGCCATGCTTAAATTACTAATATGAACAGAGCCAGAGCAGAGGACTGGTATTTGCTCATCCTTGATGTCAGAAGAATTCCTGCTACGGCTTTGGCCTGAGAATTTGTCACCGTGCCACTAATTTCCAAGTGCTGCCTGGGAGCTCAACACACAATCTGTGGAGCATTCCTATGAGTGTCTTGAAAGTGGTCACACTGCCTCAGAGACCCAGGGAGCTTCAGACTATGGATATTGCTCTTTTGTTACAGCCAGCCTCAGGGTCTTGAGCACATTTTGTTTCCAAGTCTGGTTTACTCATCTATACTGTCCTGATCTGAATAGAAACAAAGAAATAGGGGAGTTTTAGGACCCAATTATAAGCCTTTCTACTTTACCTAAGACCAAATTTTGATGTCTTAAAATATTTTTCTTGTAAACTACAGTTCTATCACTAGGCTCAGATAAGTTGAGTCAACCAGGGTACCTAGTTGTTTCAATACACAGGACAAAAAATACCATATCTTGTCTCTTTTTGGGCCTCTTTTGGGTCTAAATGAGAGACAGTGCTTATTCATTAAACCTATTTTTTTCTTATCCGCACAGAATGAATTGCAAGACTGAAGACCTAGCATTCCCTTTGTGCCCGTCCTGTAACACAATTCCAAATGAAGCCAGCTGTTGAATATTTATCAGAAGAATTGGTCAAAGAATAAAAATATAATGAAGAAAGAAATGAGGAGAAGAATTGAACTAGAACATAGTTTAAAATGTTTTTAATCATGTCAGTAATGTAATCATGCCTCTGGTTGTAGGGGCACCTTCTCCTGGCAGGGGAAATAGTTCTATTTATTAAAACTCACATACATAAAATTCCCAATCAAATTAATGAACATATTAAATTCAAAAGAAAAACATGAAAAAAGAGATACACAAAGATAGAATTTTGTTTCCTTCATATTCAGTCTATCACCCTTGAACAGGGAGTACTAGATTTGCCCTCCAGCTCCAGGAGTCACCCCTTGTAAAATGTAGCTCCTTTCACTTTTNTAGAGGATGTGTTTGGTTTAATTTGGAGGTGGTTTCTGGCTGCACATATTGACCAGAACAGTAGAGGCTCTTTTCATTATTTACAAGATATTTTATCTGTTATAGAAACACCTAATTGCCTCTACATTTTCCTACCCTGAGGACTTCAGAGTAAGAATTGGAGCACAGTTTCACTGGAACCCATAGTACAATTGCTCAAAGCCTAATGCTCACTGTCACAGACAATAGCTCCCATGAGGCGGGGCAGCAATCCCTTATAAACAACAGCCTTGTGCTCACAGTAAAAATTAATTTCAGCTCTCAGAAGAAACACATTTCGTGAAAGGCAAGGGATGTGAATTTCAATATTGGCAAATGAATTTGTATGGAGAAGTGTACTCCACCTCCCACTCTAAAATCCATTAGCAAAAGGTAAATGTCTGTATACAAAAAGAAAAAACAAGGTAGAAAAGATAAAGAAGGCAGACAGATGTGCAGCCAAGAGACACACATGAAAAAAACATGTATTAAGGAGTACAGAATGAAAAAATATACTCAACAAGTTCAGAATAGTAAAGCAACGCCTGCTACTCTATATATTGGTTATTTGCACTGATAAAACTTATAAAACTTTTGAGTAAGAATAAGTATTTTGCACCAGCTTTGTATTAAGGGATGAGACTACCCCTTCAGATTCACTGTTGATCTGTGGCTTTCCTATTTAATCTATGGAACTTAAAAAGATGTTTATATTGGTGTTGAAGCACACTGCTATTGGTGTGCTTCCATTCCTATAAATCTTGATTTATAGACCCTGGCAAAACAAAAGTGGCCTGAATTATTGAATGCTTTATTATGACATAATGTAATACCTTTACTATGTAGTAAATGCTTGTTTAATAGAGAATGTCCTTTATATTTCACTTGTAAAATCAAGAGATCTATTTTTTGAGCTTGGATTTTATGTTAGCACAGCATGTACAAAGGTCTTTCCCTTAGTCTCTGTTGCTTGTAGAATTATGATGCAGAATAATATTTTTCACATGCTGTAGGACATCTGAATCCTTTTAGTCCTTCAAATTTTATTGAAGGCTGTGAAGCTCCAGAAAGTGGCAGAAAATTCTAGCAGAGACAGTACCCACCTCTACTTTGCTGGAGGCGTAAAATGGTAACTGAAATTTATGTTCTCTATGTTTTGCCTGACTTATCTTTTGAGTTGCCTATAAGCTCAAGAAAAGTCTCTGTTTCAGTCAATGGCTTGGGAAAATTGGGAAGAGGAGGGAGAGGGTTAATCTGATACTAGGAAATGTTGTTTAGAGTTAATCTCTTTTTAAAATCTGTGAGTATATCAGCCTGTGAAAAGTTTTGCTGTCAGGTGCAGCCAGATAAAAATCATCCACAGAGAGAATTTATCATTTATTTTAGCTTGGCTGAATGATGATTTCATCGTATCACAGTTACTTTTTTTATAATGCATCTCTTCACTGTGAGAAGCAGATATTCTCCCTCTGGTATAAAACTGATAGGCAATAAATCTATTTAATATCTTGTAGTTCTGTGGGACTCCAGCTGAGAATTTTGCCAATACAAATGATGCTCCAGATCACATTCTATGTTTGCTCATAGTCACTGGAACATCAAATTTCAGTGGCAACCATCTTTTAGTATACACACTATTGGATGAAAGCAGAAAAGGAAAATATGATACAGTGCAAATATAATGGAGCTTTTGCACAGCACTATCTCCCTACTTATCCAATATTTTATCTTCCTCCTCTCATGATGAGCAATGGTTACTGGTTACTATCCACTAGGATAAGATTTTACTTTCTAAGATTATTTTAATTACAGTTTTGTGGTGTCTGTATTTGCATTAGTACACACATGCTGGCTTTAATTATTCTTTTTTTTTCATGAAAAACCCTTTTTCCCTCTGATGTAAAATTGTTTTTTCAATCTGGTTTTGCAAGTGTGTTTAAGATCTCTAATACTATACATCTCTAAATGAAAAGCTTGTTTTATAAAAGGTAGCATGAAGTTACGGGGCCGGAAGCCTATCCAGGAAAAAAAAAAAAGAGAGAAAGTCAGTCTTTTAAACAATTCTAGGAGATTAGGGAGAAGTTCAAACTCACAGAATTTATTTAGCTATTGTTTTCCTTCCATTCAGAATTAGCATTAGGAAAGCAAGGATCTATCCTGTACAATATCTTTGACATGAACCAAACTGATGAAAGCACTTGTACCCTGCTATCCTTAATGCAGCAGCATAAAATCAGGCTAGGATTGTGCACTGGTAGACTAGCATTTTGGACAGCTGGTTTTTAAATTTTTTTTTACTTTTTTCCTCAGCCAAAGGTGTAATTTGTGACTTTGGGTAAGCCATTTCTTAGCTTAAGTTTCTGCTTGGCAGGTTTGCATGGCAATGCTTCGTCAGTGGTGTGGGGGATGGTGCGGGCTGCAGGTGTGGCATCTGTCAGAAGTCACAGCCAGCTCCAGCTGGGTCCAACACAGACCTACTGCTGGCCAAAACTGAGCCCATATGTGATGTTGAGGGCACCTCTGTGGTGACATTTAAGAATGCCACAGTAAGTAAACCCCACAGTAAGTACAGGATGAGAATGAGAAAATGTGAGAGAAACAGCTCTGCAGACACCGAGGTCAGTGAAGAAGGAGGAGGAGGAGGTGCCAAAGCAGAGATTCCCCTGCAGCCCATGGTGCAGACCATGGTTAGGCAGGAGACATCTTCTGAGTTTCCTTATATCAATTGTAGTGCTTGGTTTTGCACTCAGCATCCACTTGTAATGGAAAAATCTTGGGGTTATTAATTATTTTAAGATCTAAAAAGAAATAATAATTTGATATTGGAAATCAAAATTTGGCAAGCTATAGTATTTTAAAGATTGCAATTCCCCAAGGATCATGTACTTGCCTTCTACTTTTTACATTGCAGACCAAAAATTGCACTTTTCATATTAAAATAAGCTGTCTCCATGGTGTTGTATGTGCACTGGTCTCAAAGGCCTTAACACCTTGGCAGGTCAGTAAAGCAGCTTTCAACGGGTGGCTGCTCTATGATCGGTTCTTGATTTTTTAAAGAGCTGTTGTGTATGAATGGAAGGCGATTTTGTAAATTAAAGAAAAATAAAAATTCTTAATTCACATTCAAGTTCAGACCATTTGCTGTTTCTACTAATTTTTCTGAAATTCACTTTAAAAATTATGTAATGTCTATGACTGATTTATTTATTTATTTTAGGAAAAGAGCACAATGGTTTATTGGTCAGATCATATCAGCTCTGCCAAAGAAGACGTAATCTCAGGTCAAGAACAACACTTGAGGAAAATAAAAGGAGACAAGATTTGGGAACAATTCAGCCTCCCCACACATATGGCAGTTTCAGCTGTTTATTTACTTTTTTGGGTTTTGTTGTTGTTAATTCATCTAAAAGCTGCAGGGAACAATTATGATCATCCTGGCTGAACTGCTTCATAACCCAAACTACACCATTTCACCCAGGGACTCTTGCACATAACGTAACAGCTTGTGATTGAATTACTAGAGCATGTTGAATTGCTGAAAGTCTTTACATGGAAACAACTTGTTTGTTCTTTAGAAGTTTGCTCTCTGTTGCTCCACCAGTGTCAGGTCTGTGGTATCATAAAGGTCTTTAGCAGCAGCTTGCTGTGATCTTGCCCTAAGATGGTTATGACTCTAAATGAGCTGCAAAAAAAGGAAATAGGTGTTGATTTAAGCTCAGTCAGTCATGGCTGAGCTGAGTTTTTAAAAATTTACAAAAACACTTGGACTCTATTACTTGAAAAAATAATTAGTGACTATGGTCAAATAAAGCTTCTGTATCTTCTTTTTTAGGGTTGAGGGTAAAGAAGGCTCATCTGTGAGAATGGTTTACTATGGAGGGTGCTCAAAGGACAACAAAAAACACGTTTTCAGACAAGAATAGTTCTTCAGGTGAGCACCTTACAGATTATTGTCTGCAGAGTGCAGGCTATCTCTCCAGAATGCACATTAGGTGCTCTCAGAGAGTGAAGAGTAAGATAAATACTTTGCAGTGAATGTATCTGTTTACACAATTATTGTTTTATTTTTACTTTTTCAGATAGAGTCATTTTCTGTAATTCCTTTAGGAGTAAATTACTGCCTAAATAGAAAAAAACAGATATAAGTTTCTTATGATTCATTGGTAAAAGCAATTTTTCTCAACCTTTTCCTGTACAAAAGTGTAACAATACAGGACCATTTTGTGATTGATTTGCAGGAATCATCTCTGTCCAGTTATCAGAAATCATCTGTGCCAAAACCCTGGAATATACAGCTTAAATAAGGAGTAGTGTAACACAGTGTCATTGTAACCCGTGATAAGATTCACATTGAGTTTGGCAAGCAATGTATCAGAAGGAAAATTTGATAGTAAGTTTAAAACTAAACTAGCCAAATAGATACATGAGCTCAGTTTGAGACTGGGCCCTGTGTATCAAATCCTGTGAAGTGCTGAAAACTTGTTAGTGTTCTGCATTTCTGAAAATGAAAATGCTGGGATTTCCAGAAAATCACATGGAAGACACCCATAGTCTTTCTGCACAATATTGTTGTTGACATACTCTTTCCATAGCTGAGACTGTTTTGAGTTTTCTTTGAGTATGAAAGAGGTGCTTATTTCTGTTGTCAAAATTAAAGAGATATCCATGGGCTTGTCTGTATTTAAGTTGAACTGTTTAGCAGAGACAGTTAATTAATTTTTTCCCTGTGGTTTCATTAAGCCTCTATAGTTATTCTCTGAACTCCTTTGTTTAAGTAGGTTTAGTAGGCTTTTCTTATCTACAAAACCAAGACCTTGATAGAAATGTATTCTAAAGTCTGTTGGAAAGTAGACATGTACTTGAACGCATACTGAGGGTGCACATTCATACTTGTAAACCAATATATGGATGGGATGTGACAAATAAACAAATATTTATGTATGCTATTTGTCAAAAAACATTGATTAAATCTCTCAGAAATCTATTCCAAGGATTCAATCTTTAGGATTTAAAGTGGCTCATTTCACCAATCTGAAGTCGCTGACGGTTAAGTCAATTATCCTGACATCTTCCAATGTCAATGAAACGAGAGAGAGATATTGCCCTAACAAAGAGTGGGGAACTACTATCTTTCAGGTGGTCAAAAGCATGTAAATCACACTTTCCCACTTCAGTGTAAGCAGTCATTAAAACACTACCCATTTGTATCTAATGCACTCCATGCTGCGTACAAAATGTACCTGGGACAGCATTCACAATCTTTCCATTGTTCAGCATTTCAAACATCAGTCTGTAAAATGGATATGGCATTAGTTGAAATAAGTTGCTTATTTTGCTGACATGGGGGACATGCAACTGGGGCTTTGAATAAGACTTTCTTATATCTCTGATATCTACTTCACTTTTTTTTTTTTTTTTTGACATTAGCTTCCAGTTTCTCGGCTTGGAAATGATATTTAAATTTAAAGCAGTGTAAACAGAGAGTAACTCATATATGACGAGTAGAAGGCATAAAAATACTGAATCTATTTTTAATGGAAATGAGCTAATTGTTCTGGATTGGGGCCTGCTCCTTTTGCAAGTAGTGCTAATTATTTTAAAAAGACTTTCATGGAGAAGAAACACTGTGAGTTGTTCTTGGTTTTTTTCCTCACCAAAAAAGGACTTTTGCACTTTGAGATCTAAATCTGCTTAATTTGTCAAGAAAATCCTTAGAAATCTGTAAGATGATACTGCAACAAACAAGGTCCAGCATGTAGAAATATGTTAAGAAACTGTAATTGCATTTCTACTGTTGTTATTTTTTCATCTGACATGTCATTCTATAGCAGACTTTATAGAGCAGGAGGTGAATTGATATAATTAGTTTGGTTTCTTGCCATCCTTCCCATAGGTCAAGCCAATTAAAAGACGACTGAGGGAGACAGTACTCCAAACTGTAGCATATGGCACCATGGCATAAAACACACTGTAGATGGAAAACAATTCAGCTGGGATTTTAACTTTGAAATTTAATTGAATATAAACAATGTTTGTCTCTGGATCACCTTGAAATTTCTTTCCTTCTCTTGGCTTCTTATTTTCATCAAGAATCAGAATATTATTCTCTTCTTGGGTCATGTAGTAGCATGTTTTTTGCCTTTGAATGAGTTCCCTGCTGCAGCTGTTTCACTGCTCAACATTTTACTTCAGTTCTAAGCAAAGTCAATTGAAAGCCACAGAATGTATGATTTGTGATATATTTGAAAATTCTAATTTTATTTTTACTGTAGAGAGCAACCCTTCTCTCCCTCCACTAACAAAGCAAATAAAACATGTTGTTTTCAAATTTTCTTGTTGTGTAAAAACCAGTAAGGTTAGCAATAAATGAAACTGGTTGTTTGGTGGTTTGGGGTTTTTTTTTGCTTCAAATTTCACACTGCCATTCCCTATTTCACCTGAGTCTGAGCTCTAAAGACAGGGAACATGATTCCCCTGGGAGCAGTCTGACAAAACCAGGTTTTTAGGAAGACCCTATCAATGCTTTATTGAAAGGTGTGAGTGCACAGGGTATTTCTCAGTGCTGCCACTCTGTCCTCTGTGTCTTGTAAGCTGCTACCAGGCTGCTTGGAATGACTTAAGTACATGCCAACCAGTACTTTGCAGACAGTCCCTGGGTGAGACTGCAAAGCTAGAATGGCCTAGGATAGATTCCCTGACACAATTTGGAAGTGTTCACCTTCTTCTGGAGGGAGAACCTTGCTAGTGAGAAGAAAACTGCTGGACAGCATATTTGGAAAAACATTATTGGTTTTGTTTTTTTGGTTTTTTTTTTTTCATTCCAATTAGATTACAGCTTTTCAGGTAAATTTGGTTTTTCTATGAATATAACTTAGTATAACCCTCATCTCTTCTAGGACATCAAGGGATGCTATTTGATTACAAAAGGGTAACTGAATATTGGGGTCCAAATCCAGGTCCAGTGTATATGGTTGCTTATGTAAAATTTCTTTCTCGTTGTTTAGAGATTCTTTCAAACACAGACCTTTTGATTTCTTGTGATTTTTTTTCCACAGTGTAGTTCAGACAAAGCAACATTTTTTATCTGGCAACTGCTTCAAATCTAAAACCATGGTTATATAAATTGTTGCTGAGTCTGACTCTCTGTTGTTTCATTAAGCACCAGCACAGCTCATCTTTCCATAGACAATGGAAATATGCAGACAGTAAAAGTGCAGTTGTTTGCAATCAGAGTAATGTAGCTGCTTTGTAAATATAGTTATCTCACACTACTGGAGAACAGACAAATGAGATCAAGATTGGAATAAAACTGTTATTCCTGGATTCAAGTAATGAATAAATTAATGTCTGTATATGCTATTCACTGTGATCATTGAATGTACATTGGGATACTCTCTGATGAGCATGAGAGAGCAAAGCATGTCTGCTTAATTTTTAATCTCATCTACAGGTTAGTCGTTGTAAAATAACAATTATCAAGTCAGATTCTCTGAAAGAATGAACTTGTCAAACTCACATGCATTATCTGCTGTGGCAATTGATG
Organism: Ploceus nigricollis; assembly: GCA_013399945.1. Lineage (NCBI taxonomy): Eukaryota > Metazoa > Chordata > Aves > Passeriformes > Ploceidae > Ploceus > Ploceus nigricollis. Next base: position 27,044 of record VXBC01005709.1, read on the forward strand.
TCACTATGATAATGCCATGCCAGCAGTGCTTAAGCTAAGAGTTTGTCAGCTACCTCATGATAAACTCTAGCATTTGAGGGATTTCTTTCATCCCAGTTCATCAAATCACACAGGTCTGACATTCAATATGCAGTCCTCAGGGTTTCAAACGTTCTTTTGCTCTTGATTTATGCTAACAATAGAATATTTGAAAGAATGAAGACTTAGTGTCATCACAGTGCCTAAGTGACTCTGATTAAACAGATTCCAGAAATTGGCTGTGGACAGCTGCACTGAAGTAGGAAGTTTGGATGACTGTGCTGATTTCAGCTGGAGTAGAGGTAATTTTCTTCACAGTGGCTGGCGTGGGGCTACATTTTGAATTTGTGCTGAACACAGGGTTGATAATATAGAGATGTTTTTGTTATTGCTGAGCATAGTTTGCACAGAAACAAGGCCTTTTCTGATTTTCATGCTGCCACGCTGGCGAGGAAGTTGCAGATGCATGGGAGATTTGCAGGAGACATGGTCAGAATAGGTCACCCCAACTGACCAGAGGGATATTCCAGACCCTATGACATCTGCTCAGTATACGAAGTGGGGAGAAGAAGGAGGAAGAGGGGGATAATTTGGTTGATGGCATTTGTCTTCCGAAATCACCATTACGTGTGGTGAGGCCCTGCTCTCCTGCTGAACACTGCTTGCCCATGGGAAGCAGGGAATTAATTCCTTGTTTTGCTTTGCTTTTGTGTGTGGCTTTTGCTCTTCCTGTTAAACTGTCTTCATCTCAGCTCCCAAATTCTCTGGCTTTTACCCATCTCATTCCCTCCCCGATCTGTCTGTGCGAGAGTGAGCGAGTGGCTGCATGGGGCTTGGCTGCTGGATGCAGTTACACTACAACAAGCAGTAAAGTTGGAAGAAAAAGTAAGTCTGAACTTTGTAGTAGTGCAGAAGAGCAAGGAAAAAGACTGAAGCAGCTTACTTCTCAAATTTCTTTGCTCTGAAGGCAATGAAACTTCAACATGTTCTTGATATTTGGAGACCAGGTTCAGGGATCACCTTGTTTGACCATAGAGGTTTTCAATGTGAAAGGCTACATGTGGGTTCACCACCTTAGGCTCAGGCACAGGCCTTTGCAGGGTTTGACTCTTAAGATTTCTTTAAAAGTAAGGTAAATCACACTTTCTAGTACTTAAATGTTTTCACTGACAATATAGAGCACCGATAGCAAACACAAAATGTGCCTGTCCCCATTGCAAATAGTTATGAATGAACTGATAAATCCTACTCCCTGCTCTGGACAGCCTAGCAGGGACTAAGCAGAAAAATAAAAGTATTAATATTGGCAGGGAAAGTAGAGAGCTTTGCTGCAGGGGGAACAAGTAGTAATTCATAGAAATGGATCTGCAGGTCTCCTTTATTGGTACAACCACATGACAGATTCTATTTAAGATTAAATGGAGATTGGGCACAATCAAGCCCTCAGCAAGGGAAATGTCTTTTTTTTCTGAGTATGTTTTTCCAGCCTATCATAAATGTACCAATTACTTCCAACCTCTGTCTCTCATTTTAGGTTGGAGTAATCATAAGATTTTTGTAGGAAATTACATTAGTAATTTTATTAACGTCTTTAGACATACTTTTATATGTTAAAATTTAAATTTATTATTTTACAGCAGTATTGCTTCTCTGGATATAAAGCATTTTGGGAACATGGTTCTGAAAAAATATTCTATCAGATTTATCATTCTAGTGTTTTACATATCCTAGTATCTAGAGATCACTCTTTAAATACTTGTAGATAATCTTAACTGAAAAGAAAACAAACCCTCAACTCAAACATATATAACAAACAGCCAGGAGCACATTATTTTCTTTAAAATAAAAGCTCTTTTCTTATTCTGTAAATCAAGCTGGAAATAATGTCTTCTGCTGTCTTTTCTTGTCTTATAACAGTAAAGAAACAATTTATTTGATGCCATATGATGCAACTAAATTAGAAGACAGAAGGTCTGTGAAACAAATGTTTTCCAAGGAGAATATCTTTTCTCCTAAAATTCCAGGGGGAGAAAGTATGGCGTATTATCATCACTTTTTTAAACTCCTCCCCTCTCCTTCCCTACACCAAGTTCTCTCAAGGTTAACTTGAAATGGTATAAAATGCCGTATTCATGGAAGGAGCTGTTATCTTTTTGTTTAAAATAAAGAGATATACTTCGGAATTTTTCCCCTTCATGGCTCGGAAGCACCACGAAGGCCGGCACAGCTTACACCAGAGGGCAATAGTGAGCTGTAAATATTTTCTCTCTCACTCCTGCCTTTTCCGTGGGAGCTCTTCTCAGGCACTTTTAGGCTCCTCTTCTCCCCTAACCATAGGCGGTCCTAACAGTGTAAAATCTTGCACAATAGGACCAAATGCAATGATGAGCTTTTTCCACTGTTCTCAGAATTTTCTGTATTTATAAGAGATAGATGAAATTGGTGACTTTCATGACTCCATAAAGTTACTCACCGATTAGTCTGAACCAAACATTCAGGCTTCCCTGCAGTGCTAACAGTCCTTCTTCTAAATCTGCACTCAGTCAGCTCTTTGGAGTAATGGCTCTTGCCAGAATTGGTAATATCAAACAGGAGGGAACAAGCATATAATTTTACATATTTTGCTTTGGAATTCTTTTAAAACCAGTTTAAACCCTCCTCTTCAGAGACCAGGGCATTACTATTTGTAAATGTTCTACCTTGTTTCTAGATGTATAAGTGCAGTACAAGTGGCAGAAAGCATGAAAAGAAGTGAGTAAGAAAAAAAATCAGGAAAATATAAGAGGGCAAAATTTATGTTTCTTTCTTAAAATTATGTCACAGTTTTCTAAAGAAAGAATTTTTGCCTTAGAATTTCTAAAAAAACTAAGCAGCTCTTTCTGTGTTTTTAAGTGTTCTGTAGATTGAATTGAATGAGATTTCTAAATCTAAGTTTTATCTATCCCAGATTTTAAAAACTATTGTATAAACTATCTGGGGACTGCAAGTCCTTTATTCATTTGACCTCTGTCTTCTGTCATATGGATTTTTTTTCTGCTTATGCTGGCTGCTGGAATTAAGCATTTCTGACAAAGTTAGAATGGAGGAAGTAATTTTTCCCATCCATTTTGCATGAGGGTAAAGATTTAGGGAACAAGTCATTATGATCTTATATATGTACATTTTTACATATATCTAGCACATTTTTAAGTGCTAATAAGAGATGATCTCCATGAGATGGAAGTATATTGGTATATTGTTAGTGCTTAAGGAATACTTGAGATGTAATTTTTCCCATAGCTTTTCTTTGATGTTAGTAAATGTTTGGGGCTGGGGGGTGTTGTTTTGATTTTTTTTTCCCCATAATCATTGGAACTGCACTTTAAAGGAGTTATTAAAGTCATCTCCAAATAACATTGAGGCACTGTCCCCAGACACCAGACCAGGATGCCTGATCTGATGGTGGCTACCTTCACTATTTTTTGAAAGTAAATTCCTACAAATGCCTGCCTAATCGTCCTTTTCTTGGATCTATCTGTGTGACCACAGCTGTTAGAGACAAACCCTCTATGTCACACTGTATGAGAGTGTGACAAGACAAGGGTCCTAGCTGCCATTGTCACCTTTGCCTTAAGTTTTTGTGGTGGAGGACAGGAGCTCTGAAGTTGTTGCTTAATTGACTTTTATGTTTAATAGACTGCCTTCCATTACATCAGTCTGCCCCTCAGGCCCTGCTGAAGTCCTGATTGATTTCTAATAGCTTTTAAAGTTAATACTGTAGCCTCCTGCTATTTTTCAGTGCTTTTGATTGGTGGTTTTCTGCATCAACTTCCAAACACGTACCCAGATAGTGAAATAGTTTGAGTGTTTCTGATTGGGAAACACTGCAGGGAGGGAGAGAAACCCAGTATTGTTTTTTTTCATGGCTTTTAATTGGAAATGTCACAGAAAAGCATCCCCACAAAGCTGCCTAGAATAAGTCATCAGTTCGGAGGACTAGGGACTAAGCCCTAGGATCTCATTAATGGGCTCAGAGGATCCAACATTTACAGCTGTGACCAGAAAAGTCTGCTTTTGCTATTGCTGCTTTTCATTAATTTGTGAAATCTTTTCAAACGACCTCTAGTCCAGATAAACTTCAACTATATCTCTTCTTGTGACTGAAAAATATCCCCCCAACCCCAAAATGCGTGCCCATCTGGCCATGCAACAAAAGCCTAAGGGCCACACTGTAAATGACAATTCACCTGCTGGTACCTGGATTGTACCCCTACCCGGCCACCTATAATTATAGAATCATTAATGTTGGAATAGGCCTCTGCAGTCTTTGAGTCCAACCATTAACCTAGTACTGCCAAATCCACCACTAGACCACGTCTCTAAGCATGTTCCCAAGCACCACATCTACTACTCGCCTTGGAGAATGTATTAACAACACACATCTTGCCTGGGAGCTTATGAGAGGTGTGGAATGGGTGTGTTTATCCAGTGCAGGTGAAGCTTGCTGTGTACTGACTGTCCCAGCAAGAAGAGAGGAGCAAACCAAAAGGGCCTGACCTCAGGCTTGGTCTGATTCTGACATAGACCCAAAACAAGCTGCAGATTTTGGGCTGATAAACCAGCTCTTCACGCAGACTGGCACCTTCCCGGCGCTGGCGGGAGTGAGGAGCAGATGTCCGTATGGCAGCTGGCAAAGCTGCCTCAGGCTGCTCCTGTTGGTGCCGTGCTGATGCCAGGCTGCCCATGGCAGTGCTTGTGGCCGATGCTCTGCGCTTCAGTGGGGGTCACCCAGCTGCAGCCTCCTGCTCATAGCGGCTCCCTCCTGGCTCCTGCCCCATCCTGGCCTCCCTGCTGGGCCAGGACTGCCTGCTGTCCCTGGGCAGCTCTCAGCTGCCAGCTGGAGACACTGCTGAATGAGGCAGTGGTCAGGCACAGCCTCCTGGGCAGGTCTCCCCTCAGACTGCTGCAATTACCAGTTGTCTCCACCCTGATTAGAAAAGAAAACAGCTTTCCTCAGTCTGGCCTTCAGCCTGCAGTTTGTACATGCATCTTCCCTTGGCAACTGGTTTTTCTTGTGCTGATAGCACAGTCTCCAGTGAAATCTGTCTCACAGTAATGAGAAGAAAACTCTGAAAACCTCAGCAACTCATGCCTCGCTTGGTGGATAGTTTTACTGGTCTGTGCTTTCAAAACACAGTAAAATAATAATTATCCCTTGCTGCTCTCTTTGTGGTTCTTAAAGCATACTGCCTTCATTTAGGGAAAGTGGCATTTGTTGAACCCAAACCACATAGCAAGTTAGTGTCAGAGCCAACATTAGAGCTTGGGAGCTCTGGCTTTTGACCTCATACTCAGTCCATCTGGCCATTTAGCTTCCTCAGGAAGCAGAAAACTACCACTTACAAGATGTATATATAATGAAATGTATCAAGATCTTCAAGAGGGGGAACAGCAAAATTCTCCAAGAAACAAAAACATCTCTCCTGTAGCAGTGAGAATCAAATATCCAGGCAGTTGCACATCTACACAGGGTTGGATTCACTATGGAGTTGATAAATGATGATATTGCCAGTTAGCATTTTTTAAAACAAACTTTTCATTAAGGTTTTGGCTGCATTTTCTCTGCATTTCTGTGCCTGTTTTCATATATTCTTATGAAAAATTGTGCCACATTTTTATGCAGCCATATGCAAAATACCACTGAATGACCTGGGGCCATTTGACAGGTGCCATATTTATGACGACACAACATTTCTAATAGAGATCACATACTACAGAGAGGGAGTGCTCCAAATATCACAAGAGGGTATCCTTCAAAACAAGGAATAAAATGCATGCTAGTCTTTTGTATACAATAATGCAGTCTGTTAGCTCGTGTTGCTTACTGAATTTTGCCAGGATTGTGATAATAGAAAAGAGAAATAACAACAACAAAAAAAAAAAAAAAAACCCAAAACAAAAACAACAAAAATACCACCCCTAAAGCCTCATTTTACTGCAGCCTTATGTATGAAATTTTAAACCCACTACAGTAAGTAAACATGATTTTGAGTCTTCCATGGTGCACATAGATCAGTCTATTTCTGAAAGAAAAGAGTAAAAGGAAAGTCAGATGAAAGCAGCACATCACATAGGTCATAAGCTATTTTTCACTTTAAGCAGCTTCTTAATTTCCCTTTTAGCATATTCTTCTGATAGAGAAGAATAAACTAAATTAATGTATGATAGCAAAAGCCCTATAATGCTTAATACAAGCTGCTTGTAAAGTATTCAGGTGTAAGCAGAGCAGCATTTCTAAGCCTGTACACTTACAGGCAGAAGGGTGATCTTCCTTGTGATGACAAATTAGCCTTTAAAAGTCACCCGATCAAAAGCATGTCATTGAAAGCTGGGCAAAGGTCAACAGGCTCTGAGTGGGAATCCTGCCGTGTTCCTGAAAGCATGAGATCATTTTCTCCATGACTGTGCTATAGCATGGACTGTTTGAAAGGATTATCCATTGCTGATGGGGGTGTGTGACTGTAGGTGAGTGCATTGTGTGTGATAGAAGACTTGAGTGTTGCAAAGCATGCATGGATTAAACGTCAGAAGCATTCAATTTAATGCTTTTATTTCTTGGAGGCTGTGTTCTTAATCTTAGTAACAGTGGCCAGCTGCAGTTCTGCAGAGAGACGCATTATAGACACAGGAGAAAAATAAAACAACACAAGTGTTTTTCCCCTCTTCTCTTCCCTGGAGACAGTTTTGTATCCTGGGGCAGCTGAAAGGCCAGACTTTAAGAACATGGACATGCACTATCTTTTGTGGAATGTGCGTGTGATCTTCCTATGTATCATTGAGCAGGAGAGGGTTGTTTTGCTCTTTCATCCATGCATAACTTGTCACCACTTAAATACAATGCAAGCATTTTTAAAGACAAATGAACGCCCAAAAGGATTTCCCATCCTTCAAATTGCTTGTAGTTAATTGACCCAAGTTCACTCTTTCAATTGACACCAATTTTCTTTTCCTACTGTGTGAAATGTAGATGGTACACACCACCACAAAGCATATTAGTAATTCAGAAAAATGTTTTTATAAAAATCCTGATAATTAAATAGTATTTGATTGTGTGTCTGCTTGTAACTTGGCAAAGTATATGTTCACAAACTGGCTATAATGGTTTAGGTTACAACATAGGGTGCAGATAAGGTCTTATGCATGGCTTTTCTCATTAAATTTCAGCTCTGAATGTTGAAATTATTATTATTATTATTATTATTATTGTCATATATTATAGCAAATCATATGTGTAATTGGAATTGTTCAGCCTGAAAAAGAGAAGTCTTAGGGGCTACTTAATTGTGTCCTTCTAGGGCCTGAAGGGAACTCACAAGAAAGATGGGGAGAGACTGCTTACAAAAGCATGTAGTGTCAGAAGAAGAGGGAATGGATTAAAACTGAGAGATAGGTTTTGTTTAAATATTAGGAAGGAATTCTTTACTATGAGGGTAGTGAGACACTGGCACAGATTGCCAGAGAAGTTTTAATAGGATTAATAATCCCTGGAATTATTCAAGGCCAGGTTGGACAAGCTTTTGAGCAAGGCCTAATGCAAGATGTCCCTGCCCACAGCAGGGGGTTGGAACTAGGTGATATTTAAGGTCCTTTTGAACTCAAACTGTTCTATGATTCTATACTTATAGATAGTTACATATGCATATGTTCAAATGTTTCTTTGTGCTTGTATTTTAAAACACTCAGAATTGTTGCAAAATGTAAAGACTCAGATGCCTCTGCGTGGATTTTAGTCATTGGATGCCTGTTTCCTGCGAGCTTTGTTATGTTCATGGAGTGATTCTTGGTCTAAGTCCTATCACATATTAGCATGGTTTGAGTGCTATAAAGGGGTACATATTTCAGCTGCAGTTGTTGATCTGTGGTGTCTCTTTCTCTCCACTGTCTTTTAATTGAGGGCTAAGTGGTATCATCAAGGAGGGCGGAAGCAATGTGGTGAAACAAATACGGCCATTTCAGAGGAGCAGAGTCTCCAGCTGAGTGGGCATTGCCCCTGTATGTCTGTACCTTCCAAGATACTCTTACTTGAACACCATAAATTCAGCAGTGTCATCCCCTGTTGATTTGCCAAGGCTGGGATACAGCAATATCACCTCTTTGCTGCCAGCAGAGCCTCTACATTGCTCCTCTAAAATTCTTTATTTCTCTCCTAAGCTGTGGCATTGATGAAATAGCACAGATGGTGGTGTTTGGATACAATGTTTCAAATTGTGTCTATTTCTTAAGAAAACAGTCTTGTCGTTGCATCCTGTGATCTCTTGTTTTGATTTTTTTCCCAGCAATTATAACTGTCCTGTGTGGATGTGTAAACACTAAACCAGGTTTTTATTCAATGCCCCAAAGAGATAAAGTGGCCGTTCCAATTTGTGTTTTGCCACATATTGAGGGAGGAGAGCAAATAACCTTAACCCTCTTTATCAAACATTTATCGATGATTGCCTGAGGAGAGCAGAATTAGAGAATCATAGAATCATAGCACACCCTGAGCTGGAGGGGACCCACAAGGTTCACCAAATCCTGTCTCCACACAGGACAACCTAAACATTTAGACATATATCTAAAAGCATTGTCCAAATCATTCTGGAATACTCACAGACCTGGGTCCATGACAACTCTTCTTGTGAGCTTGTTCCCCTGCTCGAAAACCCTCTCAATGAAGAACTTTTTTCCAATATCCAATCTGACCTTCCCTGACACAGTTTTCAGCCACCCTGCTACATTCTACCACCAGAAATAAAAAAGAGATCAGCATCTTTTTCTCCACCCCACCACTGTGGAGGAGGTCACCCTTCAGTCACCTTTTCTCTAAGCTAGCAAACTTAATGTCCTCATCTGCTTCTCATAATGCAAGCCCTCTAGTTCTTCCACCAACTTTGTTAGCCTCCTTTGGACACATTCTAATGTTTTTATATACTTTCTATGTATTGAAACCCTAGACTGTATTCAAGGTGAGGCTACACTGGTGCGGAGTCTAATAGGGCAATCATTATTTTTGTCCATTTAGCTATACTGCGGTTAATACACCTCAAGATATGGTTGGCACTTTTGATCTCCAGGGCCCAGTTTTGACTAATATTGAGTTTGCCGTCAACCAAAATCCCCAGATCCTATTCTGTAGGGCTGCACTTCAGCCTTCTGTCCCCCAGTCTATACATATATCCTGGATTACATCACCCCAGGTACTAAATCTGGCACTTGTACTTTTAGAGTTCATACAGCCTGTGACATGTTTCAAGATGTCTCTATAAGACCTCTCTAACCTTGGGGGAATCAATGGATCCTTCTAATTAAATGTTGTTGGGAAAACTACTTAGTGTGCACCCCACTCCTGTGTCCAGGTCATTGATAGAAACAATGAAGGGGAGCAGCTCTAAAACTGAGCCCTGGCAAACCCCACCAGTGACTGATTTTCACCCTGATGCTTCTGCATTTACCACAACTCTTTGAGGCTGATCCTTCAGACAACAATTTACCCGTAGGGTTATGTATGTGTCTAGCTGCGTGATGGACATTTTGTCCAGAGGATACTGTGAGAGACAGAATCAAAGATTTTTATAAAAACCAAACAACCCCACTCCCTTATTTTTCCTCTTCCCCTGTCCACAGGAAAAAAGATCATATTGAAAGGAGGTTGCAGTGCGCTTCTGTGGTGTGTCTCTGCTTCAAGGGACTGTTTGACTTGATAGACTCTGTTTCAGGAGTATTTCAGCACAGTGTGTAATACAGTATATACAAAAATATCTACATACACAGGAGCCTTCTGCTTCCTGCTGGCATGCCAGTCTTCTTTTGTTAAAACTTTGTAGAGACTGTGTCCATTTGTTGCTGAGTTTGTTTGTTTTACACTTCAGAGTTACAGTGGTTTCAGTAGCTTAATAGCTTAAAGAGCTAGAGAAAATAATCAGGCCTGACTAATGACAGAAGGCCAGTACAAGCACTCATTGGGGTTGTGTCAGAAAAATTGAAAAGCTTATGTTGGTGTGAAAATACAACCTCTGAACTCACTGAGTCAGATCTCCCCACAATTAAACCCAGAGTGATGTTCTGAAAATGTTCCCTTGCCACATTGGAAGTACAGCATATTTGTGTAACAGGGTGATGGGCTTGTTAGGCAGGGTTTTAGCAGCAAGGTGACTAGCAAGGGATGGCTTCTGTGGTAAAAATCTAGAAGCTTCCCCTATGTCTGACAGAACCAATGCCAGCTGGCTCCAAGGTGAACACGTTGCTGGCCAAGCCCTTCAGCAACAGCAATAGTGCCTGTGGGGTAATGCATTTAAAAAGGGGGGGAAAAATGCTGTGTGGCATGAGCAAGCAAAGTGAAAATATGTGAGAGAAACAACCCTGCAGACACCAAGGTCAGTGAAGAAGAAGGGGAAGAAGTGCTACAGGCACCAGAGAAGACATTCTCCTGTGCTCTGTGGAAAGACCATAGTGAAGAAGGCTCCTCCCTTGGAGGTCCATAGTAGAGGATCCCACTCTGGAGCCAATGGGTCCCCAAAGGAGGCTGTGAGCCTGTGGGAAGCCCAAGCAGGTGCAGGTATGAAGTAAATTCCAAACAGGGCAGATTTTCAGCAGCAGAGTTGTATGTATGTGTGAGTATTTACTGAGACTGTAAGCTAGAAGAAGTTAAGGGCTGCTAAGGAGGTATGGGATAGTCAGCAAAAGAAGTTATTTAGGCATTTGGCCGTGGTCCCTTCTCTTACTCTGATGGGAATTTTGGAAGGTACATGATGCAGGGTCCTGGGAAAATTTTTGTATGAAGGACTTGATGTATGTTGTATACTAATCCAGATGAAGGTCAGTGATTGCTGGACTGTTTGGATAAAAATGGAAAGGCAGCCACCCTGGGTGATAAAGATGGAAAAGTAAAACTCTGAATGGAAAAACGAGTCCTCTGAGTCCAGAATTCAGTGTGATTGTCTTACTGCCCTTGCTTAAAGTTGCTCTGGCCAGGAAAAAGACTGATTGTGAAAGAAACTAAGCAGAATGTTTGAACAGTTCTCATGCTGACTGTTGCTAATGTCTCTTTTACTAAATATTCACATCTCTGGATGCACATCTCCATCTCCTCTAGCTGTGTTCTGTAAAATAGCATTGTTACTCATATTAAAGAAAGGTCATGAGACAAAAATCCAGAAATCAATATATTTGTTCTTGTTTTCTTTTATTTCCTTTATGTATTTTGAAGGGCAGTAGGATTTCACTTACAATGTTCTAAGTATAATAATCTCTGTGGACTCTATGTATCTGATATCTGCACCACTTACTAGCAAAAAAAACCCACTTTATCTCTACAATAGTAAACTGGGACATGGTCCCGTAGTTCTTAAACTGTAAAGAGGTACTGAAAGGGTTAAATACTTCCTGAAGAGGTAGTAATGTTTGCACTTCCAAAAGGTCTTCCTGACCTATCTTATGCTACACTGATGAGATTGTCTGGTAGAGAGAGGTTAGTATTATCAGGCCCTTTTTTTTTTTTTGCATGGATATTGAATGATACGTGATATTTCAGTTCTGCAATGCACAGAGGTTAATTTGCACAGGGGACTTTCTGCTTGAAAAAAACATGAGGCATGTGTAGAGGTCACAAATAATTTGTCTATGAGAGGGTAATTTTTTTGTTTATGTCTCAATTTTTTGCAGTTGAGTAATATGTTGGCAGAAATTTTAGAAATTAATATGATCTTAAAATATATTTTACATTGTCTTGGCAGCTGTGATTGATCTTAAGTAATTTTATCTCATTAACAGACATTGCAGGCCAAACATAAAGATTTTTTCTTCCCTTTCACATTAGGTTGCTTTGGTTTTCTCTCAATGTATTCAACCTTTGGAAATGTTTGTGTATTTTAACAGGTGTCTGCAAAAAAAAAAATTTAATAAATGACTTCTGACTCAGTAAATAACTGTTTCAACTTTGGTTCCTTTGTGACTTAAAAACAAGCATTTGTTTAGAAAATGCCTTCAGGAAGGATACATTTTGGGATTTATTATATGTCACAGATTGAATAATTTCTTGTTTATTCCCTTCACTTAGAAGTTAATAATTAATATTTCAAAATATGTTTTGTTTAGTAGTTACATTTGATTCTTTACTTAATTTTAGCAGTAATTTCAAGTCATCATAGTGAGACTTAGCTTTAGTACTCTCTGAACACAACCCATAAATCAGGTTAAATGTTTGAGTCAGGGAACTTTAAAGCTGCTTTTAAATCCCAAATACTGGCAAAAAATTACATTTTATCTAGGGCAGCAGTAGCTTGTCACCCACCGATAATTAATGACACAAGAGCAACAGCTTTAAACAACCACATATCAGGAATTTTTAAAGGCATCTCCATATTAATAGCCAGAGATTTAAGACTTGTAAGTTGTTGTTTTTTTCTTAAGAAGAATAGTTGCTTTATTTTTGCTTTATATTTTTCTAAACAGGAAACATTTTGCAGTCATTTTCCACACAATGTTTGTTGTGTTGATTCTTTCTTCCTAGTAGTACAGTCTTGTCTTGTCTTTATTGGATTTTATCTTAGATTTTTAGGCCAGTTCTCCAATTTTTTCAGCATAATTCTGAATTCTAATTCCATCCTCTAATGCACTTGCTGGCTGAAAGCAACACCTTCTAGCCTGAAGTCCTCCTTCAAGCTTATAAAAGTACTGCCTATTCTCATTCAGCTCATTAACAGAAACATAAATAGAGAGCATCTTACACCCTTTGGCTTTGTGCTCAAACAAAAACAAGCAAAGAAAATGTCATTCCACCAAATCCTCCTGTTGTACAAATTGGATATTGAGCTGCAAAGCACATACTCTTCTGTGTGAGCAGTAGTCCTGAGTCATCTGGTATCCATGTCTGTATACTATTAAACCAAGCTGTGTCAGACTAGGGCCCAGCTATTGTGCAGTCTCTGTCTACAGGAGTAATAGTTTTTTGTCCATGCTGACTAGTAGCCTTAAAGATAACACATAAATGCAATTTAGAAGTTAGTGTGAGGCATGGACCACACCCAACAGGCATTTTATGGGATGCAGCTACCTTTTTTGATGGTGAAATTTTCCCTGTATATATATTGCTAGTCATGTCATGTCACTTACCCATGGGGTTACTGTCAGAGCCCTGGTCTTCTTTAAGCTTTTATCCTTGCTGGCTCTTTTCAAAAAGAAAGTGCTAGGCTCCAGATGGGGCTAGAAATAGCTGCTTGGAAGAGACTAAATGCTAAAAATTTTGTTTCCTTTCAGGCTGGAGTCATAAGAAAATGCAAAAGCAACTGGTGTGAGAGCCTAATGGCACATAAAGCTGTCAATATCCTTCCTTTGTAAGTAATAGAGAAGCTTTCATTCACATCAGATCAGTTACACAATTGAATGAAAACTATAGCTATGAAGTCATGTGCTTTGAGGCTTTTTTTCACCCTGAAGTGGGACCATCATGCTGCAAATGTCACATGTGACACAAGGTTCTGCATTAAATTGGGAAGAACAGCTTCATATCTGAAGCCTGCAATGTGCAGTCTTTGAAAAGAATAATCACTCTGCCTGAGTGGGGACTGGCTTTTAAAGAGAATCTATAAACTATGGACTTCAGTGGCACTGTGTGACATCAGTTAATACTGGCTGAACATCATAAAGCATTGAACTTTAAATACAACATATTTTTCATGTTAGTATTTTCTCACAATTTATGCAAAATAATAAAAAATATTATTTCAATTTCTGGTTCAATGAACCTCTGGTTCTAATGAACCTCTGAATGTTGAAAGTGTTTTCTGTGATGGAAATACCTTTCCACCTAGGGGAAAAAACAAAAAGTGAAACCAGGTATTTAACAGTAGGTTTTACCATGTTTACCAAGAGCAGTTCTATTTATCTGCGTTTTAGGACATCACAAGTTAATATTTAGATGTTACTGTTTAAGACAGTACTTGAGTGTCAGATATGAAATCCATATTCTCTGAACATGAAATGTGCTGTTAACATCCTCATTCTTTCCACAGGATTAAAATAATTCTTTTGGTCCTGCAAGGGCAGCACATTGTGTGCAAAGTTCACAGACTTCAGGACCTCAACTAAAACTCAGCACTAATTAGCTCAAGGAGAAACATTTTTGCCTGTAATACCACAGGATTTATAAAATACCCCTCATTCTCAAGATTTTATTAAGATTATGTTAGTATCCTAGTGTTTTATTTTATACTTTAAATTATTTTTGGTACAGATTTGTCATGCTAATTCCTCGATAAATATGTAGAGCTAACTACGTATGGCTCAGATCTGTTTGGAAACATCCATGTAAATTGTGCCTCAGGCAGCTCTCTGCTCTGAATGCACTTTGAGGGTGTCTGTCTGTCTTTGCATAGTCTAGATAACATCAATACTCAGTTTGAAGATTTAGGTCATTGTTTCCATTACCCTGTCATCTGATTGTGTTCACTAACCAGTAAGTTAGTGGTTAGTGAGCACAAGTTCACTAACACAGGTTAGGTCTCTTGCCCTTTTCTGTTGAGGTTCTGTTTTGGGTTAGGCTTTGCAGACAGTTGGGCCCCTCAGCTGCTCACTCACTCCCTTCTCCATCAGGGTGGGAAAGAGAATGAGAAGGGTAACAGTGAGAAAATTTACCAGTTGAGACAAAGACAGATTAATAGGCAAAAATAAAACTGCTCACAAAAGCAAAGCAGAACAATGGAATCATTCACCTTTTTTTAATTTTTGATACATTTCTTTGGTTTGGTTTGGTTTGGTTTTGTGGGAGGTTATTTGTTTGTTTTTGTGGCTTTTTTTAAATTTCTTTTTGGTAAGGTATGATTTGTTGAACTTTTAGGTTCCATGACATGAAAGCAAGTACTCTTAAGACCTGTCTGTAATTAGTTTAATACACATTTGTATCATGTCATAAAAGTCACTAAGATTAATAATTTTTTTACTTAGTTGACTTTTTAGGTATAAACCCTACATAATTGTAAATATTCATTGTAGGAAACATTGATTTCAATATGCTGGAAAATGGAGCATATAAAAAATCCTGTTTACTACTTCTAAAATTTTTCTACCTTTCCAATTTCAATTTTTGCTCATGATTAAGCTAAGTGTTAAGATTAACATTAGCTTCCTTTGAACACTCCCAGTTTGCCATGAGCATTTGAAAGGATCCTTTCTGTGATTATGGGATTTATTTTCCATTAATATCCAGTTGTTTCTTCCTATTAAATGCTAATGCACATAGAACATTTGGGAAGCTATTATAATCTGGTAAGGTGTAGAGACTCTGTTATAGTCCCTCATTAGCCTGCTAATAACTCTACTTTGTCAAGCAGAACCTTGGTTTCTCTACTAGCAAAAACTAAGTTTAACAGATACACAGTGTTTTCTATAGAATCTCCCTAACAGAATGAGTTTCACTTTCAATCACTCTAAAACCACGTTTTACTGCTTCTGTAATTCCTTATCAGTATTTTTTCTTTTTAAATTTCCTAAGTCACTCAGGATAATACTCTACTATAAGTAAATAATTTATAATTCAAAAGTCACATCTTCCAGTTTGACTTTAAAAGATATATAAAATACGAGACTTTTATTTGCCAAAGAGAGTTTCATCTATATAAGTGCAAGAAACCCCTGTAAACTGTGTACCCTTGGGAAGAACATCCCATTCCAGACTACAGAGCAATTCATCAAAAACTGAAAACGCTGTTAGCAGATTCTGTCTTACATAGTTTCAGATGATGTCTCCTTTCATAATTTTAAACCATCCCCCACCTTACTAATCATATATTCAGAAATAAACTAACATATACCCAAGAAACTGAAATGGAACTAAACAGTGCCAGACCAATGCGAACACTCTTCCCAGTTACTACAAATAAGACTCCCTAAAACAAAAGCATTTAAATCTATAGGTCCTAGATTTGTTCAATCCAATCTGTGGTGTACTTCATTTGGTGGAACAAATGTCCTTGTGAATGGAACATAGGTGCAATTAAATGACTGCTGTGTGCTAAAATGAGCTCACTCAGGCAATTTGTAAAGGATGGAAATAGCCACTTAACAGTAGGACAATATTTTTCATTCTGTTTCTGACTGCTCATTCCCGATCCCCTAAGGAGTCCTATAGACTACCTTCAAAAGATGAACCCACAGACCAATATTCTTAACTCTACTTCCGGCTAAAAAGAATTGACTCAATGAAGACATTGATTTTATGACCTATACAGTTTTCCAGCTAGCCTATCCCTCTAATACTGATGCTAAAACCCCTTTTCTGCCTCTGCTTCATGTGAGCTCACACCTTCTTACCTTTCTGGTTTTGATCAAGTAATTTATTTGATTAACATAATTTCATTTCACTTGGAACAGCTGCTCTTTTTTTTTTTCTCTTTTCAGATCTGATGAGCACTGAGGCACTCTTCAGTCCAAAAGCTTGTGTCTCTGTTTTCCTCCATGTTTGTTGTCCCAATAGATGATATTTATTCTTCCCAGAACTACTTTCAAGCTAAAGACTAATTTCTTGATAACAAAATAGGAAAGTAACAGCCAAAAATAACTGAAGGGTCCCATTATCAGAGGGCTCAGACCTTTTCTTTCTGCCAAAGGAAAGAAAAGTGAAAGGTTTATTCTTGAGTCAGGTTATTTTGCTGTGATTTCTTGCTTACTTGACCTAATCAGAATGCCTAGTGGCAAGCACTGTCAGCTGAGGCAGTAAGTTAAACAGCCAAAGCCTTCACTGCCTGGCAGTGTTCTATCCTCAGTAGGGGCTTCTGGTTTTACAGGCCTGGAGGGTAAGTTCCAGCACTTGAAAAACCGTTCAATAGAATCTCTGGAGGCAACAAGTTAATGACCAAAGATTTTAATGGTCTACAACAATTGATGAGTGTAGATTTCAGCTCTGTGGGACTTATCTGAGAGAAACTGATGAAAAGATACTATGTGAAGGTAGCGGTTCAAGAGATAATGTCCATTAGGCATTGCACTGTGTTTGAACTTGAAGAGTAAAGCAAGGCTGATAAATCACAGACAGTGTTCTTTAGGATGCAGCCAAGAATAGGAAATATTTATGGACTGCTTAGGTAGCTTTAGATCAGATGATGCTGAAGTGCATTTTTCAAATGGTTACTGAAGGTGAGTTTGTCCCAGTGGAAATTTCAGACCAGCAATGTTAATCATTTTTGTGTGTTCCAGCTGCAGGATCCTTTCTGGTAAGGTACTGAAAGATGGTGATGAATTCATGAATTATAATGCTGTGTTGGGTTTGCTTCTCACAGAAGCCATTCCTATAATCTTCTCCTGCTACCAAAGTTTGGCCATACAAACCCAATACAAATGCCTACAGATGTGAGCTGAAATTGACTTTATTGCATTACTGTCAATAGGAAACAAAAGAGAGTGTAAAAGCTGCTAGTATGTCTCTCTTGCTAAAACTGTTGTTAAAGGGTTAACCCAGATTGTGGTAGCTTGTCTAACTCCTCTACTTACTCCCTTTGCAAAATATGTTTAGTCACATACTTAAATTTTCTGCTTTGAAGCGTAGAGTGTAAAATAAGGCTGTCCTTTCAATAGCGTTCCAAATTCTCATTGGTTTACCTGTGCCAGCTCTTTACAGGGCAATACTATTTATCAGAGAAACCTATTATTATGGTATTTGAGATACTATTGTAGGCAAAGGCTTTTTCTTCCCTTTCTCTGAAAGACAAAAAGCTTTAGAGGACTGAATGTGTTACTGTTGCTGCACTTGTTGGAGTCATTTTTTGTTAAAGACACCAATATGAAGGTATACAAAACAGAGAGGGGAAAAAAGTAAAGGGAGAAAATTATTTCTGTCTTCCTGGAATTGAATGATACTTGCAGCTTTCCTCCTGCAGATTTGCAATCTTACATCCTGTTCTTTGCCACGCTGGCAAGATCAAACCTGGAATGAGACTGTTAAAAACATTGTTTCCAGCTGCCTCTCTGGTCACAATCTCACAGCAACGCTGGGAAATGCACAGTTAGGGATATCTAAACCAGGTAATTGTTGTAAAAGGAGAAATATCAAGGAGGAAATGTAAACGAAAGAAATGAATTTCACTGCACTTAGTTGTCTCTTTTTTTTTTTAAGTTCATCTCTAGGAGTTAGAACACTGACCTAATGCTGTTATAATGGATTTCAAGAGATAGCATTCATAGTTGCCATGATAATAAAGTGTCATTAGGGCCAGTTATCCTCTGTTCTAATTATAAATTAATGTCTCTAGTAAAGTATTTTAAGGAAATTTTCCCATTCTGTTTGGTTTTCCCACGGGTTACTTTGTTAGTTTCATTTCAAACAGCACTTAGAACACTGTTAGGGGGGTTTGGCAATCTCTGTGTCCATTTATCTTATTTTAAAATGTGATTGAAACATAGCTGTTGCAAAAAATGAGGAAACCTTGTTTTTGGTCTAGTCTAGAACCTCTGCCTGTAGTTGCCACTGTCTTTCATAAGTAATTTCCATGGAAGTTTAAACTGACCATCTTTGCATATTCATGAATAAAAGTTGTTGAGCATGAGTGATCCCAATTAACTTTCATACATTCTTTTTGTTTTCCCCAGGTGAAGCTATTTGCAAATTCAAATTCCTTCCCTGGTAACATGGTAGCATCCGCAGTGCAGAAAAGAATAAGGGCAGTGTTCTGGAAACAGTTGCTTAGCATAGCCTCTAGGAAGGGAAATCCCACCACAATGAGCTGTTGGAATTCTCTGAAGGTGCCCCTAAGCACAAGAAGAAATGACAACCATTTGGTTTTTTTGTTTTTCTCCTAAAAATTATGAAGAATGGATAAAGTGAATGCAGAACTGTTATTTTTAAAATATATCAGTAATTAATTTCTTGTGAACTGGGACACTTTTTGAAACAATAGGAGATCAGTTTCAGCTAAACAAAAGGAAGGTTGTGTTAAATAAAAATGTACAGTAGAATAAAGCTTGCTTAATTTCGTTATTTCCTAAATGGTAAATAGTCCTGGTTTTTTTTTTTTTTTTTTTTTTTACTTTTCTCTCTCCTCCCTGTATAAAGAATTTGCAAGTCTAGGCAAGTCTGTTTGGCAGCAAGTGTTCAGTCATGCTTGTAATGATAGTACTAATCACAATTCATGAGGTATCATGCATTCAGGTATGATTCATCCAACAAGAAAATATTCTGAAAAGAAGCAAAAGTAAAGTAAATGGGGTCTGGTATTCTAAAGGTTGAAGAAATGAATAGACTTGGGGTCATTTCCCTTCTATTTACAGCAGAGTTATTAGAGGACACACACATGGAGATTTGGGAGAGAGCCCATCAAGAGGGGCAGAGGAATTGAAACCCTTGGAACAAGGACCTTTGATGCCATGTAACAGATTTTTCTATATTCTGACTGTCTGTTCACGCCAACCCTGCTTCCTCCTCATGGCCCTGGATACTTCATTAGGTATTATTAAGTAAGGAACTAATGGTAGCAGAGATTGCACTGCTTGTGTACTGTACTTTCACTTTCTGTCATGTGTTTTGTAAGATTATCAACCATTTGAAGTGAGGAGATTGTACTTTGTTTAATGTTCAGTAGGATATGCTCTCACTCCTGCCTGGCCTATGGGTAAGAAGTATGGTGAGTTATTCAAATTGAATATTTGGTTTCTCCAGTAATACCTAAAAATTGCACAATTTGAAAGACAATATCAGTTTGATCACTGAACATCAGATATGGAATGCAGATTCATGGGTTTATTAAATGCACAAATATACATGCTCTTGAGAAAGGTAAAATCAGCTTCCCCCTCTGAGATATTTAACTTCACGTGCTGTGCTGGGGCTATTTCTGTTTTCCTTTACTAACAATATGGCAACGTGCAGATGGATAGCTTGAAAGTCATATACACACAAGCATGGAAAATCCTTTTAGTGCTTGCAGAATGCTCCTTCTGTCCCTCATTCTGTACTGATGACAGGAGAAATTATGTTTTAGTTCTAGTCTTGCAGAATATCCCCTGTGCTATCTGCTTGGTCCATTGCTTTCCCTGCTGGAGCTCCTTCAGGCCTTTTAAAAAATGTTCTTACAAGCAGAGAGAACAAACTTTAGGAGCTACTGAGGAGCACAGTATTTCACACCTGATAAAAAATTTGACTTTTTAGTTCATATTGGTACAATACTGTTAGAAAAAAATAGTGCCTTCTACATTTTGGTATGCTTAATAATTAGTATCTTAAATAATATACCTCACTGACAGCCAATAGATTTGCTAAAGTCATTAAATTAAATGAAAATTATTCAAATTTTTTCCTGCTTCCAAAAAGAGGATGATCCGGTTAATTTTTTCATGGTACATGGCATTTTCCTTTTTCTTTCTTTCTTTAACAAAATCTCTGTATGAGCATTTAAAAAAAATATTTAAGAGACTCACATACACTAATGCACATGTTTTTGTAAATAACAGCAAAGCAAGATACTTCAATACAAAGCTATATTTTGGTTGAAGATTGAAATCCTTTTGCAATGATAGTAGTTAGATTTCCAGAAAAACATCAAAGTAATTTAAAAATAACACATCTATACTTGTTTTAAAATGATGCTTTCTAAACAACATGAAATCTTTCAGGAAGATATTTCCCTAATATCTATAAAACCAGTGGAATGGAAGATATTTTTCTTGACTATATAAAAAATTATATATGTATAAACAATAACCTAATTTCACAAAAAAAAAAAAAAAGGTCAAGGACATACAAAGTTATTGAGCTGTTAATTGCAGAACATCTCAAAAGCAAAGTCCCACCTGTTTCCCTCTTCATTTTTCTAATTTGCTTCACTCAAAATAGCAAAACTAGACAAACTTATTCCTGGTACAATTACACTAAATTCCATACTAAAATCAGAAAGAATTAGTTTGACTGTTTAACAGACTAAACTCCAAAAGTCTCTTCTGAAGGAAAAATACAACCAGCTTCATGCTATATTAGAAGTACAATACATTCTTTCTAAATCTTAAAAAAACCCACATCTTGGGCATATATAAACATTTTTAGCTGTTTTCTTCTTCCACCTCGATGTGTAACTTTTATCACTGGAACGTTTTCAGAGGGAAAATTCCAACACATCACAGCATCAAAATACTTTTCAAAATGTTGCATTTAACCAACCACTTTGGGGTACTCTATAAAGAGCAGTTTAATACCTACTTTGCTGTATGTATATAGGGATAAGTATCAATCATCTGGGTAAGCTCTGTTAGACCACAGACTTAGTCTCTGAAGAAGAATTTTAGAAAATTCCATATTTTAAGTCAGAGTAGTTATATAGATAGAAACTTTGGTATTACAAAGAAATCTTATGTCTAAAAGGACTTATTTTCAAAAAAAATTAATAAAGGTGGTATATTTCATTAGGGTATTTTTCCTGGGACAAGAAAACACCCCCAAATATATGGTTTCATGAGTAAAAATATTTATTTGCTATAGAATTGGAATTCTCTTAGAAGAACCATCAGAAGTGTCTTCTGAGGCTTATGGGCAAAACATACTTTGTTGAGAGACTGACAACCTATTCTGTGTCAGTCTACTTAGCTTTCATTGAATTATGAAGATGAGAAGGCTGTCTCAAAACTAGACAGGTGTCTGTCAAGAACTTAGTCTCCATCAAAATATGCTAACAGGCACCTCAAAAATAACATTCTAGCAGGCTTGGGGAAGGAGAAATAAGAAAACATAATTATCCTCTATTATCTTTGATTTCCTTTTAGTCAAGAGGGTTAAATTTATCCTACCTAGCTGAAGGCAATAAATGAGGACCTGACTGCCAAAATTTCATTGGAATCACTGGAGAAATATAGTCATTTTAAAGAGACTGATTTACACCTGAAGTCAGCTCAGTTTTAAGGTGTTTTTTGGACGTATTCGCCACTTTTAGGTGAGCTGCAGAGAGTCTCAAGGTTTATCTGGATTTAAAAGCAGGATGAGACTATTTTCTCCCTGCATATTAAGACATGTTTTCAATGGGGCATTACTTGCCCTTCAAGTTTCCCTTCAGAAGCCCAGAAGCATTATGGAGGGAGATTCCTGGCTTTGTGGGAGAATAAAGGTGGTGTGACCCTGCTGATAGCGCTCTGTTCAGGGGAGTATCTTTATGTCCCAGAGTGTGAACTTGGGTACGGTCCTGTGCTGCTCTCAGCTGAAATGTTGAGTAGTGCTTGTGGCTTGGCCTTTGGATTATCCACCAGTAACTATGCAGAAAAGAGGATCATGAAAATTCAACAGATTTTAAGATTCACTGGAGAGAGTTGTAGTTCTGAAGTATTGCACCGTTGACTCAATACATATAAACTTATAAAATAGTACCTGGAAAGAAATTCTGCCCCTCTGTACTGAAGATGCAAGGGGCATTGATTCCTTTGCCTAATTGGAGTTGACAGGTGACACTGGAAATAGAAAATTTGCAGTATCTACTGGTGGCTGCCAGTCCAGACCTGGGGCCCAGGTCACACCTTGGTCCTGTGTCTTCTCTGCTGATTCCTATGTCTTGTATACCTTAAAGCATGTCAGATGTAATGACATGCCATTGCTCATATTTAAGTAATACAATTGTGCCCAAGTGTCTGGTCTGCTGAATATATTGACTGTAATTGCCTTTGACTTTAATTGAATCTTAAACACCTACCCCACCTGTAGATAACTGTATTTCTTGCTCAATGCTGAATCCAATTTGTTGTACTGAACAAAAGATAAATAATTCTGTGTAAGCTAATTAAGAGCACCGTAAGCATGCTGGTAAACAGTCTGTTGACAGACAGGTTGGGCAAACTGAATTTTCCATATACCTGGCCTGCTTGAATAGAAGCAAAGACATTCCCTTTTCTGATTGGCAGGGAGCACTTGGAAATAAAGGGTGGGATTGTTAATACAGCAAGATTTTTAAAAGATCCAGAACATTATATATTGTATATTTTTTTGTATTGCCTTTATATTCTAAAAAGCTTTATATTATCAAAAGTTAACATAAATTAGAAGATTTTTTATTTATTCTGATTTTTAATAATTAATATTTCAACTTCTATTCTTAACAGAATAGTTGGACTGTGATGTTGAGATCTATATTTGAGACATCTTCATTCAGCTGGCTTTATTTCAAAGACTTAATGGACAACATTATTTTAATATGAATGATCAAAAAACTACTGTATTTTAGCAATATTTATGAAGACATTAATACTGCAGCCTTTCCTTTCTCAGTACACTTGAAGGAATTTTAAGGGACTACTCAGTTTCATACAAGAGGAAGAAAAACTCATGACAATAAAGTCCAAATCTTCACTATTTCTAGTCTAATTTATTTTTTTATGAATTCAAATGATGTGTGAAATAGAATACAGACTGTCTTGAAAAGGTGAAGTTATGAACTATGACTATGCAAGCAGAAAAAAGCAGCCAGCTTCCAAAGAATTTTCAGGGAAATATCTGAAATATCAATCTGTTTTCCTTGCAGATTCAGCACTGGACTTTGAATAGGTTGAGATTTGTAGATTCCTAGAAGCTGTGGGGAGAAGTAAAGCTTAATGGTCTGATAAAAGTTCACATTGTAACTATTCAAAACTTTTCCGTTGTTAGTTTTCCTTACTCCTTTAAAATACCTTCTGTGGAAGAAGGCCTCTATAAATGAACAGGAATCCATAGAGATAATGGGATCTGCCTCCATGGAAGAGTTCACAAACCAGGTCACTGATGCTTATTAAAGTTTACTGGAACAGTGCTATTAACTAAATCAATATTCGCTCTTCATTAATACAATGTGCACCTCTACAGCAATTGTTTGTCTCTGGGAGTATTGATTTGTGACCACTCGACCCCTCATTTTTTCTGTGTTTCTCTATGATAGGAATATTTATGCTTCTCACTTAGTCCATTGCTTTGTAGTTAGAAAAACACAAATACAGTGAAAGATATATGGTTTGATGGCTACAAGACACATGCTATCACCTTATTCCACTCAGTCAGGAGTCCCCTGTAATACTTACTGCTAGTTATAAACAGGAATCTCCGTGTCTCTGAAAATCATTGCTGGGAACACTTCAGCAATTTTATAAATCAAATATGTTTTATTAAAAGATGAAACAGTAGCTTACATTCCAAGCATTTATATTGTTGGTAAAGCTGTCATCCTTGGGTTGTTGTAAACATCCATTACTGAGGATAATAGGCAAGTTATATGCATTCTGTTTAGTTACAGGTACCATGAGCTCTCCTCAATTCACCATTTCATTTTCTCAATGCATCGAGGTAATTCAAACCAGGCTTTCTGTGTGCGCATTTGTGCAAGAGAGGGAGAAGGGATGAATGGACCATAAGAGTGGTGTCAAAGAATTGTCAAGGTTTTTATAGGAAGAAAATAAAAATAAACCATGTTGTATAGGGGTCTAATCCTTGTGTAGTCTCAGTACCCTAACAAGCCTTAGATTTCCAAAGGTAGAGGTAAAAGAGAGAAACAAAAAGCACAGGTTTTTTTTTAGGCCATACTCATTTATGCCAGTATGTGTTTTAAATAATGTGGGAATGGTTAGGGGTGAATGGATTATGAGCTCTCAATTAGAAAACAACACAGCATGGCATGTGTCTTCCAGGAAAACCAGGTTCAGCTGTGCTGGGTGTAATTGTCAAAAGCTGTCAAAGAGTAAGGTGTAAGGAAGGGAAATGTGCGTGTTGGGCTCTCTTGCAGCTTCCTTGAGCTCTGTGTGATATACAATTTTTGACAAGTCTGTTTAAAAAGGGCTTATTTTGGACATGCTCTCTTAGAGAAAGCAGATGTACAGGTACCCCTCAGAGGGAGAACAGCATAGGCCCACTAGGAAAAAATGAAGAAAGATGGCAAAGCCTGTTACTTGAGGGATGCATTCCAGATGGACATACAGAGTAGAAAGTGCAGTTTGCTCTGAGGCTAGCTCTAGCTAGTACAAATATTCAGTGCAGATATAAGCAAAGTCATAAGAAAAATCAGACAGCCAATGTTGCAAATATTAGTATTTTGCTTGTTGTCTTTACCATTTCATTTTTTTAGATTTTGGGTTGTTTTGGGGGTTTTTTGGCTGTCTATTTCTGAACTGATCTAAGATAAATATGGCCACATTTTCTCTTTCTTATTGGAACAACATGGTTGATATGACCTGTGTGACAAACTTAGACTCTCTTTAATGAAAGAGGATAGGAAGGATGGCCTTAATGTGCAACAATAGAAAGTAATGACATCTCTTTTATTTTCAAGACTGCACATGCTGCTGAATATTGAGGACTTTATGAATCTGCTTGCTTTATAGATCTCTGTGCAGTAAATATTGAAAGTGTATTAGAATCTTATAATTTTATTTCTTCTAATCTTGAGGACTTCTGCTGTGATTTTGTTTTCTCTAAAATGAATTCGACTACTTCTGCGTGTTTTTTTATCATGGCTGATAAAATAGCTTATACTGAAGAATAAATCAATCTGGGATTTGTCTGTATGGAAGAAATATTCTGGGTTTGCATTAAGAACACTCCTCATAACAGTTTTGTTATCACTGCTGGCATGCTGTGGAATCTTTTGGAAGCTCCAATCTTCTAAAGTTTTTTGCCTAAGTAACATGAGATGTGTTTATAAAAAAGGTTGTTCAGTTTTTTAAATTTTACATAAAACTGGAAGCATAATGGAAAAAGGCATGTTTATTTCAGATAAGGTGAACTTTCCCTTTGACTCAAGCTGAGAGACAACAGATGGAAAAATAAATAACCTTTCTCTCTCAATGTGTGAATATGTGACCAAAGGTAGATTGGCATTCTTACATTACAGTCTACTCACTCTGAAGACATGGTCTAAACACCTTCAAAACCTTTCTCAGAGGTAAGTAAATACCTCTAACACATTGTTGAAGAGAGATCAATTGTAAGGCTCCCATTAGCCTTATTTAGTGTTATGGTTAAATTCCCACAAGTGACTTAGAAAACTTACTCTGCAAAACTGAATTATTTTGGGTTGTCTAACCATGAGAAGAACTACTCACCAAGGAATTCTGCAAACATAATAATTATAGCATTAATTTACTTGTCTTCTTGAACCAATAAATTTTTTCCTATTTGCACATACTATGATTTGCTATACACTCATTCTTCCACTGATTCTTTTCCCCTGAATTATTAAGCATTTATCTTCCAACATTCAAATCCCCAATTATAATGTTAAATTGATTTAAAGAACTTTTATGCATCTATTTATTTCTGTTTAAAGCTCCCTGTTGAAAAACAAAACAAACATTTCACTATAGTCCCAAAAACAGCAATGGCAAAGAACCCCTAAGGTTTGTTTCTACAAGGTACTGAGTTTCCACACATGCTTCCTGCTAACCTTCTTTAGCTGAATTTTTTGTTTATGCTTTGCTAATGTGTTGCTGAAAAGAAAAAAAATATTTTTGGAAGACTGGAAGATGCTTATCACCTTACTACTTCATGCCATAACTCAAAAATTTTCCAAGGATACCTGGACACTTCTCTATTTGTTCTCAAATCAGCAGAATCAGAAATCCTGTGTTGGAAGACTATTCCAATATAAAGAATTTCTCTACTTTAAGTTCCAAAAACACCAGGAAATTTTTTTTCCTGTAAAATTTTTTCTTTGCAGTTTATGATAACTTTCAAGATTTGAAGAGTTTGTATTAATCTGCTTATCAGTTTATTCACAGATTTAATGTGAAATTATTTTCTTCTTTGTTAACTCTTTGAATAACACAGATTCTAGGAGTTAATTTGCTATATATTTCTGTGAATATGGAGCAGAGTACTTTATTATCTATTTTGTCAGGGTTAAACCAATGCATGAATATAGTTAGCAGCTGCTTAAAAACCGTTGATTTTTAAACAACTATAATTTCATTAATCTTTCAACATTTGCCTTATGTTGATTTTTCGAGCAAAAGCTAACATCAAAATTGTTTTTGAGGCTTGTAGCAAAATATTTTACTGCTTTTCTGTTGATATTATTTTTCTAGGGCATATATTCCTGTTCAGAGAAGGAAATAACAATTGCTGATTCAATGACACCTGAAACTTGCAGTCTTAGCTCAGATCTATTTATTTAAAAAATAAAGCTATTCTATTGCAGTTGTGCTTGGTGGCCTAGTTTCATCACAAAAGGTAAAAAAGGCTTTAGCGGACTTTAAATGAAAATGTATTCCCTAGCAAAAATGAAAGAATCTGGATACCAACAGTGCAATATTGTTTAGAAATTAAAGGATTTTAATTACACAGAACAGGAGTGATTACATTTTTTATTGATTTTTCTTAATCAGGTCAGCGTGCTGTTTCAGCCACTAATGAATTGCTCTCCAATTAAAAAATATGTAATGGAATAAAGTCACCTAAGCTATGATTATGACAATAGTACTGTCACTGATAAACTCAGTGTTTCTTAGACATAAACTTTTTCCTAAATGCTAATAGAATTCTACATCGCTTGTCTTCTTATTACATCCTGTCGGAAGAGGAATTTCAGTGACAAACAATAACAAAAATGTTTCACTGATGAAAACAGAAGGGACGTGTTGAGAGAAAACAAGTATATAATCCTCTATAAGTTAGTTTAGCCCCTGCAAGCTGCAACTTCAATCAGGAAGGTCTGGCTGATGGGCAAGAAAATACTACTTTAAATAATCTTTTTGCCTTTCTTAAGTCTCTTAAACTGCTGAAGAGTAGCACATTACTCATCATACCATCTAAAATAATATGGTCAAAGCTGTTGTATAACCCCTGGCCTGGAGACTTTTTATAGTTCTGGACTTGATACACTGACTATAGCACTTGAGATTTCCTCCTGGTAAGAAGGCATCTCCAGTGATTTGGAGCATTTCCCAGGTTTCACATTTTAAGCCAGGTGTGCAAACCAAAGCCCTGCTGTGGCTTGAGCACAGTCCTGTACTACTGACATGTCCCTGATGCAGAGCTGACCAGTGCTGACCAGTACTGACCAGTACTAGATCGAGTTGTCTCTAGGAACCTGTTTAGGGGGTCCCAAGGGCCAATAGTTTTCATGTGTACAGAAGATCTTTTTTGAGAAAGAGAATTTAGCTGTACAAATACCTGCTAATCATATATGCCATTTTTCCTCACGGTCTGCGAATTATGTGTCCAATTTTATTTACTAGTACAGAGACAATTAGAAGATCAGACAGAAATCAGGCGAGCTACAGCTTAAAAATATTAACATTTTTGTACAATGTTCTTCCTGAAAAAAAATTATTGCAAGAACCCAGCTTGTGAAACAGTATTATAGGTTATCTACTTTAGGCAAGATCAGCTATGTCATACCTTACAGTTGTCTATTTTACTAACTGAAATCTTTTTAATGAGTCTACAAGCTCTCTAGGCACCACATTCCAGAATTACACCATCCTAACACTTGCAAAGCATCTAAAGTGCATCTCTCTTGCTGCAGGCTTAGGTTCATTATCCATCAATCATCGTCTGTCTATCTATCTATCTATCTATCTATCTATCTATCTATCTATCTTAAATACATCTTCCGTCAGTCTTTCTTTATCTAAATTAAACAGCACTCCTTCAGCCATTTCTGTTAAGCAAAATTTTCAAGATAATTCTTGTTGCTATATGCTGATGTCAGTCCATCTGCTTTACACCTTTCCTTAAGTACTGTGCAAATTTGCCCAGTTTTCTAGCTCAGGAATGACGTGTATTGAAGATAACCACCAGGTCTTGTAGATGATATTGCAACCATACAATATCATCTGGTATTTGTTCAGATTGTCACTTACTGTAATCCTAACTAATTCATGTTAGAATCTAGACAGTTTTTCCCTGTCTTACATTTGTGTATTTATCTGATGCTAGGTTCAGCACACCAAGTATTAACCATTTAATTTTAGAATTTCTTGGTTTTCTCTATTGTTAAGTGCAAAGGCATTGCTACAATTTCACTGTAGTGCTGTATAAAGAAGGTAGTAGTGTCCAGATGCCACCATAGCATACTCAGAAGAAAAATACCTCTTTATTTACAATTTTTAAAAAATTGACTTGAACACAAGACTGTCTTTTGCCAAATGTGCTACTTCCTAATGGTACTATTTCTAAGAACTATGTGAATTGTTTATTAATGTAGTGTGCTGCACAAGATTTAAAAGGTATGATTATTGCCCTGTTCCTGGATGAATTACAATTAAATACTTATACTATGTGTAAAATCTTAAGTATCGTGCCTCTCATTTCTGTTGCAGTTCTCACGGATTTCAGAATGATTTGTGAACATAAAATACATGTGCAAGTTGTTTATTCTTACTGTAATGAATAAAATAAATATTTTTAACATTTTTACTGCTGCTAAGTGTATGGAATATTGCTGTCCTCATGTAAGGAATGTTTGGTACTCCTAGCACTTACTGGCAAGGGTGAAGTGTTGGATTATTTGGTGT
Organism: Ploceus nigricollis; assembly: GCA_013399945.1. Classification (NCBI taxonomy): domain Eukaryota; kingdom Metazoa; phylum Chordata; class Aves; order Passeriformes; family Ploceidae; genus Ploceus; species Ploceus nigricollis. Next base: position 56,510 of record VXBC01005709.1, read on the forward strand.
TTCTTTTTCCCTGAATGTTACATAAACTGTATAAGGATTAATGGCTCTGTAAATTGTATATATCTGTTTCTAGTTCACCTGCATCTCAGTGTACCAGTATGCAGTATAATACTGTAATTATGGAATTAAAAAATAATTATATGCTTTGGCCTAAATATAATGTATATTTAGGTATGGAGACTGGGAATTTTTACAGTCTGTTATTTTAAACATTTATAATCACTATGGTAAGCAATTACCTTGCATCTATTTACACAGTTTCAAAATTCTTACTGCTGTGAATGAGAAATGAGCTCCACTTGACATTTGAGGACATGCTGCATAGGCTAAAGGTCCTCTTACTGTTAAGAAGGTCATGACAAGTCATTGTATGTTGGTCTAATGAATGATCTGTGTCACTTTTGTAATTGGTACTTGAAAAGTTTAATCATAACAGTGCATAGAGATTCACAAAAAAAACTTTGAAAAATGACTGTGGTCCAGAAATAACATGTATGTAATCCACCCATCTACCTTGGTTTATGCTCTCATCTCTTGACCTGAAAAAGGAAATGGCAGAAAGGCACACTTTATTAAATTGAAATCCTAGTGATTTTATTTTATATACTTTTGAGAATTGTGCTTAAATTACTATCAACAGTTATGTTAGGTCATATAACCAGAGACTCCTCTTAAGATCTCACCTTGTTTATGTTAAGTATGTAGCAATGAATTTAAATACCTTTCCAGGATCTTAGTAAAATGCTTAATTCTTATAATTTTAAAGGCCATTGATAATTACATTTACATAAATAACTGCTGAAAGTAGTTTACTTTTAATAGTGCTTATACTGAATACTGAGTGTCAAATAATAACTGACTGTACACTAAATGACATAGGAAAATTTATCTTTATTATATTTCTGAATCATCTAAGGGGGAAAATTCATGTAGAGAGCTGCTGAATATCCTCCCTTTACATTCTAGTCAAAATATGAACTTACATATACAGCTGCTAGCTGAAGTATATACGCTTTGTAAGGAAGTGTTTGATACTTGCATCTTGGAAACATATCATTTCCATGTGATTAGATTCTGTTTACAGAGTAGCTTTCAGAAAAAAGACAGACACAGTGAACAGGCAGTTCACTTTGGGGAACTTCTTGCAATTTAATCTATTGTCAGTTAATACAAAATCTTAATTACTGATTTGTGCATTGAGAGAAAAGATAAAAAACAACACAAAAAGACCACAAAGATAACAAATATTTATGGAACATCTTTCCTTCCCTCCCTCATGCTCAGCTTAAGCCACAAACTCCTTTCACAGTGGCACCTTTCTGCAGAGGAGAGGAGTGTATTAATGTGTTGCTGTGCTTTCTCACATGCTAATTTATGGTAAGCTTGGAGAATGGTTTGGGGAACCTCAAGAATTCCCATAATGTGTCATTGGTCCAGGCTTGACTCTAAACTGATTTAGAAAGTGCAGATAGGCAGAAATTTTGGCTTAGTGTGAAGTAGGATTTACTCAAGCTAATCTTTGGCATAGACCTTCCACAGTGCTATACATTTTCTCCTTGGTGCAGAAAGAATGGCTTGGGTTAGAAGAGACTCTAAAGATCATCTAGAAGGAAGGGAACTCTATATGTCAACATTTTCCTAAGTAAAATCAATTATAGGTTTACAGGAAGTTCTCTTCCTTCATTTTCACTGCATCAGGCAATCTGGCCATGCTGCATGGGAGGACATACATTTAGCATGATATAACGTTAGACACTTGGGTATCCTGTTTTCAAGGAATGTCTGTTTCTTACCTCACTCATCAGCAGTGTGTTCACTTCTTCTGGCACTTGACCCCAATTTTTTACCACCTGTTGATAAGAAAAGGAAATACGTAACTTCCCAAATCAGCATGGAGGGTTGTGGAATGGGAAGATGTTATTGTGGTGTCAAAACCATGTGCAAAGAAGCAAGAAACCTTTAAATTATAACCGTTATCTCTTCATGTTTGTTAAAGTCCAGTGAAGTAAAGGCTTGCCTCTCTCATGCTGCTGACATATTGTATTTATTTAATTTCATAAGCAGGTGCTTTGCCTGAAGAAAGCTGAAAACATAAGCACAGCACCTGCTGAAGAAATTAAATAAATACGCTATAATAATTTGGTGGTGTGAGTCAAGCTCTTTTACTTACTTTGATTTCCATCAGCAACTTGCAGCCTTTAAAATTGAATTTCAGTTTGCTAAGCTACTTCTTTTAATGGATTGCTCATCCTGGCAAGCAGTGCACTCAAAATATCGTATCCAATATTAAACTGTAATGACCTTAAACTGCATGTGAGGAATCTTTTTATCATACATAAAAACCTTTTCAGAAGTTTTTATTGCCTGTGGCTGAATGCTCTTCTGTTCTATGTTTTCTGATAGGATACAGAAAACCATAGTGGGTAAATTTTCTGAATGGTGGGGCTAAATTCTGCATTAAATAAATGAAGTTATTTATTTATTTACTGTTGCAAACCCACTCTAACTCATTGCAAACCTTTCAGAAAGGAATTTTAACAGCATAGAAACAGCTGAACATCTAAATGAGAACTTGAAATGTCTATAAAATATCCTCTGTGGGTACTTTGCTATGCAATTTCCATGCGACTGTGAGGGTGATGACAGGTTTTGTTAACAGGGACAGGCAACTGTGGGAACAGGTGTGAAGGCTTTCTTCACCTACATATAGGTTTCTACAAAGATGTTCAGAAACTGTGTGTGTTAAACACAGCCGAAGCACACATACAGTTGCTAGGATTAGTGCAGTCTGGTGTTTTGAAGTGCAGCTTGTACTGGCTTTGATCATATACATTTGTCAGAGCTGCCAGGTACCACTTTATAGCGAAGTCTGGCAATGCCCAGAAGAAGTTCAAAATCAAACCATCAATGGGTTCTTCTTTCATCTGTTTTAAGTCACCTGAAATGGAATAACCTTGATCCAAGATAGCCAGACAGCTTTTCTTTATAATTACAGAAAATAGGTGCCTCTATAAAATAATTTGTCTCATCGGGTTTTAATTGCATCTTTGAGAGAGGTGAGCTGTTCTCTCTTGGTATCTATTTCTTCTTATTTACTGTAAATAGACTTTCTACAAGATAGTAAAAGACCTGAAAATCTTGCTCTGGACCCCTAAACTAAGTGAAATTATGTCAATCTCAATTGATAGTAACAGTATTGAAATAATTTCAATTTGACAACTGCTCTTCTGCAAACAGGATCTATGTAGGATAGGACAGATATGGGATCAATCATTCTCAAAGTGAGCTGAAAATGTAAGAATTTTGGCACTTTTTTCTTAAAGTTGGCTAGAAATGAGGACTTGAGAAGAACTTTCTCAGTAAAAAAATCAGGCATCAAGGCCATGTCTTCTGCTTAAATCTGGAAGAAGTATGTAAGTCTGACCTGTAACACATCATGGGATGACCACCTGGCATATAAGGTGTATGAGTGTTGCTCACAAAACATCTACTGTTTTGTGTAGCCCTAATCTTGAAGTGTGTGAGCTGAAGGTGGTTTTGCAGGCAAGTTAAGGAAATAAAGGTTTCACATACTTCCCTATATTTTGGAGAATGAAGACCCCAGCTTTATCAAGACTCATGTAGGTGTCATTGGTTAAAACTATCGAAGTTTAAGTGCTCGGTAAGTTTTTTTTGTTGTTTTTTTTTGGTGGGTTTTTGCCCCCTCTTTTTACTGGTGGAAACATGGATGCCCGATGAACTTCTATTCATCCTAGGCTGCTGCATTTTAGCTCTGAGACCATGTAGTTATCTTAATTTAGACTTAGGAAGTAATGGGTCTGTGTTTCTTTCTGATTGTGACCAATATAAGTGACTAATATTGTTGCCTAGATTTAGCATAACAAAAAATAAACTTAAAAACCCCAGCCTTTTGTAAAATTGCCCTCAGTGTTGCTTGCCTTGTAATGCCATTAACAATCCTTTAGTTTCAGAGAAAATTACTATGTTCATTGCTCTGAAGTATGTGAATTCTTTGCTTGTTTTTGGAGTCTACCTGCAGAAAATAAGAAAATGCTAGATGTTTCTTTTTACTGCTCTAGTCCCAATTTATAAAGCTTAAGTATGTCTATATTTCAAACTAGATTCTTATCCATGTAATAGACTTTCAAATGAATTACACTTCAAATAAAAGTGAAGAATGAGCATAGGTGGTTATAAATGAGAAATCAAAATATGCAAATAATGTTTGGTATGAAATAACGGATTATACTGACAAACTGTACTTAACAGGCCTATAATTTATAATCATGGTATAGATTAATGAAAAGTAGTAATGGTTGGATTTATTTTTCTTCCTTTGGAATGGAACTGCTTTTCTAATCTCTCTTGCTTATGTTAGATAGTTGAAGGTAGGATAGTCTGTATGAATCCTGAAGTAATAAAATGAACAGTATTTCACGAACACATTATTTTAAACTCAAGTGAGGGGCGTCCATTAGGCTTGTGCCATGGCCTATAAGGCTGTGAGTGGTTGTGTCTTCTTATTATAACAGGTAATAGTTACTGAGGAACAAAGGAGACAGAGAGTTTCAGGATCAGTAAATTCTCCTCTTCCAGGTAGACTGAGGCAACAACTCCACTGCCCAACTGGCATTGCAAGGCAGGACAATCGAAGCAATTTCCACTGCCAGCTCTGCACCTCAGTTCCTGTTACAACTCATGCAGTGAATAAGATTATGGTACCTTTTTGGATGGAGGAAGGACCTTTTATTGTTTTCATTTATATCTCTTCCTCCCTTTTTGTTTTTGTTTGGAAAAATTCACAGGGCCAGACACAAAGGGCCCTTTAAACACAAACACATGTCATGATATTCAACTGGATTAATTATTATAGATGGTAGATTCTATTATATTCCTCTTCATTATGTACTTCCATTTAAAGACTTCAGAATAAATAGTTGCAGAAATTATTCCTTTCTCATTGTATTAGAACAACAACACCAAAATAATCTTTTATGAGCTTGAGTATCAAGCATAAATTTTCTTTTCATGTTGGCAGAATAACATGTTGTGGTATAAAGCTAATATTAAAAATAATATGTATTTTTTCTTGGAGTGGAGTGTGATACATGACTGTACTACTTCTGATTGTGAGAGGAATGTAGTGAAATTTTTTCTTTAGAAAATCCTTTGTTCCAATTATTTTAAAATTACTTTTATTAATGAATGTGGGCTGGAATTTCCATAGAAAACACCAGAACTGAACAAATGCAAAAAAAAAAAGTGTTTCGACACTGTATTATCTTTCAACTTTTAATATTTTTAAACACTTTACTGCAATCCATTCAAAATAACATAAGATTCATTGAATCAAACCACTGGTTTGAATTTGAAAACATTGCTTTGAAAAGCTGAAATGTTATTTTTCATCTGACTTGTAGAAAAATGTTCTCCAAACAGACATTACTTACAAAATATCTATTTTGATGAAACACTATCTTTGTCACAGGAAAACACTCCACTTTGAATACTTGTGTCTAACTGTAGTGTCAGCAGGAATGTAGTGGAGTGAGTCAGATGGCTGTTCTCCTGCTGTCTGGAAAAAAGAGTGCTAGGGACAGAAATGGAATTCAAACATGAGAAAAGTGTAGAGATACATCAGGGTTTCCTATTCTTCCTTGTGCTGAATAAGTTAATACCACTTATCACATTTTAAAATCCAGAAAATAAAGAAGTTTTCATCAGTAAATATGGACAAACCTTAATGTTTTAGGCAACATTCTAAGAGAGAACAAAAGTAAAACATATGCAATGATGTAAGATTGTATTTACCTTTACATGTACGAGAAATTTTTATAAGAGACAGCCCATTTATAACCATTAAATTCTTCATCCAGACTGCTGACACAACAGGGACAATGTGATTTTTACATACTTTTACTTCCTCCAGTTTAATGAAGAGGAATTGCAAGATGGCTGCATCCCAGAAGTAATTCTTCAGCAGGGGTAAGGCTGAAATAGCCAGCAACCTTAATGAGGAAAAATGAAAGGGCATCACCACTTAATTCACCTCATTATTGGCTCTTAAAATGGAGATAAATGAGGCAGAGATAAAAAAAGAAGAGCATGAGACAGACATGCATTTCATTTCTGAGTGGTTACCGTGTAGAAGCAGGAGCATGTCTAAGTTGGGCTGTGAGTGTGAATTCTGGAGTGCCATTACCAGCTGGCAGAGATGCTGGCACAGTTGCTGCACTGATGGCAGGTGGGCACCGCCAGGAATGTGATTTCTTTAATTGTACCTTGTCTGATCGTGCTCAATATAATTTCAGATTTCTACCAAAAATTTAAAGTACAGTTGAAAGATCAGCTGTGCCAAGTTGCATGCCAGGAGCATCTCAAATGGCAACAACTTGTGAGCAGGTTCTGTGGGAAACGTTTAATGCAGACCTGAAATCTCTGTGCCCAAAATCAGGCCAAACTATCCCTGTCCTACACACACAAACACAAAGAGGCCTCATAAACCATGTTTTACTGAAAGAAGTAACATTCACAGCATTGTCCAAGTGATAGTGGCAGCTCCCTTTGTGAATTCCTCTAAGTCAGAACAGATTTAGCAACCCATAAATTTTGCACTCTAATAGTGCATGGCATTCCTGCGGTGTATACCACAGGGTGGTTTTGGGGAGGAGATGCAGAGCCATTGATTCCTGTGCTTATTGATCACTCAACCTTCTACTTCCTGAAATTATGTGGAACACACCCCTTCCCCCTTAGATGTTTCTTTACCACTTCACACACAATGTCCTCTCAGCATGTCATAAAAGGCATGAGGCATCATTGCTGGCCCAAAGGATGTACATTTGCTTTAACAGTTTAGACAGCATACCCTAAAGTCTTCTGTGCTAAAAATAGCAAAGAAATTATTTTTTTTTAAGACAAAGACTTACACTTGGACCATATTTAGGGACAAATTGTAACTTCTATTTTTTTCAGTTGTTCTGGTTGATTCACTGTAGTCTGGTTTAAGTCTTGTGTTCTTTTTATTCAAGTAACACTAACAATGCTCTTCATAAGGCCGGGAGTTTCTCATAACCATCAAGTGCCCTAAACCCCTTGAGGAGATAGCTGTTCTTATTTGTATCATTACTGAAATCAGGGGGAAGCACATGGTGGTCCAGCACCAGCAATAAAATAATTTTAATAAGAAATACATAAGTAAGAAATGTAATATAAAAACAATAGCGTAAGTAAGAAGAACTCTTGATCATTTATTACTGTTTCATTTAAATGTCATTTTGCAAGCAGCATTTCTCATGTGTACATCTAAATTTATTTAAAAAACGCAAACCAACTGGAGTTTGTTTTTTTTAATATAAGTTCTTTTTCTGAGGAAAAACATTACTACTTGAATTTCTTCTTGTACCAAAAATAGAACTTTAAATCTCAGAAACCCATAATAAGGATGGTCTAGCAGTAAAGCATGTCAGAGAAACGAAATATCTTGCTCTCTCAGTGATCAAGCAAAAAAATTTTTTGTCCCTTCCTTCCTCTTCAGAGAGAAGTGAAATGTTGCTCCTATCTTTGTCCATTCCACTTGTGAATATGAATGTTTCTAAAGTCTACCATATGATGCTTAACCTCAAAACTCCTCTTTTCATATTCATCAGTTAGAAGGGCAACTAACTCTGAAGTTAGAGCAGCACAAAATGTCCTTCTTTACGGAGAATATATCTTCCTTATTCCTTTGCCCATAGCCACTCTTCCTTGGGCTTAGTTTCTTTCCTCTTTTGATCGTCCATCACCGGTAAAATTGTTCATTGTAGAATTGTGTTTGCTGGGCACTCTAATTAAGCTTTTGAAATTTAAAGACCTGCCAGTGCAAAAATTTGAGTTTTGATTTGCTGAATGAATGCTGAGCTATGTTTATATCTCATACTGTTGTATTTCACTGCTTCATTGCAAAATCCTTAATTTCTGAATGGGAATTTTGAACTGACCATTAATTATCCCATTAGCTGAAAGTGAATGAAAAATCTCATTCCTCAAGAAGAATTGAGTCTTCCTAGAAAAAGATTTAATGGTTTGGTGACTGCTCTAAGTTGAAACACAACAGATGTGAGCAGGAAGAAAATAAAAATTTTGAATAATATCTAGATTTTCCCCTCTCTGTCCCTACACTTTTCCTTTTTTTCTTTACAATCCCTTTTTTGATGCAAGAGAACAAACTCTTGCCATTTGGTTAGATTTCCATTTTTATTTCTGCCTCAGTCTTATTTACACACTCTCTATTGATTTGTAAATTTCTTGAACAAATGGAATGTAGGAGTATCTTTGATGACCAATTTGGATTATGATTTATTTTCTTGCTGGTTCCCTCTATGTATCTTATAACTTTGAGGTTATTTATTTGCTCTGCTATGTAGTTCTTCCCATGAATTTTATTTCTCTTAGGTATTTTATTCTGCAATTCCTGGGTCTTCAGCCCTGAAGAAAATTCAGGCCTTGTGCTCCTGAAATCTTTTTTTTTGTCTTTTAAAATAAAGAATTTTGGTTACAGAATGTAATTGGATTATAAGCCAATACAGGTTGCTTCATCAGTGTAAATGTGGGAAGGCACATGAAGGATCAAAAACAAAGACAATATTCCAATATTCTCTAGAGTTAATAAACTTCCAGAATGTTCAGATCCTAGACTGGGTCTAAGTAAATGTGTTGAATGCAGAAAGCCATTTCAGTCTCTTGCACTGTCTTAGTTGCTTTTGCTACTTTATCAGTGGTGCAACTGAAAATGGAGCCATTGGAAATAATGATTTATGGAACCATAACTTGTCATTGGGACTTCCAGGAAATCAGTAAATATTCATGACAAGTGAAAAATTAATATGTCATTCCTTAAGGGTATCCCGTGGTGTTATGAAGACATGAGATAAAATTCTGCACTTATAAGAATAAATGTGTTCCCTATATGCCAACAGAGACATGGCCATTTACATCAATACTAATTTTTTTTCAGACCACTGTGTATGGTAGCTGCCCCATATGATCCTGTAGATTTATGGATTCTGCCACCAGCACTTTTTAAAATTAAAAAAGTGAAGGGACTTGAGAGATTCATTTCTTGAACGGCACATTTTTCATACTCTTTCATCAAAAAATATGACAAGTAGCTTATTATCTTTGAGAAGTTGCCATTTAGTGAGAGTACTGTCAGGGTTTTATTATTTGGATGCTTTAAGTACTTGACATATTTTATTTAATAGTGTAATACTATAAAAACTTGTAGATTTCTTAAAGAAAATGATCTTGATAATAATCATCTTTCAAATCTAAACAAAGAGCAATTTTTTAAACAATGATAAAAAATCTGAAACAGCTATTTTGAACTTAAATTCTCACACTGAATTCTGTTGAAGTTATCTCTTGTTATTGTGAAGTAACTAAGAGCCATTAGCATTCTTATGATAATCACATTCAATATCGCAAATATATGAGCTCAAATATTTCTGTTGTATATATTTTCCTAGTTTTTTAACTGATCTTTTATAAGATCAACCCTCATTAAATCTGAGGGTTGCAAGAGTACATTTCAAAGATTTATGATTAATTCTGCAGATTATTGAAATGTCATTCAAAGAACCAAGTCACCTCTTAGTAAAAATCTGGATGTTCAAATGCTTGTTGCTTTAGTATCTCCTCCTATCCAGAAATATACTAGTGTATTGTAGTACACTTATCCCAAGTTATGGTTGTCAACCAGCCAGCAGTTCAACTTGAACCAAGTTGGAAGAATGACATCAGTGCTTGTAGCCAGCAAAGAATAATTGAACCTTAGGGAGTGACAGCAGAGAAGGAGGTATGAGATTAGTTATCAGAGACTGCACTGAAATACGAATTTTGAAAAGACAGAGGAAAGGAGAGGGGAAAAAATAAAATTAGTTGCATAACTTTTTTGAACAGAGAAAGAAAATGTACAGAAAAATGAAATTCGGTAAAGGAGGAACAGATAATGCCTGTCAGGTCCAGATTAGTAAATTGAAATGGTCATATAAGCATAGAGAAGAAGTGTTAGTCACTCAAACAAAGCAGATTTGTGTATGCAATTAAGTCATGGTATTTCCCTATATATTTCCACCCAGATTTAAGGCAAGAGTCAAAACAAAGTAACACTGCATAGAACAAAAATGTTTTAATACATAAATGCTTGGAAACTTTCTGCATTTGCAGTGCTGTTGATGTGTCTCATGGAAATTTTATTTCTGTGCCCTTAATGCTACACATTAAAGAGTAAACTGTATTTCCCAAGATGCATTGCCCATTTACTATACATTAAATTCTAGGTCGATATACAGTCAGCTGGAACTGGTGATAGCGTATCTATGAAACATAATCTTCCTGAAAAATTCTACAATGAAAAAGTAAGACGATAGATTTAGCAACAATTCCTTTCTGTCTGAAATGAATTTGAAATTTTGATTCAGGTAGAAGTGAAAGGTTTATTTTCAAAATTTTCCAGTAAAATTTCTTCAGGCTCTTAAATATTTAACAATAAGCATCTATAAGTAGAAAGGGCGATGATTCCTTGGACCAGTCAGAACTCATTGGAGAGCAAAAGAAATTTCACATTTTATGTGAGCCTTGGAAAATTGGCATAGAGTGGATACTTGGATTCCTAAAAATCTCATTTAAAAATTAAAAAATATTTACTATAGGGTTATCCATTTGAAAGACCTTTATTGGACTGCAAAATTTGGAAAGTTTCTTTATTTACCTCTTGATCATCGAGGTATTCTCTTCAAAAATCACATTGATGTGTATCTTGAACACTAAATATATTTTAGTAATTCATTGCTGCCTTCCGAAATTAACAGAGATTTGTTTTCTCAGATTCTAATCATACTAACTGTTTATTCCTTCAGGAATGCCTCGCAACAACACAAATTTCACAGCATGCATCTTGCATTTTATCACTGAATGTGCCAGCTAGATGAGAATACAATCTAAACACAGTTTATTTCAAGAGGTTCCAGACAATCTCAGTCTAAAAAAATAATGCATTTTAAGTTATCTTCTCCCTCATTTATTTTAACTCTCCAATATTAGAAAATAATAAAAAAAAAAATAAAAGAACTGGCAAACATGTACAGCATGAAATATTTGTAAGTCTTTTTATGGACTGCAAAACAACCAACAAGCAGATTAAACAGAACTGGATAAAATACATTAACACACTAAAAACATATGAATATTTTTCAAAAAAGGGCATGTGAAGTGATTGGTGAAGGGCACTTATTACACTGATTTTTTTAGGCCCTTTCCTAATGCAGGCTAAGATGGGATCCTTCAGCAATTCCATCAAATGAATAGAAAATAAAGGGTCATTTTGAAGAGATGGGTGCACTTCTGCTCTAACACAACTATTTGTTACTGAAAGTATTTGTTTATCATAAAATCTAGTTTTTGCTGTGTTACTGTTGACAAACTTTTTCACAGGTATTTTTGTAACTTTCATGTAGCTAATGAAAAATAACTATTTTCACTTCTGTGTGTTTGTTTTTCATAGATCACTCCTTCTTATGACTAAAATTTTGAATGTAAGGTGCTTCATATTTCACATCAGCAGCTATGTATTTCAACTGTATGGAATACTGTTGCAATTTTGCAGAAGGACTCACAAATTCCTGGATTTGTTTTCAATTTTAATCTACTTATACTGGGATTTGTGTATAGACAGAATCTTTGAAAGTCAAATAATATAATTAAAACATCTGCGGAGAACTTGCTTTGCTTTAAAACCTAAATTGTGGATTTCTTGTGTTACAGAAACTTCCCAGAGTCAGGTGCACTTACCCTAATGTGGTTCACAGCAGAAGTTAGTACCTGAGAACAGGGGTACACAGGCAGTGACAGCCTCAAAATGGGAGATACAGCTGACACAAACAGTATGGATGTAAGTGGATAGGAATCTCTGTGAGCCTGGCATGCTGAGACTGACCTACTTTTGTTTCTACTCCTCTGTGTAGACACAATCAAAATATCCCACCGTGAAATACCTAGGACAGGAATAACTAATAGCCTAATGATAGCATGCACAGTTCGTATGTCAAAAGGATATTTTTGCAACCCCTATCCTGCCTGGCTGTGCAGGAAAGATACAATCCCTTTTCTTTTCCCAAACCACCAGATCAGTGTATTCTCACAGTGCATTTCACTCCTGTGGAGTTTCTATACTAGCTGCGTAATTAAATATTAATAAGGTTAAATGGAGATCAAAAGAGAATTTCATGTGCACTCTGCCTGACATTAATAATATCTAGACGCTTAAGGTTTTCTCCTAGAATTAAGAAGAACAAGGTGCAAGCTCCTGGCCCATGACTGTATTCCGGTTAAGAAACTGAATGTGTTAATGACTGTTCTCTGAGGGTAGTTCTCACATGTTAGGATTACAATCTGGGCTATGCTGACACTGAAAAAAAAGTTATCTAAAGACCATCTTTAAAAATGAATACATTGACAAATTACTTGCAATGCTCAGAGAGGTTTCCTGAAACTCATTTGGCGCTATAGATGCAGCCAGACTGGTTTCTGATTGGTGGGATGCACTTGCCCAATCCAGCCAAAACAGACCTGTCTGCAGCTCTCTGTTGTACAGCTGGAGAATGTCTTTGAATGGAGTTAAGCAGACAAGAGAAATAATCTGAGAACTGAGAGCTTTGTATATTTGAAGTACAGCTGTTAGCAGAAATGCAGTCATTTACAGGGCTAAGGAGAAGACAAGCTGAATCAGTAATGATGACAGTGGAAGGAATATCCTAAAGATAAGCTGTGATCTTTCTTGTGGTTTCAAAATGTGCATACTCAAATTAGGAATTTGCATATCATATTTAATTTGTGTATATTTTACTTATCCATTTCTTGACTTACCCGAGATGAGAGGCTTTTTAATATCTTGTAAAGTGTTGCTTGAAAAACACAGAAAGCTGTGGTGTCTTCTCCACCAAGAGAGAAGTTGTAGGAAGCATTGTACTTGAGGCAGTGCTCATAAGTTGCAAACTAGCCACTACAGTATATAACTGATGATTCTAGTTATTAAAATACAAAAACAAGTACATCATTATATCTCTAAATGCTGTTTTAATGTATTTTATATAGATTATTATTAAACAAACTAGACTTCATAAATATTAAACACAGCTCTTATCTAGAATGTTTTTTGCCACTTTTAATTTAAAGGGAGAAATTGGGTTTCAGTTGTCCTTTGCTACAGATTTCCTGCTGGTTCTTTATCTGTTTTTGAATGTCAATGAATAGGAGTTTCAGTTATTCATTAATATTCAAGAAGTGAAAATCTACTTGTTATCTCTTTGATTAATCCAGCCTATTGTGCCTTATAGCATCAATCACAAAACATTGCAGTGGGTAATGAATTACTATGTGACTGGAGGAAACCATAAGGGATATTAAACTAAACTTAATCTTTTTAACTAACGACATTCTAAAATGAATGCAGAAGATAGAATTTCTCAATAAATGGCAGAGTGGAAGGCTTTCTTTGGTGTTTCTGATAGATATTCCTGCACGTTTTCTGTATGAAAGACATGCGCACTAAAAAAACAAGTATCTTTATTTTTCCTGTGAACTAATTCCAGTCTCTGGTGAAATAATTTTGAAAAAAGCTAATGTTCAAAAGTTTCTCTCAAAAGCTTTAGAATTTAGTTTTTAACTTCTCATGCATACTAAAAAAAAAAGAAAAAAGTATTTCAAGACATCATTTTTAGGATAATGAAAACCTTAATAAATAGTAAGATATGTTCACTTAGGTTCATATTGCTATATGAAAGCTTTCCCTAGGCAGTGCCTATAGGGAAGGTTTTCTTTTGCCCTTTGGTAGTTGCAGGTGCACAGGAATGAACTTCTTAAGCCCTGCAAGTTTCAACTCACAAAGGTGCCTGGAGGGTCTAAAAGATATTAATTTTTGAAGAAGGTTATATAAATTATAGGTGCAAAAGCAGACCCAAGAAAATATCTTAAAATGAGTTGTCCTTTCCAGTAAGTGTTTAAACAGATATGATTTGTACAGATAGTCAGGTCCTTTTCCATCCATTGCCTGTTTTATGCTTCTGACTTCCATAAACACAAAGCATATGTAATGGAAAATGGAGCATGGAAAATTTGTTCTGTGAATACATCTGCTCTTTTTCAATGCATCTGCTTAAGAGTTTTTCTCTGCACAAAAAAGTACAACTTTCAGTAAGTGTAGAGTTGTGTAACAAAGAAGTATAGTAGGCTGGTGTGTAATAGCTTTCTACAGTCATAACAGAAGTAAGGTAATTATTAGATTCCCAGAGTTCATTTTGGTTTAAAATCTTACTTCTGCCTCAATAAGTATTGAATAATGAGCCCCAAACCCCCAAGTCTAAATCTAATTCTACCATGAGGTTTTAAAAGCTTATTTTCATGTAGGTGCAGAGTTTAACAGGAATCCTGTGACTTTTGCTTGAATGAAGGCTACCCTACTGTGTTTGCTGAAGGAGGATTAGAGAAAAATGGTATTAATAAATTATGAAGCAGTTAAAATAAACTGCAGGCAAGCAGAACAACAGAGTACAAAATCAGCAAGACAAAACCTATACGTTTTACATCTGTACAGCTCAGAATATGAAATAGATGTGCAGTGCCTGGGACACATGGCTATGGAAGGGAACAATGCTGAGTAGCTGTGATCAATGCCAATGCATTTGTTAACATCTCAGGCAGAAGCAGAAATATGAGAGCTCTTAGCCCTTAATGAATTCTAGTGGCAATAAAGACAGAATTTTTGGAAGTTTTATCCCATGGGACTGGTGCTAGCATAGGCAAATCTAGTGGTATACCCACAGTATCTCTACCCTTTTAAGTCTTTAATTAACAGATGGAAATGGAATATTGGGCAACACAAAAAGAACATTTCTGAAGTTCAAAGTGTGTTTGGGTCTATTTCTGGAAAGGACTGTTTCCGAAACTGTTTTTCAACTTTCGATCTAACTCTATGTACCCACATCTCAACATGTAACTCCATATGTTTGCCAACTGAAAAGAGAGAAAATTAGACTATTTGAAATGTTCCACCTAGGCAATAACAGCATATATTTTTTCATGGTATTGAGCACAGGAAGAGCCAATCAGACACTTATACATGGAAAAACCACAGGTATTTAATAACAAACAATTCTGCAAGCCGTTATATGGTGTGGATGCATTACTCCACAGGTAGATTTCTGTTGTGTGGTGAGGACACTAGAGATGGATAAAGTGGTATGGGTGCATGCTCTTCTTTGTTAGCTATTTCTCAGGTTTTGTCAAAAAAGAAGCTAAGAGATGACAGCTATGATAGTTTGTTGGCTTCTACCAGAGAAAATTTAATGGAATAAAGAGATTTTGTGGTGCAGAACAGAAAAAAAAAAGGCAGGCTTTACAACACTCATGTTCTTGTGAACACAGATCTGGTTGCCATATTGCCTTTCACTGTGAAAAGCATAAGGGCAAATCTGAAAGAGTGCTTCAACCACACCACTCCTTTCCATCAGGTGAATTACGAAGCTGAGTGTGGTGCGTGGAATCACATTGCACCTGTCAGCCCCACTGCATGTTGCTTTGGAACATGAGTCAATATATTCCAGAGGGGAACAAAAGCAGTGTGTAGGGAGTAATTTTTTTTAATATTAGTGGGAGCATGTAGCTGCTACTAAAATTATAAAATCACTTTTAGTACATGTGAACACACATTCTAAAGTGTCTATGGTGCTATAGAAGAATTTTTTAAAAATTCAATTTAAACATCTATATGCAACTTTCACTTGCAAAATTTAGTGGATTGTTACTTTGCTAGGAAAGTGTTTTTCAAGAAATTCTCCCAAATGTTTCCATTCTCACATTTGGAGGGAGAGGAGCATCAGAAAACACAAATTGGAATACTTTTAGATTAAATTAATCTGGAAAATACATGTCCAGATTACATTTCATGCAATGGTTAATGAGCATTCAGTCCTTGGCACTGTGGTAAGGAGATTCAGAAACACCTCACTGAAATGCATACATTGTGGATGTTAACTGCACATCAACTCCATTGATTCATGTATCTACTCCTACCCCTGATTTCTGTTAAGTTACTCATGGACATGATGTATTCCTTTCATGAGTCAGTTCTATGTCATCATCAAAGTACTATAGTTGGGACTTTAATTTTTCCTGAATTTTTTTTTTTTTGCTACTTCTAGAATATTTCTGCTCTGACTGTTAGAAAGTTTTCTTCTTCCAGTCTTAGGATGGGATGGTGTCACAATCAGTTGATTTCCCTTTGTTAATGTACTAATACAGCTCACAGAGGTCTTCTCCTTCCCTAAGATAGAATCTTTTATGTATGGAGGAAGACACTCACATCCTTCTTCAGTCACCTTTTTGTTAGATTATGCTATCCATGCTATTCAATATGTGTATATATTTTTATTTAAATTGAAGCAAAGATAGGTAGGATCTGAACAATTACTGAAATTTTAAGCATTTAATGAAACACACCTTTAAAACATCCATTATAGCTCCATCATGACAACATATAATTTGAAAATACCTTCTATTTTTCTTATTCTTTGTTGCCATGGCTATAGTTTTAACCACCACTCTCAATTACTGCAGTACATTATTATATTGTTCAATTTTTATTAGATTTTATTAACATTTTCAAAATAGTCTTTAAAACCAAGTGAAAAAAATAATTTTGTATTTTGAGACTTAAATCTGTTAAAGAAAATAAACTTCTAAATACAGTTAGAAAGTGAAGTTCTATAATTTGTCTTAAAGCTGACAAACTTGTGAGAGAGGGATGGAGGTTATCTGTATATTCAGATCTAGTGCTACAAAACACTAGGGAACAAAAGACTTCTTGAACTTGCTTTCATTTCTTAACAGTTGTTTCCAGAATGAAGTTTCTCTGTCCCTTAAAATATATAAGACTTCTGCGAAATATTAAATCCAAATATTAAATTTTGACTTGTTTTTCAACAGGGGTTGGAAGATTAAGCAATCTTACTGGCTAAAAAAAAGGCCTCTTGTTCTTTTAAAGGACTTTTAAAATCATACAGGTGATTTGTTTGTCATGCAGTGAATGCTGTGGACATTTCTGAGTTTCCAAAATACTGAGAGGGCTTTTGGACTTTGTGAACAGGAATTTGAAGCTCTTGGTTCCACAGTATGAACTGTTCACTCACTTGTTTTATTCTGAGATTTAGATTATTATGGAACAGACAGACTTGTACATGCCAAGAATGGCCTCCTCCATGATACAACTGTTCCTCACTTGCCTCATGCTATTTCTGACCAGATTTTCCTTGTTTCCCATTATGTTAGGAGTTCCTCAAAATATGTAGTGGTGTCTTTTTCTTGAGCATGATGTTCAGAGTACTGGCTCAGGAGAGAGCAATGTTAGCTCTAGTCCCCCTTACAAAGGATGTGACATATGTTCCTACTAAAGTTGAGTATTTAGAGCAGGACTGGTGTGCTGATCTCCTGACTGCTGGGTCAGTATCCATGTCACTGAGCTATATGTATGCTGCTTGTTTGCTCTTCTTAAGGATTAGAGAATATTGGATTTGTTGCTATGCAGTGTTAATTTACTCGGTAAAAATACAATCCTGCTCCAAAGTAGCATACAACTTCAAGTTGAAAGCTAAAGTATCATTCTAGGAAAAAAAAAAAAAAACCAACTCAAAAAAGATAGGTTCACCTACTTTACTCCCTGTCATCTAAAGCCAGTATGCTAACCAATTAACACTACATGTGTTATTTTTGCACTTCAACACCTTAGGAGACTTCAGTCTAGGTGCGGAAATTATTTGAACAGCTAGAATTTATAATGTTGGCAAGAGTATGACAATGATAATAAAGACAAGGTATGTTTGTATACCACTAGGAAAATGACCTGCATTTATACACCACATGTATATTTTGATAAGACATAAGAAGTCAGAAATTTTTTTCACCCAAATATCTCAGGAATGCTTAACATTCTAGCCTATGCCTAATACCCAATTTGTCTTTGGAAGTGCCTGTATGCAGCCCTGCTTCTTCCAGTCCTTCTTCACCCTTTCATATGTGGTGACATCCAAGTGTATAGTGGACCATGACAGCATTTAGATATTCAGGAGTTAATTCAAGGAAAAAAATATCTCCTTATCCTTATTTCTTATTATTCATATTTCTTATGATCTCTTTTCCAATTACAGCATAGCCCTGATGCCAAACAATCTGACAATAGCATAGACTGTTTAAATTATTGACAAAAGATATCTTTTTATTTGCATATAATCAGGGTATTTTTGTTGCTGAGCATTTTTTAATAAAGGAATGCATATATGCAACGCACACATGACTTTTTCCATTAAACACTGTTTGACTGTACTAATTTTGATATCTAAATCCCCTCACCAAACCAACAAGATTACTAACAGCCCTGATATTAAAGCAGATTCACATGTGTGAGAGAGAATGCGCCTCTTGCTGCAGCCACTACCAGAAGTTACCAGTCATTTGTTGCTGCAGAAGGAGCCCAGACCACAGCAGAGAAGCTGTGAAAATTTTGGAGTAACTGCAAGAAGCAGCCTCTTGCTGATGAAGCTGACAGCTACCTCTGCACTGGAATCATCAGTTCTAGATAAATTCTGAAAGAGCTTTGTGGCCCCATGTGACTTTTCTGGTACCCTGAAAAATTACTCTGGTCCCACATGAGGTAAGACTCTAAAGAGGAAAAAGATGTTTCAAAGCTGTCCTTTCAACTTTCTTGAGGTTTTGCAATCAAAAGTCATTACAACTACTTCTTGAAATGGGAAACAGGGAGTCTCACAGGTTCATACATGGGAAAGTTTTGGGCATTATGGCTAATGGTAAAAGCCTTCTCAGCATCTATTTAGTTTTTCGGATACCTATCTATCTGCTTTACACAGCTAACTCATCATAGTGAACCACAGTGTGATCTTCAATGCCTGTATTTGTTATGCTATTTTGTGCATTAAATCAATATAGGCTACAAGTCTTTACCCCAGAGCATATCTTGAACAGTTTGCTTAATGTGATTTCCTTGTAATATGCACTCTTGTGTTTGCTTGCAGCCTTTTACTTTCACATTTTAAAATGATCACAGCCTAAACCAAGGAAGCTGAAAAACACATGACTCTTCTCTTTAAAATGCAGAGCCATCAGAGTCCTCTCCTGCAAAGGGCTGATAAGTGCTTTAAATTTTTCAAATATGGTAGAAATTGTGGCCTTTCGCCTTTAGCCTTGATTAGGGTTGGGATTTAACACATGCTGCCTCTGTATTTTCTCTGATTAGATTGTCCTTGAGCAAGTGCATCCAACATGTGCTAGGCAGGTCAGTGATCAGTCTTCCACTGGGACAAGAACAAAACGAGGAAATATTCATAATTCATTGTGATCAGACATTTAAGAGTACACTGGAGAGATCTGCTGGTTATGGCAATTTATTCTACAGCCTTATTATTACTTTACAATTTGTTCTCCATGTTGGTCTTTACTATATGCTTTCATTATTTTAAGGCATTAGTATTTTTTGACTTTGTTTACACAAGCTAGAGTTTAATTATCCTCATATCTGACTGTAGAAATATTTCATTCTTTCAAATAATTTTGTCAGGTCTAGAGAAAATGTTCCCTGTTTTAAGATAAATTAATCAGGTCAAGACATGAACGTAGCAAGAACTGCTGAATATTAACAGAATAAGGCAGTTTTCTGCAAGATTTTAACCGTGTTTTCTACATTTTAGTGAAGTAAATATGCATGCTATATAGATATTTACAATGCACCATTCTCAGCTATAGAAAATATGTTACTTTTTTTTCCTAAGTTTTTTACCCCTAAGTTGAGTTTAAAGATCTTAAAATTATATTCTCAAGCTGCAGGCTCATGTACAGCTAAACACAAAAGAATGAAATTTGCCTTTCTGCAGGGAACCAGTGTGATATGCAACACAAGTTCTACTTAAATTTGACCTCAGAAAGCTTAACATTTCTCAGAATCACAGAATAGTTGAGCTGAAAGGGACCCCTAGAGACCATCTAATTCAATCCCCTTCTACAAAAATGGGGTTAACTAAAGCAGGTTGCTTCAGGTCATGTTAAGTTGTGCTTTGAATATCTCCAAGGATGTTGACTCCACAACCTTCCTGTGCAATCTGCTTCAGTGTTCAGCCGCTCTCACAATCGTTAGGCTTTTTCTTATGTTTTAAAAGAATTTCCTTTATTCCCGTTTGTGCCTGCTAGCTCTTGTTCTTGCACTGGATGCCACTGAGAAGAGTCTGGCTTCCTCTCCTTAATTTCTTGCTGCAGCAGGTTGACCTTGTCTGGCTGCCAGGTGCCCACCAAGTCGCTCTATTCATCTCCCTCCTCAACAGGACAGGAGGAGAAAACAAGATAAAAAACCTCATGGGTTGAGTTAAGGACAAGGAGGCCATTCAGTAATTACCATCACAGGCAAAACAGACATAGAAATGAATTTAATATGTTACCAAGCAAATTAGAATAAGAAAATGAGAAATTAGAAGAAATCTAAAAACAACTTCCCCCAATCCTTCTCCCTGTACTCATCTTCACTGCCAACTTTTGTACCTTTTCCAAGAAACTCAAGGGGCAAGGAAATGGCTGTTGCAACAAGTCCACAACACTGTCCTTTTCTTTTCACTCTCTTCCCTTGTTCCAGTGTGGGATCCCTTCCACATGAATTTCAACAGAGTCTTTCCCATGGGCTGCAGTTCTTATCAAACTGTTCCAGTGTGTATCCTTTTCACAGCATGGTTTTTATCTAGGAATGGAATTTTCCACTATTGAGTTTCCCTCAGAGTCAGAGGTTCCATTAGAAAACCTGCTCTGGCAGCGTTTCTCTCTGCAGGCCACAGTTCCTGCCAGTAGTCTGCTCCAGCATGGGCTTTTCAAGGGATTAGTGCTTCTTTCAAGGTATATCCACCTGCCTGCTTGGTGTGGGGTCCCCCATGGGCTGCAGGTGGATATCTACTCCCTCTTGGACCTCCATGGGCTGCGGGGTGACAGCTGCCTCACCATGGTCTTCTCCACAGATACCACCCCTGTAGCCCCCCACTGTCAAACCTCGCTGCTAAAGCCAATACACTTGCTTTATGTATGAATATAAACATTGATCAAATTCTCCTGAAACGATTCTGCTTAAACTCAATCAACCCCATCTCTGAGCCTCCCCTTGTATGTCAGATTCTTCAGTCCCTTAATGATCATTATGGTTCTTTGCTGAATGTGCCCCTGGACAGCCCTGTTCCTTTTGGACTGGGGAGACCAGTACTGGACACAGAACTGCGGTTGTGCTTTACCAGGGATGAGCAAAGGAAGAAAGATCACCTTCTTTGACTTTATGATCATGATCTTCCTAATACAGCCCAGGCAGCTGTTGGCCTTAGCTGCAAGGGTACTTTGATAGATCAGGTTCAACTTGATGTCCAGCAGGACCCCCAGATATTTCTCTGCCAAGGGACTCTTGAACCTTCAATCCCAGCATACATATAGGTGCATAAAGGTCTTTCCTTCCAGGTACGGAATATTGCAGTTATTGTTTTAAAGGATCCTGAGATCCAAGTCAAACCCTTTCCACAATATGTCTAGGTCTCTGAAGGCCACCACAAGTAATTGATGTATCAACCACTCCTTCCAGTTCTGAATTATCTGCAAACTGGCCGAGAGTGTACACTTGTCCCATCATTCAGGTCACTAATGAAAATATTAAATAGTGCTAGCCCCATATTGGCTTCTAGGACTACACTTTCTTTTATCCTTAACGTGTTTGAAAATTATTTCCAGAAGGATTCTCTCTTTCACACTCCCAGGGTTTAGGATTAGGCAAATCAATGTGTAGTTCCCTGGCTCCTATATCTTGCCATTTCTGTAGGCAGAAGTGACATTTGCTTTTTTCCAGCCCTCAACAACCTCCCTTGATCACCATGACCTTTCAAAGGCAATAGAGTGACACTCTTACAGTGACACTGGTCAGCTCCCTCAGCACTCGTGGATGCATACCATCAGATCCCATAGACTTGTGTATATCCAGTTTGCTCACCTGTCCCTAATCTGATCAGCCTCTTCTGAGAAATATTTCTTGCTTCATAATTTCCCACTGGTTTCAGGGACCTGGCATTACTGAGGGAAAATCTTACCAGTAAAGACCAAAGTGGAGAATGCAGAGTTATCTCTGTCTTCCTCATTGTCTTTGTCACCACAACTCCTGCTCCATTCAACAAGGGACCCAAATTTTCTTTCATCTTCCTTTTATTGCTAATATACCTGTACAAGCCCTTCTTGTTTCTGTTTGCATCCTTCAGCAGATTAGACTCCAAATGGATTTGGCTTTCATAGCCTAAGGATGGGGCTCCCTTTAGTTATTTTGTTGATTATAAGATCTGTTTTGTCCACATCCTCCCACACTCTTCACTTTCCAGGCTGATTTACCCCTTCTTCACCTGACTAGGGATATCCAAGTCCTTTCTTTACTGTCCCTAGTCAAAAAAAAAAAAAATCCATGGACCTCATATCAGCCAGAATAACCTTGGGATCCATGTGGCCCATGTATTTAATAGCCATAATTTCCATTATTTCAACTTGAAGCATTGGGCAAGAATGCAGGGTTTTTCTGATTAAAGATTTGAAGACAATTGTCTGATTGATTTGATCTTACAAGCTTGAAAGATTCTTGTCTGACTAAAACTTTGAAAGTTACTGCATGATGTAATTTTTTTCTGTTTGAAAAGTACACTTCAGTTAGGTTGGAAAAGACCTCTGAGATCAGAGTCGAACCTATAATCTCTTACAGGATCTGAGATCTTATAAGATCTATGCAGCAAGATGAAAATTTTAATACGTTAAGGACTTTTAAAAAGAATTGCTCAAAAATGTCCATCTTTCTTAAAACATGAAATATTAAAATCCAAGTCACTTCTTTTTCTGATTTGCAAAGTCATGAATCTCCCAGAAAAGAGTATGATAATTTGATTACATTGGAACTGTTTTCTTCACAATTGTAAAGAATAGTTCAGAATATTTCTGGGAGGCTTTCATAAAAACTTGGTATTTTCACAAAGTCCAAAATCCTCCCTGTTAATCTTGCTCTCTAGTCTGAATTTTTCAACTGTGTTTTGAATCAGAGACATTCAGTTTTCCCACAGTCTGCTAATAAAAACTCCTTTTCATTCCTGAAGCACTTTTTCTTCCATGGACATCTTGCAGTTGATTCCCTATCCTGTAATGAATTTCAGTTCACATTTCAGCACACACAATGAACCAATGCTTAATGTTTTCTTCTCTTCAGGTGTCCTGTCTGAAATGTTAACATTAGATTTAGTGAATATGAACAATATAACCACTGAGGCCCAGAAATTCAACCAGTGCAAATCTTTTATAATCTTAAATGTTTAAAAATCTTAATGTTTCTATATGTTTTCACCGTTGTGTGTGTGTGTTCCTTGATTGGTTTACTGTCCATCATTTACATACCCTTTTGTTCCTGTTTACCCTGTCTTCCTGAACAACAATGCAGAAATCTTCATAAATACAGATTTGTTCACACAGTTTCTGAAGATACATATTTTTTGTTAAATTATGTCTTTGATTCAGCAGCTACCTTATTCAGCTCTGTGTTGCTTCCTTTTAAGCCATGGAGAATGATCCTATTTTATATAGATGAGTCAAGAGTACAACCAATAGAATGATACAATCAAATAATATTTTGGATCAAAAGAGATCTCTAAAGGTAATCTAGTCCATCCCCTTTCATGGGCAGGGTCACCTTCCACTAGATCAGTTCGCTCAAAGACTGGTCCAGCCTGGCTTTGAACTGCATATAATTTATGTATCAGTAATAATAGCATGTTATGTGAGCCTGTTAATATTGAGGAATTCTTTTCTATATTTAAATTGCAAAGTATTTCCAAATATTCCTTCAATGGAGGGAATGAAACTCTCTATATTATAAAGCGTACTTGGAGTTTACTGCTCAAAGCTGCTGTGTCGGGAAATTTTTTCTGTGAGGACAATACACTTTCTCTTGCAACTACCATCCTTTTCCCCAGTTTCTGATTATTTGCAAAACAATAAGTATTTGGGCAGAAGTTAATTGCTTCTGTTCAATCATTTGACACATTCTTCATTACTTTTAGAGCATGTGAACCTTTCACACAATCACGCTTACAATTAAGACCGATGAAATCATTAGACACGTTACAAACATTCAGTTTATCCATATAGAGTTTGGCAACATCTTAAAGGTCTTCTGTCAGGTTCATTCACTGTTTAATTATTTGTTGTTGATACTGAATAACAATATGATCACTGTCATTTGTCATTACACTCTATTGCAGGCACAAATTTTTGACTGTGTTGCCGGCGGTTCCAAGAAGGTTTCAGTTAAGTAAACAGGAGTTAATAACATCTCACAAAAGTCTGCAGTTTCCTTGTGAAATAAACCCACTATTTTCTTAGAATCCATGAGAAATAGCAATGAATACTGTAACTGATGAGGAAATACTGTACCCTCCTATACTTAAATCTAACTTGCTTTCCTTGATGATTATGTCTCCTAAACAAAGTTAAATTTTGAGGATTAGAACTCTCACTTGTTTCTGTTCAAATGTTTCTTAATAAAAGCTCACAAGGCATGATGCAGTTGTCTTGATTAAAGAGTGTAGAGGAGACAGATGAAAAAGTACCTTCAGTAACTTGTATTCTGTGATTCAGCTGCAGAGTCTTGTTACACTTTAACAACTTGTCTGAGAAAGTAGATAATGTGTGATATGTTCCTTGGTTATCCTATTAGATTATCCTATTAGGACTGAAGTAATGGAAAAATAATGCTGTATGATGATGATCATGCTTGTAATTTATAAGCCATCTATATCTTCACCTTGTCTGTTTACTGTGAAATATTCCCTGTGACTTCTCAAGGGGTAAAACTTCATCCTCTTTATTATCTTTGATTACAAGCAGAATATAACTTTTTGGACTATATGAACATTGAGGAGAAAACTTGGAGTTTACAGTTTTTACCCAGATTTTTCTTATCGAGGGGTAATCCTGGTTCTAAATTATTTCATCTTCTATAGTGGAAATAAGTAAACCAGGTATAAATACAACACACAAGTATCTAAGTATAGAACATGCTGAGGACCAAAGGTTCTTTATGGCTGATGTATGAGCTTTTCCTCATGTCTATAAACCTTGCCTCACACATAGATGGCTGATTTAATTATGCAAGCCATCTATATTGTATACTCTACTTTAAAACTCACACCCATAATGACTGGAAGCAGAGAGAGGCACAGAAAGCTGGGGATTTGAAATCCTTATTTTCAATCCATGAATCCATGCAGTTGCCAATTTTGTTATCGCTGATCCTCTTCCCTAAAAAAAAAAAAAANTAGATCTTTGTGTACTTGGTTACTTGTTCCATTTTCATCTTTTCCTCTAAATTGAAAAAAATACCTTTTGATGAAAAGACCTTCTCTACAAATGTGGCTTGTTTATTTTCAGGGAAGAAAATAGTATAAAGGCATTCAGTTTGAATGTTAATAGAAAACAAATAGGCTGGTTTCTGGAGTAATTTCTGTACTTTTTTGCTTTCTACACAAATATACTTGTGTTTTCAGCTGGGACATCTAATGCCTAGAACCCTGAGCTGTTTTTCATCACAGCTCTAAAACTGTGACAGCAATTGAAATTATCTTGATTATGCTCACAAAGGTGTTGTGAGGCTTAAATTATTAATATTACAAAATACTTCAAAATTGTTAGTTTAAAAGATGAGGTAGAAGCTCCTAAAATCTGGGACACATCTTGAAATCTTAGACAACGTTACCTAATACTTAGAGCATTGCTTAAGTGTTATTTGAGACTACTACAGATAAAGAGGTGTGGTTTACCTGTTTATAGAAATTCTAAATGCAAAATAATAACAACAGGTCTGTCTGGATACAGGCAGTAAAAATTTTTTGTAAAGAAAGGCTCTAAAAGGTACTCAGTAAGTGTTCTCAGCAGCAGGGAGACTTCAATGGGCTACTTTTGTTCCCTCAGAATGACTCATAGCCTTATCTGAAACACATTTGTCAAAGTGATCCAGGGTTGCTTATTACTGGGAATGCTCACTGTGAAAAGATTAAATCTCTGTGTACCACGGTAGCCCCGTTATACAAGTTAAGACTGCTGTGACTCACGATAGGAAGCAGAGTATATTAGTCTAGGCAGAACTATGTTAATACACTTCTTCCGCTGCACTCAGAGCGGTGGGAAGATGTTCAGTGATAAGGCGACCTGCACTGCCGTCTTTCTGTCCTCCCCTTACTGAAATTCTAGTCCTTTAGGCACTCTTCCTACTGCTGTTTCTCTCGATGGTATGTCGGTAGCAGCTGACAGCAGTCAGGCTTTTTTGTTCCTGTTTTGATAATGTTCTTTTTTCCACACTCTCTTGCAATGCCCAAATCACAGTTTTCAAAGGCCAGGCTGGTTATCTTAACACTGAGCATTGCAGGTACCAGTGTAGACAGCAGTACAGAGTGGATTCACTTCACCTGCCCTCGGGTGAGTGCATCCGAGTTACTTAACTCCTCTAACAGCCATTGCAGAGAAAGGCATGGTAAAAATCAGGCCTCCTGATGAGGTGAAGCACTTTTTTTAGAATTACTCCTAGAAGGAATTTACAGGAAATCTAGACAATTGAGTCTATGAGTTGGACTAGGTAATATTTCAATGTCCCTTCCAACCCAAGCTATTCTATGGTTTTACCAAATTTAATGATAAGCTTCCCACCCTAACTGATAAAAATAATTGTGTGATATATTGCCAGCTACATAAGGAGATGGGCCATGTCTTTTTTATATCAATATATGATGCGATATGATATGATACGATATGATATAATATACTAATATGTACGTACGCCTCAATATTTTGATTTGTACCTTATCATGAAAATTGCAATTCTGAAACTGAAAGCATCAGTAAAGGAAGCACTGGTAAATGATAGGGAGTAGTGGTATCTAGTCTATTTGTGTGTTTGTGTTCCTTCTGAAAGACCAGTGCTGTCAAGGTGAAGCTGGGCTTTTTTTTTTTTTTTTAATATTACCACCTTATATCAGAGACTTTATTACATTAAGAGAAAAAAAAATTAGCAATTTGCACATTTTTTTCAAACATGTTACCAGTGTTTACCTATTTTTGTCTCTTTTGGCAGTACTTGATACTAGAATTTTCCATAACTCAATTCACAGTGGGACTTGCTGGTACACTCATAATCTGGTTTGACTGATTCATTCCTCTCTGGAGTAAGTATATTCATTAATACAGTTTAAGTTCTGGCACATCTCAAAGAGCTTTTGTAGGTCTTTTGTATTTTTAATATTTAGATATTCATTAATACAGTTTAAGTTCTGGCACATCTCAAAGAGCTTTTGTAGGTCTTTTGTATTTTTAATATTTAGATATTCATTAATACAGTTTAAGTTCTGGCACATCTCAAAGAGCTTTTGTAGGTCTTTTGTATTTTTAATATTTAGATATTCATTAATACAGTTTAAGTTCTGGCACATCTCAAAGAGCTTTTGTAGGTCTTTTGTATTTTTAATATTTAGATTCTACCCTAGCATTGATTTCTTACCAGTGTGCCATCACTTCCTTGGGTAGGCAAATGACAGACAAAACTATTTTACACTTCCTTTAGATCTCATACTGCAGTCTTTTATCCTATGTAATGACCTCTATTATGTATAATTTTGCATGCCACATATCTTAATGAAGTTAATACAGTTTGCATCTCTAGGTTAGCTATGGTGTACTTGCATTTGTAATGTTTTCCAGTGAATGTTGTCAACATTTTTCTGGCAGATGAAGTTGATTTTTTTTCATATACTCATCATATGTCCTATAGTTTTGTTATAGGCACCTGTGAAGTCTCATATAGATTTTAAGGTGCTTAATAAGTTGTAAAGTTCAACACCTGAAATGTCTCAACATTTCTTCCTGACCTTCCACTGTCTTATATTTAGACAGAGCTGTAGCTGATGATTATATGTCACAGTGGCAGTACTTTTCAAAAGTTTGCTTTTTTACCTTATCTTGGTGGCAGAAATAGCAGCTTTAAAGGGATTTATGATTCATTGCTATTCAATCTTGTTTTGAGTGGCAACACTAGCAAAAACTCAGGTATATTATTTCCAGTTTGCTGCCTCCTTTCTTTTTTCTTACTGTAACCCTGTGTACAATTTCTCAAAGCTACTCTAGGTGTCTCAAAGCCCTGCAGTGTAGATGTTGGAAATAGAACTCATCCCACATAACAGTAGGTATGCATGCATACTTTTATGTTTATATTAATTCTATAGAAATTGTTTGACACTAGTGGTAATTAATGCTCGGTGTTTGCAGATGTTATTTCTTGATGAAATTTTAAAGCCAGAGTTTTGAAATGGATAAAGGCAACTGCTATAATATTATACTTAGTAAATCAACTATTATTCTTATAGAAAGACATACTATTTTAAATTAATACATTTTTTCTTCTCAATATGTTGTGCAAAAAATTCACAGCAATTGATAAATAGGCAAAGGTAAGGGCTAGGTACATAGATAAGGATGCAAAAACAACCCAGGGAATAGTCTAAACACTATACTATGCAGGAACTCTCACTAGCTTGTCCTTGCTAACTCTGAATCTTGAGTCTGCTGCACAGTAAATTACCTTTACAGTGTAGTGAGGCTGAGCATGCATGTGGTACAAAATTTCAGGTAGTCATCCTAGCATAAGTATTGCTTTAAAAAACAAGCAATAAGGCAATTAGCTCCACCATTTATAATATTCCAAGGGTATTGGTGGATGGGACTCTCAACAGTGGGAGTCCCATCTACCAATCCTGTGATATGTCTGAGTTTGCACAGGAATAGCTCTGTTTCTTAAGAATAATTTTCTTTAATACAGAAGAAATTTCCTATACTACCAATTCTGCTCTTCTTTCTGATTTTTTCCCATTGTAATAGGAAAAAATTGCAATGAGATGAGACAATCTCTCTTTCACAGGTGTTTATTTCTAAGTGTTTCTTAGCCTGCAATATGTTGTTTATGAATTAGAGAAAATTACTTCTGTTTGTCACCTCTAGTGTTCTATCCAGCTACCCATATTTGTCACTGGTTGTGATCACTCTAAAACAGGATACCTCTATTAATACATTCTTTATCTTATTGTAGTCAAATAGAGAGCTAAGAAAATGAAGGAATGAAAGTAGTTTCCCAAATCACTTGGAAAACTTTTTCATTTCCAGAATTAAAGTAACAGAGATTTACATTTCATTGCAGAGCAATGCTGTTTAGCATCTCAATGAACCTTTGAAAGTCTTACTTATGGTGACCCAAGAAGATATGGAGTAAGTGGATTGGAGAACTGAAATCATTCCTACCTCCTTTAAGTGTTTTAAACTTAAATGAGAAGTGTTGGCTGAATATTTAATGTGGAAGTCTGACATTAGTTCTTGGTTTTCTCATTATTTATATATCATATACATTTGCTCAGCCTTATTACCTTCTGTTTCTACAGAAATGAAAGACTAATTGACACATTTTTTCCGTAATTTCCTTTTATATATTTTATATTTTACATTAGAATTCAGGTTGACTTTTTAACTCTTATTTTATGGTCCATAATTTGCTCTTCTAGAGTTATGATTCTTTTAGAATAATTGGTTTGTGATTATCCCCCTATTCCATCTCTAAACAGTCATTACTTTTAACTGTTTGCCTTTCTGCTTCTTGAGTAAAATCCAATGCCTGCTGTGCAGGTCAACAGTTTTCCTGAGAGACTGAAATTGCTGATTATCAATCTTACAATAATCTCAATCATATACTGATTACACACTTACCTCTCTGATTGCCTTGATCCATGCTGAGTTTCTCTCTGAAAACTCAAATGACTCTCGGGCCCCATCTGCTAGTTAAAAGCAAAGTGGCAACAGCACATCTCTAGATCTTAGTGTTCATTGTTCTTACTAGGAAGTGTCAGAACCTTTATATAAGTGAGGTGGGAAAACTTCTTTTACTCAGAATTATTTGCTTCTGAAAAAGCAATGTATGATTTTCTTTCAAAGCTACTGATAGCAGTCTTCATCCACTTGCTAATAAAATCTCTATCTTATGTCTGAGAGGAGTGTGGTGAACAATCAATACTTTTATTATTCAGACTAGGAAATTAAAAGAGTGATTTATCAATTTCAAATTTGAAATCCCTTTTGCTAACTTATTTTTTTGCTTTTGTTGCTTAGTTATGCAAATGCAAATCCACCTTTAATAACCACATTTGTCCATCCTCCAAAGCTCATAATGTCCTTGGTGATCTCAAATTCTAAAGCAAATGTCCTGAAGGCAGTTTGATAAGTAGGACTTTACACAGAAAAATCACACTGTTAATTGTCATCCTCACTACAATGTCGTTGGTTTTTCTTGCAAATGAAACTTCAGTAATCTGGGCAATAAAAAATACATAGGACATTCCAGTCCCAATGTTGAGACGTTTTTAAACCAAGTTATCTACTGACACAGTCCATATATCCTCCTCTGTGGTGGAGAAGAAGTTATTTTTCCTGTCTCCATAGGGAAAAGGTGAATGAAATAATCCAGAACCAATTCCAAATTTCCTGTTGTGCATCTGATTTAAGATTAAGTAGTAAGCAACATAGCAGAGAGCTTGTGCATTATTTTGGATATTAACTAAATTAAAAATATGAAGTAATAAGGTATAGTAATATGGTATATGGTTCCTGGTGTTAGAAGTATCTGTTCCTTCTCTCAGAGCTGTACACTTGCCACTACTAATGTAAGGGCAGTCAGGACAAAGTGCAGCCTCAGGGCTGAACTTTTGTGATTTCTACATTCCATTCCAGGCTGCAGAATCCAGGCAAATTCCTAAAGATATATATATACCTAATGTATATCAGGCTAGAGAAAGAGAAGTGTGAATGGCTTTTTATTGCTGCAGCCCTTCTCTTTTTTTTCCTCTTTTTTTCCTCCAACAACACTCCAGCTGCCATAAACTGCACCGTTGCTTCTTGTGTGAGCCCATCAGCTCTAAGCAAGGTGTGATTGTGCTAAGCAAGGCAGCATATCAGCACATTTTGCAGAGATGCAGAGTGTAACATGCAATATGTCTTCTTTATTCTCTTCTTCTTCATTTTCTTTTTTTTTCTTTTTTTTTTTAATTTTCTCATCAGGATAGATTACCATAGAAATTACAGAAAAGATCCTAGAGGTGCTTTTGGACTGAGAAATATTCTATTTCCGTTTATAGCACATCTTGATATTACAGTACTTCTGTTCACGCTATCCATCATGAAATAGGAGAAAGATAAGTACCTCTTACCATTTCTAGACAAGAGTGAGTTAAAAGTAGAGAATTTTGATGTGATGCAATCTTTGCCTTGTTCCTATAGAACTAGAGAATTTGTGCATGTAGCATTTGATTTCCAGTCAGGACTCTTCTAAGCATTGCTTTTGGGTATAAAACCGCAACATTCCCTTTGTGTTCCTGTTTCATGTTACTAATTAACATGGTAACTGTCATCAAAAGGCCAGCAAGCATTGATCTGTTGATTTCCCAAAGTGATTAGCAACATGAAATTTGCTAATAGGATTTGCCTGAAACATCACTGAAAAACAGAAAGGCCAGTTTCACCTGCGTAATAATTTAATGTGGATGGGTTGTCACATTCAAAGGGCGACTGTTTAGTTCTCATCTTAAATAACACTGATATTGCAACTCTACAAAAATGTTGTTTATAGCTTTTCCTGCAATGAATGAAGACTGTCCTTCATTACCTCAGCACAAGTCAGCTACAAAAAATTCTTTCATGCGAAAAATTTAATTACAATGATGAAATCCTCTCAACAGGGTTATCAATACTTGATAATTTATGAAAATGTTTGAAGAGACAAGTTGATTAGATAAAAAAGAATGAAAAGGATATCTTATTTATTTATCTCCGTGTATGCGTGTGACAGAGAGAAATATTTGGTTGACTGAGGATTTCCTAGAAAGAAAATGACAAAGTTTGCCTGTTATCACAGATTGATTTCATAGGGCATTTTCCATAATGAATGAAAATATAACAGTCTTGTACAGTTCTTTCACTAATTTCTTATAATAGCATTTAGGTTTTGATTGAATCTGTTATTAAAGTGGTTGTAGGATGGAATGTGATATAGAAATAATATTTTCCCAAAATTTCAACTTCTGTCAAGAAATTATTTATTAAAATCCATGATACTTAGACAACTGTAATTTTTAATTGAAAGTACTGTATCAGTTCTTCACCAAACAGAATATTGAAACTGTGCAATTTACATAATAATAGTGTGATTTACATATTTACTAGTTTCATTTAATTTGCCACAAACAAAATATTCTAATCTGGTTTGAGGATAATCTCTAACCTTCTGTTGTTTTTCATTTAATGCACGCACATACAGACACAGACAGACACACTCATACTGGCCTTTATCTACATTTCATAAAATGTGTTTGCTTTTCCTCTAAAAACATTTCTCAGTTCTAAGAGATTTATTGGGGGAAATGCCAAGAAACAAAAATAAAAGAGTGACCTTTACAGTTTTATGTTTATTGTTCCATTCTTTTGTTGTTGCTGTTGATTTGTGAGGTCTTCTCTTTATCATGCCTGGGTTAACAACTACAATTACAAAAGTTAACAACTCCACTTTTTGAACACAATATTTAAGTGATGATTATCTCTACGTTGTTGTTAATATTTGAGCTGTAAAAATGTTTCCTTACATACATAATTTAAAATTTTTGAAATATTTTCTATATATTAATATTTGTAGTCCTAAAAATTACACCAGAAAAAGCTATTATGGGGGAAACAATCCTCCAACATATGAATTCCTTGTGAAATATTCAGTTGTCAGTATGCATGATACTAATATTAACACTAGGATGGAATTGGGAAGTAAATACAATTCTTTTATTTACATTTCTATGTGTTATATCTCCACTACTGTTGCTATCAGGTAGGAGAAAAGATATTCAGCAGTAGCAGGCAATAGTTATTATATAATAAAAAAGTACAGAAGGAAATTCTCATACTAAGAAATAGGGAGTGCCAGAGATCTGAATGACCCTTCCAATTAAGCACTAGAACAGTGGCTCCAAATAGGAAATATTTCATATATTTATTTTTTTGTTTAAAAAATTGTATGTTTTATTGGGTGGTTTGTAGGAAGGAAAAAACATTTTTTTCTAAACTAGAAAGTAGTCTTTTTATTCTTTTTAGTCATAAATGCATAGGTTTTGAAACTAAACTCCCTGTTTGCTGGGCTTATTATCTTGGGAACAGCAGTCCAAGTGCAGCAGCCTTCCTTTCTCTTCTGTGTTCATCCTGGACCCCTTTGCAATGCTGTTCTGTGTTGTGACATGAGAGGTCCTTGTCTTTTTGCAGCGCAAAAATGTAGGAGGAGCTTAACCAGGAATGGGGTCAGGAAGCTTCACAACCATCACCAACACTGACAGCAGCCTGTCTCTGTGGTCAGGCACATCCCTGCCCCCAGGATGGCACTCAGAATTGCTTGCTCAACACCCGGGAGCTCAGCAACACTTACATTGTCCCGGGATGAAGGTGTCTCTGTCCTTTAGCTTCTAACAGCACCTTTGTATGGTGTTTTGGAGGCACATGTGAGAAGACCTGATTACCTCATGCAAAGTGTCATGATAACTGGAAGTGCAAAGCCCGTAGGGAAAAGCTGGTTTGCATACAGTAGTCTTGGAGCATGGGTGAACCAGGATCATCATTCAAAAGGCTTTATTGCTATTTGGAGTCAGCCCTCAGTCCATCTATACTGCTTCTCCATTTTCACAATAGTTCTAGTCTCATAAAAACTGTGAGTGTAAAGGCATCTTTATAGAGTAGCTAAGTTAAACAAATGTACAGAACAGATCTGTATGGTTAAATCCAGTTGTCATGACTAACACTGAAGGATTCCTAAGACACTTTGAATAGAGACATATTCTCCAAGAAATAATCATTCTAGGGAAGATGTAGCCCATTAAGGGAAAGGTAGGACCTTGGAAACAAAAAGACAGAGCGGTGTTTCATTATTTGAATAACCTTGTTGCCCTGGGAGATTTAGATACCAATCAAGAGGAGCTGCAATAAATATATACGTAAAAACAATTAAGCAGGAGAAGTTATTTAAAGTCTTTAAAGAATAAGGTAAAACATAATATATTTCATCACAAATATGTAAATGTGTTCTGAATATCCTTCTAGAAAAAAAACAAACAAAACACATACATTTTTTTGGAAAGAAAATCCTTCTCCTATAAATTCGTCATGAGTTCAGTATCTAAATTAATGTTATGACAGGTATCAGGATTTCCTGCAAAGGAAATTATTTTAACCTCAACCCAGAAATCTGAGGTTATGATGGGAGAGAGTGCAAGCTTGATGATTAAAAGAGGATTCAGATAAAACTGTTTCTGAACTCTAATCTAAATTTTCTAGTGAAATGACAAAGCTATCTTTCCTTTAAAAAATGTTTCTAACAAAGTTCCATATTTGAGGTTAATGATATGTCTACATGGTTAGAGTCTGAAAAAAATTAAAAATTGGCTGATAACATGATGTATGAAGAAAGGAAACAAGAAATTAAACAATTATAAATACTTGTTCTCATGCTGGTCGATGTGCTAAATAATAGCATTTACATGGAAGGAACCCTCTGCATATAACCCTCTGTTATATCCTGTCAATGCCCAGCCCCACTGCAGTAAGTAGAAGACTTGCCTTTAATTTCAGAGGACATAGGAAAAATCAATAGAAATTTTGCTTTCAGTTCTAAGCAAATAATTATAAAATGGTGCTAGATATGCAATATAGAGTATTCAAATATGGGAGACAATCACTGTAGGAACTTCATTCTGCCATTTAGATGGTAAGTAATGTTTGTTTCTACTTACATGTTTTTTAATACCTTCATGTTGGAAGCACAGAGAAAACTTTCTAAACTTCATGGAAATCAATCACATGTTCATTACAATCTCTTTCCTGTAAGGAAGCAATGTGACAAAACATGCTTTTAATGGTCTTTACATAAATTGCTTCCTACCATCTGAAAAGTTGTTATTGGTCCCAATAAGAACTGCTGCTGCTTTCACAAAAATGCTTTTGAAGGGGAGGCAATCCTTATGGGACATTGCCATAAATTTTTTTCCACACAGTGCTTACTGCTGGAACAAAATAAGTAATTAACATTTTTAGGAAACTCTTGTCTCTTGATCTGTAAAAGACTTTCACATAAGCAAGTGCTTTTAACATTACTTACAGCTAAAGGTGACTTTCTATAAATATGTTATGGAATAGTGTACAAAAAATTTTCCCAGACAGCTTGAGAACGTTTCTCCAAAGACTGTGAGGAACACAGATTTGAGTCCAGTGATTCATAGTGCAGAATCATGTGGAAAGCTGGAAAGAAGGGGAAAAAGGTTTTGTGAGTGGCCTTTGCAGATTACTCCCCATATTATAAATATTGATCTGCTGTTCTGTCATACATATTGTTAAAGAAGTTGTTAATTCTAAACCACTGTTTGGGTACAAGAGTGTCAGGCAGTGTTTCTCATCTAGTAAGTCTGGGTCTGCTAAATGTCAAATCCTATTGACTGCAGTAGGTATTTACATGTGAATATCCAAGTCACTGGAATAATTTGCTTTTTCCTTGCCTGTCAAAGACATTTGTAGAGTGGAAATACATAATCTGAAACTGTTTTCATGGCATTTTTATGTCATATTCTCTAAAATCTTTCAAAAGAGCCATGTCCACCTGTGGCTCAGTTTCCTCATATCAGCTGTCCTAAAGATTTTATTGCCTCTGCCTGCAAACATTGGCTCATGTATCCACAAACCATCCTTGTTTCCATGTTACCCCTACCATTCTTATTAAATATCAGTTCTGTCTCCACTTCCTCTCCAAAAAGAGGAAAAAAAAAAAAAAAAAAACAAAAAAAACCCCTATGATACAATTGCTACCTTGGATAGAATGAGGTATGTCTGATATGATAATATGTCCTGTATTCCCAAGGTTATTTTCAAAACTAGCCCATTCTTGCTTATTTTAGGAATACCCTACATGTCAGTCTTCTTTTATGTATATCCAGATCCTGTCAATTTGTCAGACTTGCTTTATCTGCAGGTTGTCTGTTATGTCAGCCCACAAAATAACACGTATACGATGAGGTTTTATATATAGTAATGTGGTAATACATTTTAAAAATATGCTGTCTGTAAAG
The DNA here is from genome assembly GCA_013399945.1 of Ploceus nigricollis. Lineage (NCBI taxonomy): Eukaryota > Metazoa > Chordata > Aves > Passeriformes > Ploceidae > Ploceus > Ploceus nigricollis. The sequence continues at coordinate 92,869 of VXBC01005709.1, forward strand.
TAATTGCATGTGGCCAAGATAATTTTCAATTGGTACTGAGAACAGAAAATGTTAAGGTTTTTATTGCTCTTCTGTTGAGTGTCTGAAGTCTGCATTCAAGTACTATTCTGCTTCGTAAATCTCTTGACCAAAAACCAGTTGTTCTTATCTTTTATGGGTGAGTATATATGGGAATTGTAATCAGGTAGAATGAAATTGGAGCACTGTCAAGATATGGCCTGAGCATCACTCCTGTTCCTGACTAATCCCTGCAAAAACAGGGGCCATACAAGTTCCTGGGGACTTAATCACAGGCACAAATTTTTGCAGGAAGCATCAAATCATTATAAGAATAATACATCCTGTTGGTTAATTTGCAGACTTAACATGACTGAAGGTTACAACTTCATTGTAGATTTCAACATAGGACACTGCAAGAATTAACCTTAAAGTGAAAAATATTTTACATTTTAGTAAATTTAGAAAAAAACAGGCAAAATATAAGCATAAATGTTGCATTTCTCTTTGCATTCCTAGTGCAGAAAACAAATAAATTGTGTATTTAAAAAGTTCAGGGTTACTGCAAATATTTTGATGTTTAGCTAATAGTAGATGCCTTGTGAGGTGGAGTAATTTTCCAAATCAATATTCAATTATATATTTTACTCATTTTAATAACAAAATCAAAGGAGCTGAAAGATTTTTTCAGTAAAAAGTGAAGTGTGAGAAAGAGCAAAAATCATCGTTGTTTGACAGTGGGTAGCTTACTTTCAATCTCTGCTGGAAGGAGCAGTGAAATAATGCAATTCCTGATGCCCTTTTGCTGGGTTTTCTATTTCTTTGTGCTGTCTGTCCTTTGCTGGATGTCTGGTAAAGCAAATTCAGCTATTACTTCCAATACTTGCATCATTATAAAGAGGATGTCCAGTGATTAAAAATTTTTGAAGCAGACAGGAGATGAGAGTGAAAAATAATTGGACTAGAGTATTGATTAATACAAACTTCTGTATTACTATGGATAAAACCATTTGGTTTTGATTGCTCACAGACAAAAGCTTTCAGCTTATTTCCCTCTCCCTATTTTTCTTACTACTTGTGTATCTCAGATGTTCTATTGTTTGTTAACAAATGCATTTGATTTTAATTTCTTTGATGTTAGTATTCATGAGGCAAAGAATGTGTTAATATCATTGTTATCTTGTTTTAGATAAAGATGGATTTCAAACAATTTATTCTCCATGAGGAATATAATAGTCTGTGAATCTGCTTGCTCATGATACTTCTGAGAAAAAAATATATTAAGGATATTGAGATTTTATGGAAAAATATTCTGAATTATGGTGTGGTTATACTTTAGGGTTTTTTTAATAAAGTTTGCAATTGATATACTTTGGCTTTCATACATTCCCTGTTAAATCCTATGGAATTTGGAATGCATGGATAAAGGGTTCCCAGCTACTCCTGGGAAGAAGAACCTAGGCAGTGACTTAGCAAGCAAACCTATAGCTAGTCATATGTCTTTTAAAATTGGTAATGATTTCCAAACAGTTTGAGAACTTCAAGCTTTGGCAAAGGTAATGTAAATTACTTTCAATTAGTTTCCATTGGCATTTATAGATGTAATTTTATAAGTTTTATCACTTTACCATTTTCAGTTATAAGTATTCACAAACTAAATAAGATTAAAGTGAAACCTTGCATTCAGTAAGCAATATCTATGATTATTTTTCACTGCACATTAGTGAAAGTTAGAGCAGATGGGGATCTAGCATGGGCAAAAAAGAAGATTCTTTTTGGGGAAAACAAGAACAATAGTATATAAATATTATAAAAACTGGCAACACAATAGATTGGTGTTCATTTCCATGTATTTATAGCACAGTCTCTTTAGAATACCAGATGACTGGTCATTATTATGATAGAGACACTGATTACTTAGTTTTCTTCTGTTTCCTTTGCAATCACATAAGCATTGTGACAATAACAATGAAATCTGCAGACAATGGCTGCAGAATTTGATAGCAAACTTATCAGTAGACCTTCTGCAGTTGATACAAAAGACTGTTCAGCAGAGTTGTATGTAGGAATTCTGAACTTGGACAAAGGCAACACTTTTAAAGAGCACTGTTTGCTAGCTAGGAAACCCGAGGCCAGGACATGTGTAAGCATTAGTGTCTTGTCATGTACAGTGTCAAATGTGTAGTCTGGTCTCTTGCAGTAATGGTCTCTGCAGGGCAGGGGTGCTGGCATGGGCCATGGACCAGTTCTGTTGAACAAAATGGGCCAACAGTGGTCTAGAACAAAGGAAGTTTGACTTTATGGGGACAAGCTATGCTGCGCCAGGTGTCTGCTGTGATAGAGAATGGTCCCTTGACTGTTTAATATATTACCATATATGTAACTTTACAGTTCATCTTCTAACAATTAGTGTGAAATCATGCCATCTGGCAGAATTGAAAAGAAAACCAAAATCCTATCATTTAACAGAGGTAATAAAGCTAAATCCCAAACAGAGGAACCACCAAAGGACTTCCTCTGATTTAGGATTTTTGCCATCTACTATGAACTAACTTGTATGAGCAAATTTTAAAAGTGTGATAAGCAAGAAAATTAGATGAAGCTGATAAACTTCATTTTTCAGAAAGGCTTTAATAGTGCAGAATCAGTATGACACTAACTACAGCTATGCAGAATCCAGCTTAGAGATGGCTTAGATTCAGCTGTGCTGGTGTACAGGCAGGGTGGTTCTCTCTTGCATCTGTTTTCAGAATGTAGCCTGCTGATGTATACCTATAATAGCACTTAGAGTAGCAGTTAAAAGCAAAGCTTTGAGTAGTTAAGGACGTCATCCATGTTATGCTGTCTAAAATAAGAACAATATTCTTGCCAAGTAAAAAAGTAGTTCAAGCTTAATCACAAGAATATAAATGAATTGTATTTTTTATGAGTGGAGTAGCCTTTTAATGCACATTGAACGCCACAATTATTTGTTCCAAGATCTTTTAAAAGCTGAGTATATGAATCTGTTTTGGATTTTTTTTCTCAACAAAATGTTGGGAATGTAATCAATACTTCATCACTTTGAACTACTGTTTTGGAAGGTTTTATTTTTTGTTTGAGTTTGTAACAATGAATCCTACAGCTAAATGTAAAAAGTATTATAATATCTCAACTAGCAAATCTCAGGACTCTCAGACTGAGCTCAAAATGTGATGAATTCAAGACTATGCCTGCATCTGAAAAACCTTTATAACACCTTTCTTTAAATTTTGTTTTTTCTCTTTGCCTCACTTTGCCTTGACTTTCCTGTAGAATTGGGAAAGAAATCATTGGGGTAAGAGCTTTCGATTTATTTGGTTTTAAAAGAAATAAATATTTTCAATTTGGTAATATAGATTAAAAAAACAGCAACAACAAACAAAACCAACCCAAAATAGAAAGAATAAAACAAGGAAAACAATCAAAATAGTTAATACAAGTCCTTCCATACTTGAATAAACCCCTCTTTTTTGTATTTCTCTACTACTATTTCTAATTCAAATACAAGACTACTTTGGCTAAAATTTGGTAAGTTCCCGAAGTACTAACACTTAAACTTCACAGATTCTAGCATGATCAACAGTGGAGACATCATAGCAGTATCATGAATAGTAAATATTAAAAGAGGATCTCAGTCTTCAGATTACTTAAATGGTTCAATAAGTCTAGACACCAGGCTGCTTGTTCCTGTAGTTTCACATTTTCACATCACTGATGTGTGTTACTGTGTGTATCACTACAGAGTTTTTAATTTTCTTTCTTTTATGATTTATTGACTGCATGCCATAGTTAAAAAGTGTATTTTATTTTTGCAGAATTTTAACTGTGCTGGACACGCACCACCATAATCTGTCTGGTCCCTTTTATATCCTTTCTGAAGGTTACTCTCCTGTAATTAAAAATAAATTTTTTGCCTGAATGCCCTTTTAGGTTTTAATTATATGTATGCACATTTTGCACAAGTATATTGTTACTAGGGTCTTTAGTAAGTGTCCTGATTTGATGAAGAAAATTAATCGATAATGTATTGTGTATGTTTTTACTACTGAGGTAGTACAAGTAGGGGTTTTTCCAAAATCCTACTAAATTTCACTCTTCTACAGCAAATAAATAAACAAGCGAGAAGAACAACAACTGTGAACTTTGCTTCAATAATATTACACACTGGACATTGGGATTTCCAGCTTATTGAATAACTTTATGGCATAGATATGTCTCTTGTCTTCAGCAGAGCTGGAGAAAGATGCCATCTCTCATTACAATTCCATTGCAGCTTTCCCTCAACTGAACATCAAAACTTTTCAGGTTTTTAGACTGGATTGTTTGTGTTGTTATACAGAGCTCAAAGGCACTGGCTTGTGTTTGTTTGACAGACTATCATTTACAGTGAAACGAAGGAAGGTGCCTTTCTGTCAGCATAATCTGCCCACGGTTCTTCACTTTCATTATGTTCTGCTGCATGCTGATTGTCACCATGGTGTTGCCTTAACCAAGGAATAAACTGTAGGGTTGAACAGGAAGAAAAAAAAAAAGGCTTGCTAGTCATATCCCTCTGTTTTATTACCAGTATGTTGTAAATCACCAAGCAGCTGATGGCATTTAGTCAGGGACAGCAATCAATAAAGAGAAAATCAGAGCTCTTAGAATACCTCTGCTGGCTTTGCCTGCTCAGCTTGCTCTGCCCTGTTCACAACATGCAGCAAACCTGAGCTTGGATTGTAGCACAAAGTAATTTTTTACCCCACTCAATTATAAATGCTTGGTTACTGAATATTTAACACCATGATTAACGGTGTGATGATCCGTGTCACATTTTTTATTTGTCCCTTTCATTTGAAGGATCCCAAAATTCTTTTCATATCTCTGATTACACAAAGACTACAGAAATGTTTCTTAATCCAACAAGGGGAAAAAAATGACTGCTTTAACAGCATAGCACATCTCATTGTTATTAATGATAATAATAATTCCTGGCACTGGCTGTAAGTTTCACCTTTTTTATGAGGCTCTCAGAAAGCAATTTATAATCTGACATTGGTAGTCTTCACACACAGCAGTTTCACAATACAGATAAGCTTATAACTTATATCTAGAGTAAAGGAAAGAGGAGGCACACACATTAACAGAGTTCCCCAAGTCAACAATGCAGCTATAATTGGAGATCTGAGGAACTTTGAAAGAGTTCACATATTCTCACCTCAATGTCCTATTTTCACTGTTATGACATATTTCTGAACTAAATGTCAAGATAAAATGTGACAGAATCTAGGGAAGAAAATCCAATTCCACCCTATTTGGATAATTAGTTTTTTCTAGAATGAAAAGCTCTGCGTTGGTTGTGAGACATGAATACTAAAAAAAATAAAGAAGAACTGAGGCACAATATGAATTTTTCAAGAGTTCTGGAAAGTTAACAATTATTTTCAGGCTTACAGAGCAGAAAATTGCTAAGTTTGCAGTAAATCACTTTAGTCGTTAGGACAAATCTGGTGCTTGTGGCACGTACCAGGGACCTCCATGTACGGGATGAAAGCATCAACCCAGGTATAATGAGAAGCCTAGTTGCCTGAGATGTGGACTTGGGGGCAGCTAGCTGACAATCTCTGTGTGGAGGTGGAAATATCCATATGGCATATATATATCAGCTAATATCAGCCCATCTGTTGATGGCACACAAAGTCCTAGCTTTCACTTCTGTGTAGTGTGCAGAGATTCATACTGGGTTCTTCCATCCCTCTCCTCATCAGGTCCTTACCCCCTAAAGTGCAGACTTTAGGACACGCTGCTTAGGGTGTCTGAGAATGAGAATCACAGTGGAGAGACAAATTTCATTCCATGCCCTCTTCCTGTCAGGACACCAAAAAGGCAAAAGAACACATGAGTCTTGGGACTGGTGAGACAGGGACCTTGGGAAGCCTGGTTTTACAGCCTGAGTGAATGAGGGAAAAGAAATGCTGGAATCTGTCCAGCAACAAGAAGGTGCTCCTCTTTGAATGTACTTTCATGACCTGCAACTTTCTTTCCACCAGATAATTATTCTGCATTTTTCCATTGCAATCTCTTAATTCTTGCATTCTTGGTTTCATAGTGGCTGAATGTCTACAAGACAGTGAGAGGAGTCTGCTCCCATCAGGCAGGAGGTGTAGCACCACAAATGTCAGCTCTTATACTTTGTTCAGTTTGCATGTTGGGCATGTACTGCTCACTGTTTTGTCTCCTGCTCTAGGATCCTAAGGTTAGCTGTCAACATGTGGGACATCAAAATCTGTCTCTGACAGAAGAAATCTTATATACTTAGGGAAGATATCTTCATATGTTATAAATCATCCAGATTCATTTTTCTTTCCCTCTAGGTGAAGTTTAAACTGTACTTCTTCCTCCTTCTCTTTTCCTTCCCACCTTTTTTGATTACCTTTGTTGATTATGTAGTTTCATATGTAGTTTTTTTTTAGAAGTATTCTCTGTGAAAGCTGGATTTAGCAAACAGAAATAAATGCATCCAGCAACCAGATATCTTCTCTTCTGCCATGCATTATAATAATTCCAAAGAAGATATTAATCTCAAAAGACTTTAGTTGTAAAATTGCTTTGGTTGCTTCTGACCTTTTTTCACTCCTCTGCAGTCTTTGTACAGCCCTATTCACTTAATCATCAATTCTGAAGACAAAAACTCCTGAGAGTTTTTTGAAGAGCCAGGGTTTTGTGATTTTAAGACAAACATTATGAATATTTTCATGAAACTCCTTTTTAATATTTTCCTAATTTTAGAAGCTTTCCATGTGGATTGTGTCACATTTCATTGTAAATTCTAGACAAAAGGGCCTATTAGTCTGACAGCAGTAAAGATATTCTTAATTCCTTTAGTATTCTTCCCATTTTGCAGACTGGGATGAGACAAAGAACATGAACCTTTCTGAAACAGGCACAAAGTAAACAGCTTGTTATATAGGTCATCTTTATTTAATATTCATTAATGCTTTATTGTTCATGGCTTTTTACTTAATCATATTTATTTATAGAAATTTCCCACTGCAAGGCAGTTTGGCTACGGCATAGTTTCTGCAAAAAGTGTTTATTTAAATATTTACACAACATGCAAAAGTTATATGAAAAATTGTTGGAAACAGCTTTTATGTAACTGTTCATAATTTGAAAACAGCAAAGTCCTTACCTTCTGTTCCCTTCTTACTAAAAAAAATAAAGTCGCCATAAACTACACATTAAGCATTGAGGTTGATCTTTATGGTCAATCAGACATGTGAACTCTGGTTGAGTGTAATAATTGTCCATAAATTTATCTGGTTGTGCTGAGGCTCTGAGAGATTTTTGTGAATCTGTATTCTCTGCAGCTTGCCATGAAGAGACCCCTTAGCTGCATATCTTTGTGAGAGTCTGTAGATTGCCAGAAAACCCTACAACATCAAAAATGCTTCGCTATTAGTAACCGGCCTCACGACATATAAGAGAAATGAAAGTTTTAAAAATAAATTTGGACTTGAGTAGAAAAGGCTTATTATTAACGGTTAAGTCCCTTAACTGTTAAATTGGTTTCTATCAAGCACAAACTGGCAACTATATTTTACACAACATCAAAAGGACTGAGACATCATGTGGGAATAGACTAACCTTTTCTTTTTGTTGTTTCAATAGACTAATAATTAATTCATTATATTTCATGAATATGTTAACAAATTCTTAACAACTGCACAGATCTTTTGTAATGACATGTTTAAATCAGACAGGTATAATGACCCATTACAACTAGATGTCTGAAAGGTCACAGGTCATCCCAAGAGTATTGCCTGCCTTTATTAATGCATTAGTAGCTGTTAGTTATACTGCTAGCCTGATGCCCTGCCGTGAATTTTCTTATGAATATTTAGTAGGTTTAGTACAACCCTATTGTGAAAGGAGAAAAGTAAGAGATAATATGAAGAGGTGTATCTTAAACACTTTCATGTATTTCTCAGTTAGGATTTTCAGGAATAGAAAACTACATGGCTTGGTCATCACTTAAATCCCTCCTTCTTTACACTTGTTCTGAAAGATAAAAAGTGGAATGCAGGTTTGATTGATGTTTTGCCCATCCTATTTCTGGCATCTGAGCTGAAGAGTTGCTTTGCTGCTCAGGGACTGACTAGGATAAATGGACATTAAATGTCCAGTCAAAAATACCTCTTAAAAACCACAGAAAATTCAAGTCAGATGTGTGGGAACATCAAAAAAAGGCATGTGGCTTAACTTAGATGCTGCTTAGGTCTTACCTTAAAGTTTTTTATACGGAGACTAGAATGGTTCTATTCTGACTATGCTTTCTTCTATATCTGAGATTAGTTAGTATCAAAAAAATCAAAAACTGTAAAACTATCCCCTTGGATGGTTCTGTTTTGTTTTGTTTTGTTTTTTACTTATGGGACAACTATTTTCTTATTTTCTGAAAAAAAATACTTACAAAAATTGGGTTTCTTTTTAATCTGATTAGATACTTTTTGAAAAGTCAGCACTAGGATATAATGATGTTCTATGCAAGCTATAGTATTTGAAATTTATAAGCGTTTTCTCGTTGTGACGTGGTTTGCCTGGGTGCATCCATAAGAGCAGTTCACTCTTGGGAAGGGAGAGTGAAGCCTATTTGTACAGTCGTTTGTAGACTGGGACAGAACCTGTTCATGGGGTGGGAGAAGGAAAGAGAGAGGAGAAAATGCTTTCCATAAGAAAAAGACAAGATGCTTGAGGAGACTTAGAATGAGCAATATTTGTGCATATTGCAGGCCCAGAGGCCACATGCCCTATGTACTTGCTGTGGTGTGCTGTCACAACCACACACATGCGTACTGTCTCATGGGTTGCCCTTTCTTATAAGAAGCGGGCTTACTGCCTGTGTTGAATTTAATTACATAGGGAAATATGAGCCAATGCCTAGACTCAGTCTAGAAGATGTTGCTTTCTGATCTTGTTTCTGGTCTGAGAATCACAATAAAGTGCATGGTTCTGTATTCAGATATTTTGATGAGCCTTGGGAGTTTGCCATCTTGAGCTTAAGCCTTGCAACTGTTTTCATATGGAGACCCTCCAAGAGCTTAGAGCCAAACCAGGGAGCAGTCACAGTCTGTGTCATCTGGTCAGGAATATGAAACACCCATGTGTGCTGGCATATATTGCAATGCAGATCGCACTGTACTTGTCAGCAGTGGTCTGGGCCAAGTCTGAAAATTATTCTTTTTGCAGCCAGGTTCAGCCTCCAAGAAGCGACATACTGATCCTAGAAGCCTGCATTATACCACTGTAGCAGATCTTCCTGTGCACATAATCAGAGACTCCTGTGAAAAATCTTTTTTAAGGTAACATGGACTCATATGGAAAGCCTATTAACTTACACAGAAATATCTATCACACGGAGTTCAGATGACGTGCGTGTAGACTCTTTCTGTCAATGCCTCTCATGTTCTTGATTTGCAAGACAAAGTATATAATTAATGATTAATCAATCATTTCTCACATTATGGTTTTCTTCAGCCAACATTGCAGTTTACAGACTGCAAGTCATAGTGCACTTGCAGGAAGGATGATGAGACTACAGAAGCAGTGCCAATCTCATAAATAATGGAATGAGAAAGTTGTGTTGTCCTGTTGAAGATCCAGGAGGGTTACTGGTACAGAGAACTGGATGTTATTTTCCTTAACTGAAATATCTATACTTTTTTATAACACTGTCAGAGAAAACTGAAGAGGGTGAGTATTCTTCTCTGAAAGAGGGTTAGGCACACAACTTAAATGAGCCAGGGCAAAGGCCTGTATCATGGCTCTACCTTACTCAAACTTTTTGCCTTGTGAATATCCAGTTCTATCTCAAGCATGGCTACCAAGAGCAATTAGGACATAACTATTGCAGCATAAACTGGTTTCAGCTTTAGATTTTTGCGGTTCTGTGAGTTATTGTTAAAATGAGTTTATAAGTATCTTTTGAGTTCCTGGCAGACAGCCACAGATGACTCTGCTTGTGCACAGGGTTTGGATCAAATGTCCTCCACAACTCTCTTCCGACTTCAGCTCTGCCATGATTCTGTGATTAAAATACATTAATAGCAAGTCATATCACAGTCATAAAACCTATAATTTTTTAAATTCAGAGCACTGTGGTTACTCACTGCCAAAACTGATTGCTAAATTGGTGTCTGCAAGTGCTATTATTCCCTGTATATATGCTACATTGCTTCTACTGCTCTGAGTAAGTTTTTAGGTAAGGGTAAGCCATTAATTGTACATGCATAGTGTGTATGTGTTTTGCATCATTTGTGAGTAAATTAAAAAAAAATCAGTAATTTGTGGAAGGCATTGTGTATATTGTGGTTTCCTTCCTATAATCCCCCTCTATTTCTGCCCGACCAGTTGTTTTGGCAACAATAACCAGTGATAATATAGAACCTCCAAGGTTAAAACAAAAAAAAAAAAGACTGAAGATGTTAAGTGGAATTCCCTTAAGACATTCCTCTGAGAGAAGATCTGGCAGAAGTGAAAGATATTTTTACTTTTGTGCTTGTGGACAAAACCCACTGTTTTCTTTCGTACTGCTTTCCAACCCCTCCAGTTTTGTCGGGACAATGGAAATAACTCTAACTGACAGATGTTCCTGTTAAAGTTGTAATAAATCCTTAAAAAGCATTGCTAAGACAGCAACCTCACTATACTGTGTCCTTTGAAGTATTTGTTAGACACACCCATAAAAATTTAAATTGAATACAGGCTCTACCACCAAATGAGTTAAGTTGTAAAAGAAACTTTCATTCTTTTCCAGAACCAGAAGCAATTTTCCACAGCTCAAAGCATTTCAGCACACATAATGAGGGTATGATATTAACCAGTCAATTGGACTAATCTGAATGACTGTCAGTACTCCCAGCAAAAGAGGCCTTATTATAGTTACAGCTATTACCCTGGTGCAGTTACAAGGTTACTTAGAAAGCTGAACTCAATCTATCAGAATATTAGAGACTGAAATGCCAAATCATCAAACTGTAAGCCTTAATACACCATTTAGAAATGGTGGGATGAGAAAGAGGCCTATATGAACACTTAGATAGCATAGGATCTCCTTGACATAATTCTTCTCCGTATTCTGAACCACTAATTCATCTGAGAGATAGATGGGAAGTTCCTATACGCTTTTTCATCTTTCTGGAAGTTTTCTTCAGCTTGCAACTTGCAAGACACCCTTCTTGCATTGTAGGTTCTCATTTAAATGAACTGAATAAAGAAGCTATATTTCATTATTATGGATTTTTTTTTTAATTTGACGAATAAGAAAAGTGAAAGAGCTAGCATAAGTGCTGATACTACATTATAGGATCTTGAATTGTAATAATCAGGGAACACAGCAGGTTATTACTGGTAAAGATGGCTGTATTTTTTTTCTCTTAAAACATGTAATTGAGTGTATTTTTCATACATGAAGAAGGTTCAACTGTGCTTCATAGCAAGGCCATAATTAGACAAGGCTATCATCATACTACATATACATCTGGAGGTTAGAAGTGAAGAAGATCAGGACCACAAAAGAAAAAGATTTTCTGCTTAATACTGAGAGTTGGAATAAGGATGAATCTGGAGCTGGACTTCAGGTCAAATGAGCTCAATAAATGAACTAACAAGATCAATAATAAAAAGTCCTTATGAAAAGAAAAGGCATGAAGAGAAAGACTTCTGGCCCAAACAAAAGGACCTGCAAGACACACTAGACAGAAACACTAGTGTGAAGTGCTCTTTTCACTGGAGTGGACTGACATCTTTCTTTGGCATCCTCATGGAAGTATGGAAATTGAGGGAGCCACACTTCAAATATAATAGAGTCAAAGTTCTTGGCTAGAGTTATTTTCCTTACAATTCAACAAAAAGACACCGAAAAGAAACTTGGAAGTTCTGCATTAAGATACAAAAGCATACAAAAAATATGTGACCTAGCAGAGAAAGGTATTTCTTTGTTTGAACTCTTGTGCAAGATGTCTGTTTTCACCAGAGAACCAAACCAGCCAAAGACAACTGGAAGCCTGGTACATGCATGATATGATTTTGACTTTGCAGCTAGGCTTTTAGAAGTTATTTGGTTTTGGTACCTGCTATTGGATGAGCTTTCTTGTCTGCCTTCCAGAAATCATGGATTTTAATCTCAAGAATTATATTAGGAACAGTAGCAAAGATATCATATGGCAAAAAAGACCAGATATATAGTAAATAAATCTAGTATCTAGTGGATATTCAGGTGTAGTAGCTTAGGACTCTTTTATACAATACTCTATTCATAGGTAGATGAGAACGTATTTTAGCTGTACCTCAAGCCAACTGTTTGCAAACCAACTCCAAACACATCGTTATATTGCAAGAGTTATGTCATGTGCAATTCAAAGTGATAAGCCCAGATCAGATTACTAAAAGTACCATTTGGCTAATGACCAGTGTACTGTACATCAGCTTGTTGTGCCACTTCGATGACAAGGCACCTCAGTCTCTTTTATATCAGTCCACTAGTACACAACAATTAAACAAGAGAGTATTCTGGCTGTGAGACTAACTTTATCTCCTCAATAATTCAGAATTCCTTTAAAAATATTATTTTTCTATTCAGTGTTCGCCTCTTTTTTAAGACCATGAGTAACTCTGACTCTTCTGTTTTTTCTCTATTCCTGCTTTCTCTTCTGCTTCCGATCCTGTTCCTCTTCTGTTGCCTCTGGACTCAGCAGTTCCTTCTCTCACTTTAGAATATAACCTCTAGCTCAGACTGCTTTCACAGAAACTACAAGATGAACATCCATTAGTCCAGCACCAAGAGGAAAAAAAATTGGAGGAATCTGTGTAACTGTGAAAGTCTGTAAATTTGGTATGTATACATGTCGACATTTTATACAATTATGTTTGACTATATATATAATTAAAGAAAATCTTATATATTTCTATTTATATTAAATTTTCAATAGATTTTTTCTATTACAATAGACATTGTCAATATTTTTTATGGGCTGCCTTCCAGTAACAGATGTTTCAAAATATCAAATTCTGTCCAAGAAAGGCACTTTTTGAGAATTTTTTTTAATAATTGCAACCCTAGTTTTTTTTTGTCTGGGCACAATAATTCCAATTTGAATATTTAAAAAGATCTACAATATTCTAAAATATTATTTCTTCCTATAGTAAGTGTTGAAAGGCATGATTTTAGTTATACAGCATAATGAGAAAAAAACATTTTTTGTCCTCACTGGAGAAAAGTAACCACTTTAATACTAGATTCGTTTATGAGGGATTCTTATAATTTTACAGCCTTGTAGTTCACAGAAAGTTTTCTTTTTAAAAGGTTCAGCTCAATGTTCATTTTAATTTAGCTCTTCTATAATGGAGTGTTTCTTACTAGAATGTTTACAGTTGGTGCATAGATAAATCATAAACAGGAATTCTAGTTCTTTGGTAGTTATTCATATGAGTTCCATTACAGCCACACTGCAGGCAGTGATGCACTTCAAGGATTGTGCTGATGCTGACGTTATAATGCAGAAGAACAAAGTTTAAATGGTCTGTAAATGTCAGCAGAATCCTGATAGTAAATTATGACCTTGCTATTGACTCCTGAACCTTTAGCTACATTTTATGCATGTGATATAATGAAAGTGTAATGCTCCTCAGATCATATAAACAAAAGAGTAGTATAGCTCCCCAAATTAATGAATTAAAGAGAATATCAGGTACTTATCAGAAGCTCTATGAAGTTATTTGGAGAAGTGAAAGTCATCTTAGGAAATCAATCATATCCAGTGGGTAGTATTGCAGGAAATACTAGCATCTGCATCCTTATAGGAATTAACTTATTTTTAACTTTTTTTTTTTTTGGGTGTAGGAGTTCAATATACAGAGCTGTGAGATTCAGCATATTAAGCTTTCTCCATTCTTAAGCATAAAATTTGAATTCTTGCCTTGCGTTTAATTTATATATTTAAACTTTGCAGCTTTAAGGGGATACATTAATGTACACTGCAGTGTCTGCGTCCATGAATGAGGTTCCAAGGCAAACTGAATTCAATAATACAGAGTTGATTATGGATAACAGAACCAGAAGTTTGTGCTTGACATATAAGTGACCTTGTAATCCTCTCCTTAGAATTCTTCCCACCATTCCTCCCTCCTGCCACTCTCCTTTATTGTGTTTTAAAATTAGGTTAGAAGGACTTTGGGGCAGAGACCATGTTGTCACTCACATCCCAAGGAAGAGCTTATTTTTTTTTTTACTGTACTGGAAATGTATCTATTGTGCAGATAATTTTTTGAGTTTCTAGTTTGAAATATTAAAATTTCATATCATCCCCATTCACATTCCTTTCATAAGCTTAAGTGGGATTCAAGAAAGTTATATGTTGCTCATTTAATTTCATTTCATAACAACTAACATGATCTCCACTGGCTTCTTTTTTTTCTCAACATCACCCAAAAATTCCTGCCTTACCTATTTTTTTCATACCATTTTACTTACTGTTGTAAATCTGGCTGAGGTCACAGCAATATTAATAATTTTTTTGGTATGCCTAACCAATCCCAAAATTCATTTGTTCTTTTGTACAAAACACACAGCTGTGCAAGTGAGCTTAGTAAGGTAATGCTAAGCCTTGTGTGTCTGGTTCAGATAAACATCTTCATATGCTGCATATGGTCTTTTGTTTGGAACACAAAGACCACTCCTTTTAAAAGTTAGTCTGTTGGGAGAAGAGTACAGCTACTAAGTAAAGGAAAGCTTTTTGAATGTATCACCAGTGAAGTCAGTGGGCAGACAGGATAGGATTCAAGCTTTGAAATTCCTATTAAAAGCTTTGAAGTATTTGGTGTTTCTCCTTGGCAAATATAGATACCCTACAACAGGAGTTCTTCCACTTTAAAAATAGTGGAATCATCAGGCACCTTCATTGTCTTTGTCCAAAATAGGTACTCTCTTTTACAGCTAAAAATAGCTTCTGATGAGTACACAATGCTGTACTGCAGATACAGTGGGTAGTATTTTAGAGGCCATAAGAATTCTGTATATTAAAAATAAATAGCTCCTTCTAATACCAGGAAAATCCAAGTAATGCCTATATTTCTTGCGTAGGCTGCATCAGAAGCCAGCTAGGAACAAATCATAAATCAGTATTGACTGAAGCGCTCAGGAAGGTCAGAGAACCAAAGTGTTGAGAATTTGACAAGTGTGGTCAATAAAAGAGGCAAATCCCATTTGACCATTCAAAACAACCACAGTCCTTGAAATATTCACTGGAAACTTAATCAGGTTTTAAAAAAATGTCTTACAGAAGCATTTTTCAGACCCTGATGAGCTATTGGCTTTCATCATTAATAACCAGTATGAGGATGCTGACATACTTTGCTTACAAAAAGCTGGCCTGCTAATGAAGCAAGGTGGAAGCAGGGAACTAGTGAGCTCTTTTCAAGCTGTTCTCTCTCCTTGTTGAGTTCAGGCATCATGTGGGTGAGAAAAAGCCTTAAATCATCTGAATGGGAAGACAAGGTTTTAGTCAGAAAGTTTTGTACATTCTTATGAAACCTGGACCTACTGTTTCTATCAAGCTGCACTGTTCAGTGCATTCACAGCAGATCAGAGCTCTTCCAAGCTGGGAGACCATGACCTATGCCTATCTCACTGCATCTACATATTTTCACAGTTTCTGGTCCAATGCTGTGTTCACCTTGCAAACCATGCAAAACCATTATCCTTTATGTATTTAAGCACCTGCTGAAGACTCACCTTTATTGAGCTGTTTATCAGAGGTTGATCACTATAAATATAAGGATGCACAAGCATCATGTCATATAGAGAAATTTCTAAAACTATTTAGGTATGGTTCTTATGCTACATCAGTGATCACACTTGTTTAACTACAGGTTCTACTAGCAGTGCCAGATAAATACCTGTTGAGACTGGAAACAATTGTTCAAATAAGCATAAGAAAATGTGAATTGATGGTGTTATTAAATAACATCATCAATTCACATTCTCTGGTATTAAATAACCCAAGAACAGAAGCAGTTAGCATAGACCATCCCCTCTGGTTGCATATATCTCTAGGAGTTTGCATATAAATATATTTACTCAGACAACTGCTCTGGAGCTTTCACACTGATTTGCAGCAGAATGCTTAGAGACAAGTCATATGTCTGAGCTCAAGATGCTGCACACACAGTTTGCTGCAAGAAAAGACAATTATCTTCTGTTTTATCTTCACTGAAGGGGAAAGACATAAAATAGTCATAGAACAGTTTAGGTTTAAAGGGATCTTGGGAGGTCATCTAGTCCAATGCCCTGCTGGAAACAGATGTAATCAGATCAGGTTGTTCAGGGCCAGTCAAGTTTTTACCACCTCTGAGGACTGCCCCCAACAATGATTATAGGCAGCTAGTTCAGTTTATGAACATATTCATATTTTTTCCCCTTATATCCAGCTTAAATTTCTCACATTTCAGTCATATTCAAACAGGACTTCATAAGTTCTACTGAACTTAGAATTAAAAATTAGTTTCCCAGTTTCAATACTTTTATAACAGATTTTATACTATTGCAAGATTTTTCATATTACCAAGAGATTTACAAACTTTGAATATAAGCCAAATTTTACATCAGAACTTTTAATCTAAATCTTTAAACCAAAGCTTTTATTCCTGAAATAGAGCTTGCACATGCTTGGATTCAGTTCATGTTCTAAGAAGCATGAATTTGCTGATTGAAGAAAACTTCTGGTATTTCCCTGCGGCTTTTGAAAATGCACCATGTCCAAACGAGATAGAAAAAAAACCTCCAGCAGTTGGAACCTGGTTATTAGAGTAACCCAGGGTGCATTTTGTACTTATATTTCTACCTAAACTAGAAGAAGAATATAATCTACCCTTTTTAACTTGGTTCGTGTTCTGTTAGGCAGCTTAATGGCTTGATGCAGAAAAGTCAATGAAATGGAAACCTTTTTGGTTTAGCTTTTTAATTTTTACATTTTTTTGTTTATGTTCACTGAAATGAAATAGAAAAGAAACTATATGCCCTTGAGGCACAAAAGAATTCTTGTGAAGGGGTAATATCTTTGGAATAGTGTACTGAATGTTAGCAATTCTGGGCTACCCTGAAACAATTCAGCACTCTGGTCAGAAAGAAGATTAAACCTCCCATGTGAAATAGAGCTGACCAGTGACATGTCCTCCTACAGGCAAGATGCATGTGTAGGAGACAGTAGGTCTCTTCTGTCAGTCACAGAAGATGGGAGCAGTGAAGTGATTTTATGAGATGTGAAAAGATGGCCAGAAAGACGGAAATGGCAAAATATTCTTGCTATTCATCAAGGGCAAGAGGATTTATTTTTAAGGTTTTCTAATCGCCGCAGCAGGTTTAACAATCCCTAAAGCATAGCTATAAGTAGTAGCTGCAACAATAAAGAAAAACTTGATTGTCTGTCTTCTGAGATAACTGTACTGATCTGTAATTGCAGGGTACTGAAGGGATCTCTCTCATTCAATATTAGCATATTAACTACAGACACTCTGGGACTCTGCCTAGTGAAACCACCTCCTCATGCCAAACTTCAAACCTGCATGTTGCTTTTGTCTGCTCACAGCCATCTGATGGTTACAACCAACAAACACTGTCAACATCGTGCAAAGTATTGAATATGGATTGTCACTCTATAGACTAAGTCAACTGACCATAGTCAGTTTCTGAGAAGTGCTGCCCAGCTCTCCCTAGACCTCAGCACCACAGTGAATTTTTCTTATGCAATAAGACTCAACAGAGCCCCTTTACTGACTTTTTTCCATTCCACCCATCATGATGGAAATAGTCGAATGCAGCAGTTTCAAGATCTGAATGAAATCTTCGTATTACACTTTTGTCCTTAGCTGCAAACCATAATTGGACACTACTTTGCCCAATTTAAAATGGTTTTGATATCCATGGTTATCGTTTCTGCAACACTAAAGCTAAGGAAAAAATATCTTTTTTGACTGCAAACTCAACATACTAGGCAAATTTCTGGGCAATGAATTTGCACTTGTTAACTTAAAACCAACTCATGGATCACACTTCCCCTGAATTTAAAGGCAAAAATTGAAAACCATTAACTTACAAGTACTTTCCTGCCCTGCCCTGCCTTGTCCTTCTGTGCCCTTTTTCAGTCAAATTATTGGAATTGATATATATTTTTTATTTCAGTCAACAAAGGTTCTTTTTACTTGATTTTTCTTATACATTGGCTTACACAAAAACCTTAATTTCAGTATTACTTTGAAGTTATTACATAATCTCTTTCTTTCTCATCAAGTCTCTAAAAGTATGGAGTATTCTGCCTCTGAGCCTTTAGACAAAATCCTATCTCATAATGAAAGCTCCAGTTTAAATTTATGACAGTGGCTAGAAATATGATATCCTAGCCAACTTTTTACTAATAGTCTTCATTCTCCTCTTATTCTCAGCAGTAGGTCTGGCATTCATGCATTCATTCTTAACATCTGATGTCAATTTCATTAAAAAGGAATCCAATTGCAATGTCCAAAATTCAGTTTCAAACTTTAGTGCCCAGAATTTTTGTTCAAATGTGACCACTATTTTTTGTGCATGCTATCAATTTTCAAATGAAATATTTGGATCTGAAAAATAGTCTCCGGCTTGCAAAAGGGGAGGTGTGAAGGCAAGTAGCTCTTTTATCAGCAGGGGCTTTTACAATGTGTCAGTTCCTGCTGATTTTCCTCTTTTACCCACAGGCTAAATATGGAAATTCTCCTTTTGAGGTGCAACAGAATTTTCTGCTAGATCACAAAAGAAAAGCTTACAATACTTTTTTTTTTTGTTTGTTTGTAAGGGAACTAGTAATACTCTTATTGTAGGCATCTCCAAAGGTATGTGTGTGCCATAGTATTTGATGTTCTTGAAAGTAACTGTCCTCCCTTTTCAGACTGCACAGATTTTTTTGTTTTAAAGAGACAATGTACACAGGTAAGCAGATGGAACATAGAGTACTGTCCAAATGTCAAAAAATTATAAAGAAATCCAAGGTCTAGAGATATGTGTGGGAACTGGATTAAGAAAGATGTGAAAAAAAGGGTAAAATAAGAGCAGACAAGCGATACCAGAATAAGATTATGAGAACCAAGGAGCAAACACAAGTCTTGCATAGAAAGATGAACAAATGAACAGATTAAAATATTTAGTTGCCTTGCTGCTATGACAGCAATATTTTTTCACAATGACTAGATAACACAGAATAGAGTTGCAGGATGACTAGTAAGAAACATGTTCCAGGAGTCCTAAGGATAATGCTCATGATGTGCACTTGGAATTTAAAGGATGAGCTTCAAAATGCCTTCTGTGATGTTAGGAGTCTGATCCTGAGGCCTGCTGCAGTTCTCCAACTGATGTCTACTAAATAAAAATTAAAACAGAAATTATAAACCATTCATAACCAGCACAGAGAAGATAGGACATGCTAATTATACTAAATTCCATTTCATATGGAGTGTTTTTACATCTGAAAAATATGTGGAATGTTTTTCCACATGTTTTTCTTGTGGTTACTTTTGGATTAATGTATGTTTCTAACACTAAATTTCCATTAAGTGGACATAAAACATTCTCTCATATATATATATATATATATCTCTACATTTTCCTTGCCTCTTCAATTTGTGGTTGCTAGTTAAATACCCTGGAATAAAAACTCTTGACCATGGTCTCATCCCCTTCTCCTTCTCCTTCTCCTTCTCCTTCTCCTTCTCCTTCTCCTTCTCCTTCTCCTTCTTCTCC
>VXBC01005709.1:117420-141143 GCA_013399945.1 Ploceus nigricollis
TTTTTTTTTTTTTTTTTTTTTTGGTTTTTTTTTTTTTTTTTTTTTTTTTTGAGGAGATCACTATTACAAGGTAAAATAGAGGCATTATCAATTGATGACACACAAGCAAGTTTCTTTGCATCTTATTCACATGAAAAAAGCAAACTCAGCAAATTAGAATGATCATGTCCTAGAGTCCCTAATAATTAAAACAATGCAATTACTGTTTAAAAGCTGATTGTGGCAATTGCATATCATTTCCATTGCAGATCATCTCATCAACCATAAACTCTAATATGGAGGTAGGTGAAGAAGAAACTTATTTAGAGTAGGTACTCGCTCTGTATGTCCTATGAGCACAATCAATTTCCAGTGTCCTCAGGTCCTAAAGATAACATCTGTTTTTGCAATTCAGTTGATAATTCATTAGTAAAACTACTTCTGATGAGAATTCACGGACTCCCACCAGTCTTTTTATTCCTTTGGGCTCTAGACTCCATCTGATCTACCTCATCTGATCTTGAGATATGTTGAGATGTCCTCAGTTTTTCACTTCCCACCTAGTAACTTTCCACACAAAAACTTCACCTTAGCAAGAAACCCTTTGCAACAGACACCCATCAAAACACAGCAGACATTTTCGGATGAGGGTGGACACATTTCTTGCTATGTATATCCTGTCTAGATAAACCATGAAGTTACATCAGTATTGGCATAACAATTGTGATTAATATTTCTATAAGCAAGGACATTAATAGGGAGTCACAGTATGGTCACCTATAATGATAATTTATTTAGTGAATCACAGAATTATGGAATACAGTATTTAGGAGTACACTGTTCTTTATGGATTGTACAGACAGGATCTTTAAATCACCAAAAAATTAAGAGACTATTCTGGATAATCTAATTTATTTCTTGAGTAGGTATTAATTTAAAAAAAAATCCTCATCCAAAAAGAAAATTAATATTTTTTAATATTTTTCATTAATCAGAAAAAAACAGTGTGATTTTGTGCATTTTGAAAACAGAGTTAACATCTGTTAATTTTGAAAGAGAAGCAAGAAGAAGATAGAAAGAGTTACCATCTTGGCCATTTTTTGGTTTTGAAAAATGATGTCTTTTAGTAAACTTAAGCCAAAGCTCCCAGATTTTTATTCCTTCATTTTTAAAGCCCAAAAGAATAAGATTAAATGCTTACAATTTTATCTTCTAAAATGCACTGCTAAAAAAATGATGTCTTATTAGCTCCCTTAATGCCCACTTTTTCCCCAGAATCTGTTTAGTTATTCATGGAAGCTGATGAGCACTGCCCAGAAGTTTTACATGTCCGTGCATGGTCCAGATTGCAGAAACATGATCAGACCAGAGGCCCTGTGAGATAAGTCAAAGGAAACTTCAGAGACAGACAGTCTTTCATTACCATCCTCACTTCTCTGTTGTGTAGGAAGCAGTGTTTAGTAAACATCTCTTTTCTGAGCTAGATGGCAATGTATAATATTTTCTATACCAGCACTAATTAGCTGGAAATGTAATAAGTATTCTCACAAGTCTACATGAATACACATTTTCTACATGAACTACAGGAGTAATTTAGTTTCAGATTTTTAAAAATGTTGAGAAGGTTTATGAGTCACTAGTATAAATAACTAACAACATTTTTAATAGCGAGAATTATTGAAGACAGTAGTACTGTATACTGGTATTTTTGGAGTCTAAATGAGATGAACTGGGCAATTGTCTATCTTTTAATTTGATTTTGGAGACCATGAAAGGACTTAATTTTAGCATTTAGTCAGTAATTATAGGCAGCAGTAACAATAATTGGTGCCCTTCCAATGTGGTGTTATGGATAATGATTGTTACCAAAGTATTCTAGGTGAAATAAACACTTAGGACAGCTTCCCACCATCTGGACAGGACTTTCTCATAATTTGAATGACTAGTTGCTTTTTCCTTTGTAAATATAGTTGTAATCTTAACTACAAAGATGTAACCAAATCATAACCACTCAAATCTAAATTTGCCAAAACTTCAGAGTATGGACTCTCACTCAGCAATCTGTTTTCTTTCTCACTTTTATTCTCTTTCTTTTACAACAACTTGATAATTAAGTTAAAGGGGTGTTTTCAGTGTTCCATTCTGATGAAAAATTAAAAAGCACTGAAAAAACCCACAACAGTTCACTGACCATCCATTTCTTCAAAATCACTGTATAGTAAGCACATTAAGTCATTACTAATTAAAATATGTAAGGGGAATAAGGTCAAATTTCCCAGAGTAAATCATAAACATATACGTCTGCAAGAAAAACTGGATATGCGTCTAATATATTCTCCTAAATTCAGTATTTCGTGGTAGGAAGTATAACTTTTGATGGTAGGTCTTCATGTTTCTGAAGATTATCATTTGGGTGATAAGGCTTGATAAACTGCAACAGGATATAAGACAACCATTTTTAACACTTTGGGTAAAAGAGAGAATATATTTAAGATACTACAATTTGTATTTCCAGAATTTTCTACTTGCTATAGATTCACTTCATTCTGTATTGTTTCTTAAGTTGCCTTTCCTCATACGTAATGAAAACCAAAACCTGGAGCCATTCCTGGCTCCACTCTCACCGACCAGTTTCAAGGCAAACTGGCAAGATCCCTTCAGAAATCCCACAGACAAGCAAGGCAGCTGGGCCATGCAGATATTGGGCAGCAGACAGTTACCCAGTTCCTTGGAAATTCTTGCTGCTGGAAGCTTTCCTTCCACTGAAAAAATTTTGCCCCATGAGCACATATTTTTGGAAAGTATTTGATTGGTAATAGTCTGAAAGCTTGACTTTGTGACTGTGAGACTGACTTCTCCCCAAAAGTCACATCTGCCAAGATGTGGTTGTTCAAAATGTAAGGGAAATACCTTTCAGCCCTTCTCTGTAACTAGATACACTGATAAACCAGAGGAGTCTTAGAAAAACTTTGCTAATTTCAATTGTTCAAATTATTGCTCTTGTGAACTTTCTTGAGAAAACCCAGAGCAAAAAAATGTATAAGAACTTACTCTTACAGAAAAGAGAATGGACAAGCGCCATGACATCAATAGCAGTCTGGGGGAAAACCCTTTTTTGGTGGAAAAGTAGCTCCTATGGTGATGTATGAGTGAAAATTTGGAAGGCTGTGAAGATGTTGACTCCGACAAAGTGATATTGCTGTGATAAATCCCAGGCAAACCACAAGAGAAAATGAAGTGGCAAACCAGGAGAAAGTTGAACTTGACAGGCCCCATTCTGTGCTGTTTTTTCAGTGTCTGTGGCTGAAGAATGAATTCAGGAGAGGCTAAAGTACACTGAATGGACTACATGTTATTTGATAGTCATGGTGGAAATTATCCAAGATGAGAAAAATTTGTTGAATTTAAGTTACTAAAAAAAATATCCCAAAGGCAGGTACCTGATGCAAGGAGCTTCTTGAAGAACATCACTTGGTTCAAAGAGTACCAACTCTTCTGATTTTCCTCTTCTTCCACCATTTAAAACACTCTTTTTTTTGTTGTTTCTTGAACATTCTTTATTTAATTGTAAATACATAGTATTGTCACCTACTAAATACAAATAATATTTTAGATGTTCATTACTTTCCCTTAGATTTTAATCACTTGACTGTGGTAGATACCACACTTGACAAAGTTATTTGAGCCTAGTTTTCTTCTGTCAAGACAACTATTGTGTGCCAGATGAAAATATAATGAAAAATATGTAGCTTGCATATTTTATACTGCAAAAGATGGGGGAAGCTCTCACTTATTTTCAATGTTTAAAATAAAACAATTTTATGGAACTTTTTTCTGATTCAAATGATAGACTCATGAACAACTCAAGTTGGTAATGAGTAAGATAAATTGCCATCAAGATAGAGATCTCTTCATTTTGCAGACCACATTAGTGGAATTGTTCCCTTGATTGTTTTTCTGCTGAAAACAAGAATGTTGTTCATTATACATCTATTATGAAGAGAAAATTCCTCCAACAAAAAATTCTTGTGTTTTACTTGTTTTGCTGTGTTTGTGACAAGCAAGGATAATTTCTCTTCTATTTTGTTTGCCAAATGTGTCGGGGCAGGCATTTAGATAAACTCATATATCAAGAAAATGGCTGGATTCAAGCTTTGCCAAGTTTGAATATGATGTTTTTAAAGAGGAGTGGGACAGTACTTTGGTAAACTTACATTAGAAATTTTTGAAACCCAAATTGTTGCAATGTGAAAAGTGCAGAACCTGAGGAGGCTCCTCTAAATTATGCTAGTAACAGAAGTTGAACTGATGATCATCTGCTTTGCCCTACAATTGTCCTTCAAGCTCTAAGTTGATGGCCTGACATCAGGCAGTAAAACAGAGACAGAGCTGAAGGAAAGAGAAGAAAGGAGATTCACAGAATCATCAGACTGACTTTATCACAAAGATGATGGCTGAGTTTGTGCTCACAGCTGAGGCTATCAAAGGTAGCCTAGAAAGGAAAAAAATCCCAGACTTTTACAAGACATCAATAGAAACACTGTAAAAAGGAGCTGGAGAAGAAGCTGATGGATCCTGAGAGCTAGAGGGCAGCCAGGGTAAAATGAAATTACAGAAGACAAAGGACAACAAGATTACAGAAAACAATTGGTTGAAACCCAAAACCAAAAGATTGAGGACAATGTGCTGGTTCCAACATTTGGTTGCAAAGTGTGCAACCAAATGACAGACTCTAGATTGAAGATGGAAAACAAAATACACCATTAGACATGGTTAAACATATAATTATCTAAATCTAAGCCAATTTTTTCAAATTGATCATTGAATCAGTGATTGACAGAATCACCTGTAGAAGACAGCTTGATTTCATTGTCTTATACAGGGGTTTTAAGATTGAATCCCCTTATCATTGATCATCACATAGATGACCAGTTGAGGCTTGGATAACTGTCAACTATGTATCTGATTTGTAATATCAAGGAAAAACTCAAATGGAAGCTGCTCCAGGCAAGTGAGAATGATTTATTTATTGTGTTCTCAGAAAAAGACCCCAAACCAACATGGTGCAGAAGCTGGAGTCACAAACAGAATGAGCTGTCTTTAGAAAGTATATTCTGTAATAGAATTTGTTTCTTTTCTGGACCTGGAGGGCAGTTTTATACCCAATATATGCTACTGTGAGAGTGAATAACAGCTAAGTCTCACTTAGAGAAACAATTCCTATCTGGTGAAGCTTGGCTTCCTGCAGAATGCTGTAAAAAAATTGCTGCAATGTTTACACTCTCACTAAAAAAAAAAAAAATTGTTGTGTCACTCTTGCAATATTCTTCCACATAACTGCAAGTTTAGGCTGGTACAAATATTCTAAAGGGAGAATAGTTTTCTGTCACTAGATGAGTGCTAAAAAAATTCAGAGAAGAGGAGGAGGTGAGAACATGTGAGGGAAACAACATGGTGACACCAAGGTCAGTGGAGAAGGAGGGGCAGGAGGTGCTCCAGGCTCTGGAGCTGAGATTCCTCTGCAGGCCGTGGTGAGACCATGGTGAAGCAGCTGTGCCCCTGCAGCCCGTGGGGATCCATGGGGGATGCAGGGATACATCCACAGCCTGTGGGTACCCACGGGGGGTGCAGAAATCCACCCACAGCCTGTGTGGGAGGTGCCCATGCCAGAGCGGGTGGATGCCTGGAGGAGACTGTGATCCAGTGGGAGACCCGGGGGAGAGAGGGCCCCTGCTTCCAGACTGGAGCAGCCTGTCCTTGGAGGACTGCATCCTGTGGAAGAGTGACCTGCATTGCAGCAGTTTTGGGAGGACTGTCTGCCATGATGAGGGACTCATGCTGCAGCAGGTGCGATGTGGTTGCTGCTCATGAGAGTGAACCCACGCTGGAGAAGTTCATGGAGAACTGTCTCCCATGGGAGGGTCCCCACGGCCTCACAGGGGAAGGACTCCACTCCCGGAGCAATGGAAGAAAATCTTGGTGATGAACTGACCAAAACCCCCACACCCTATCCCCTGTGCTGTCAGTGGAAGGGAGGGAGAGGGCTGGGGGCAAAAAGGTGTTTTAAGGGCTTATTTTACTTCTCATTATCTTCCTCTTGAATAATGAGAGTGTTTTCTTGGAGTGTTTTCTCCTGGTCCTTATCTCAACTCATTAACCCTTTATTTAATTTTTTTCTGTCTCCTCTACCCACCCGTGGCAGGGGAGAGTGAGCAAGCGACTCTTGTAGGTGCCTGGCATTGGGCCAGTGTCAAACCATGACAACAATGTATACAGAAATCGATTCTTTGTTTCCAGCACCTCTGTGAGCTTTGGTTTGTCTGTTTGCATGCCAGTCTTGCATGAACCAATATATTCATGCAATTGATAAATCAATCCTCCTAGACATTGGAATTCTTTAGGCACACTTTCAGGTACAGCTTTTGTTCAATTTATAGCAACCTGCCACTTTAGAAACAGTGCAATCAGCATCCTATTTAATGGACTCATTTAATTAGGATTCTCTCTCTTTCTACTTCTTGTTTTCTTTTTACAGAGAGGAAGTCATTCTTGACAAAAATAAAAAGGAATGGATCGTCTGCATTTGCAAAGTTTGAATAGCACTTTTTCAGTGGTTAGTTTGATCACGCACTTAATAAAAACAATATGGCTAGTATTGTCCTAAGCCTGAAGGTGACCTTTACAACATTTTAAATAAGAGAGAGATGATTTATGGTGATGCATCCCATCCTATTACACTTTGACATATATAAATGATGTGCTTAAATTCTATAATGCATTAATTTGCTCATCTTATCTGTAGAAATTGTACTTTTATACTTGCATTTCTATACTATCCTAATGTAAAATTTATTTAGAAACTAGCTTAATTGATAATAAAACAAACAATGAATACTTAAATTATTTTTTAATAAACTAAATAAATGAAAAATAACATGTATAGATGTAAATGAACTATTTTGCATTTGATTGGAAACTCTTTTATTTCCGTTAAGTATTTCATTGTGACAGAATTTTAATAGTTGCATTAAAATGTTGGGCCTTAAATTCGTCACAGGTATTTACAGACATCAGGGGAAAAAATGTATCATGAAATAATGCTATTTCTTCTTTCTTCCTTTCTTCCTCCATTTTCTGAACTATGAAATATAGACAACATCTGCTGCAGGGCTACAGAACCACAGCACAGCTGAGGTTGGAAGGCATCCCTGAAAGTCATCTTTTCAACCCCTCTACCCAAGCATGGCTACCTAGAGCTGGCTGTCCAGGACTCTAGTTAGATAGTTTTTTAATATCCCCAAGGGTGAAGACTCCACAACTGTCATGGTCGATCTGTGCTAGGGCTCAGTCACCCTCACAGTAAAATCTGAGGTTTATATTGTATATATTGTCAGGAGAAATTTACATGGATCAGCATAGTTAGGTTTCATTGCAGGATTTTTTAATAATCTGCTTTCATCTGTCCTTTAGCAGAAAGAATATCCCTGTTTTTTTTTCCTCAATGTGTGCATTTTCTGTGACTCACAAAATTTAGCTGCAATTTTGCTGTGAAAAAAACACTGAACATGACCACCTTCCTCTTGGTTCCTGAAGTCTCTCTGTATATTTTTTAGCTGAATAGCCCCAGCGTTACCTTATGGTGTTGGAATTTATGAATGCATAAGATATCTGCCTGTCTGCTTCTTTAGTGAGTAAAGGGGGTGGCAAAATTGCCTGGGATGTTTTCTGTAGGCTCAGAACTGTTGCAGCTGTAGGGAGACAGTGATTAAAATTACAAAGGTCTTCAGTCACTTGGTTCAGAGGACAAGGCAAGACTTTTTCTGAGACGGAACACTGGGTCGTTTTTTTGTTATTTTCTTTCTGCTGTTGCCTTTATTGTTGTATGGTTGCATCTGGGTTCCGGAGAGTGTTTCCTCTCCCTTTAGCATGGCAGGGACCTGCAGATATTTTTCCTTCTTTGCCACATGGGGTATGGATTGCCTGCTAGGATCATCTAGGCATAACTCAATTCATTAGTCCCCCGCTAATGTAGCTAATGTTGTATTTCAAGTGGCAGCCTGTGCTGAAAGACTTTACATAACACTGAAGAATTCTTTTCTACCTTAACAATTAACATATATACCACATAACTTCTCAATTTTATACACACCCGACCTCTGTAGTTTTTATCCACTCTCATATTACTGTTCAAAAAATCCCCAAAGTTTCAATATCTTGAAGAAAGAGTTGTATGTTATAGAGAAATATTTTTAAAAGCTTATTTACAGATATGATGGGGTGCTTTTTCCCATCAGAGATGCTGTTTTCTCTCTGAAATACTGAATTTTTTGCACTATTCTCTCCTTGTTCTACCTGATTTTGATTTCTGCTTCTCAGAAGAAGGGAGTTTTAAAGGTATATTTCAGAATCTGTCTGACAATTGCACAGGAGTCTGTGTATACTGTTTTTTCAGTACAGTCATTTGTTGCAAATATATAAGAAAGCTGTTCATACAAATGTTCTAGTATACATCATCAAAGAACTGTAGTCTTAAATTGTATTTAACAATGGAGATGCAACAGATTGCATACAGATTCCTGAAGTGTTCTCTGCTTTATAAAGACACCCCTCTCCCCCCAGCAAAAAAAAAAGTAATTAACATTTAGTAACCTCATGAATCTGTTCTGTTTAATCTGTAAAAGAAGAATGCGTTTTGGATAAAACCCCTTTCTGATAATGTCCTAGTAACTAGTTTATTGGCATAGTGAGAAACAAAATATGTTGCTGCTTTTTCTTTAGAATGGTTTTACATACATTGCTGATCTCCAATGTTTTCTTTTCCTTTTTTGTGTGAAAGGCTTTATGGACTGAGACACTCTAAGTGTCCAGTGTGACTTAAAATGGGACTAAGGGAAATTTCATTCCAGTTTTATCATTAGCTTAATAAACAACCTTAAATATCTTCCTTTCTCTGCACTTCTGTTTATGTCTCTATCTGATTGAAACCATGAGAATTCTTTTGTTTATAGTGTTCTTTGAGATCTCTGCAAAACTCTGCAAAACCAGAGAAGAATAAATACTATTTGCCATTTATTGCGTTCTAGGTTGTGCCCCTCCATCAAAGATTAGTTGAATCCCTTCATGTAGCAGACAATGCATATTGAATAGTAATATTAAGTTCCATTCTTTTCTTTTGCTTGTTTATTGAAGTGTATCCATCACTATTCATTTTTCCTTTGAATTACAAGAATTAGAGAAAAACCCTGCTATTGTATAAAATATGGTGACCATAGTGGTTTTTGTGGCATCCTTCGAGGTATACACATATTAAGACAATTTTATGTCAGACCTGGCTGTGAAGATTAATTTATTTTACTGAAGTCCAAGTGTCTACAGCAATGATATCTACATTGAGTTATTTTTCTAAATGGCCTTTTCTTCAGTCAGGAGAAATAAAGAATTTAAAGGCATGAATCATTTGAGCTGTTTTAAACGTCACCTTGAGGATGAGAAGAATTGTGCTCTGGGAATGCCCATTTTTTCCATGGATGGAAAAGGGACTGACTAATCCTAGCATCTGCACTAAATCAGATGAATCCCTCTTTGTGTGAAGGGCAACAAAGCTTGAAAAGTGTCTAAGATGTAAGTCAAATAAGGAGTGGCTGAAGGAGCTGGGGCTGTTTAGCCTGGAGAAAAGGAGGTTCATGGGGGACCTTATTGCTCTCTAGAACTTTCTGAAAGGAGGGTGTAGCCAGATGTGTTTTGGTCTCTTCTCCCAGGCAACCAGTGACAGGACAAAAGGAAGTGGCCTCAAGTGGCTCTGTGGGAGGTTCAGGTTGGTAAGGAGGAAGACTTTCTTCACTGAAAGGATGGTTAGGCATTGAAATGGACTACCCAGGGAGGTGGTATAGTCACCATCCCTGGAGGTGATGATCAGTCAAAAGCTGGAATTAATGACCCTAAAGATCTTTTCAACTTAAATGTTTCTGTGGTTCTGTGAAGAACACAGCATCACTTATCTGTAAAGTGCAATACCCAGAGGAGGCTCAGCAATACATTTACTCTGAGGGTCACAATCCCTGTGAATTAAGATATTTAAGCAATTTAAGCTGCCAAAAAATAAAATAAAAGAAAAAAGAAAAATAAATAAAATAAATAGAACTAAATTGATAAAAATAATAACTAGTCAAAATGAATCATTTATATAATTATTTAATCAGCTGTATCCTAGATCTGGCTTCAAATGTTTCTGTTCTACAGTGAAACATTTTGTACTGCTCAAGTGTCACAGTGAAGAAATATAGCAAACAACAGTCAGTCACTCCACTTTTGGTTTTGGGACATTTTGTATAGAACCTAAAAGAAAAATTAGGAAGGAATAAAGAATATAAAATACAAAATACAAATAAAAATATTTGTATTCAGCTTACCATTCTTCTGTGGCTGAAGAGTTCTTCCATTGTTTATTGATTCTGCTTCTTTGAAGGGAAGATGAAGCTGAAGAAGCTGTAATTGAAAATGCTCCAATTACATCTAGAATCTGTCAGAAGTTTATCTGCTAATCATGTTTCTTAGAGCTGCAGCCTGCCTGTCCATAGCCTCCTCCACTGGGACCTCATTGCCTTTGTAGTTTGTAGGTTGCTGTGGTTTACAGGTAATTTCCAGATTCAGTTCAAAGAGTGAGTTAAGGTATAGACAAGTCTGAAATGGCACAAATCTAGCGGCTGCAGAGATTAGCTGGAGGTATCTTCAGGTGTTCTTGTCATGTTTCCACTGAAATAACCAAGAGTGAGCTGATTTTTACAACCAAATAGAACCAAGAAAAAGGGTCTATTTCATTGACTACAGGAAAATTGGTAGAAATTATGTATTCTGCAAATTTAATAAAAGCTCTCTTCCCTTATTTATGGTTAGCATTCAAGACAACATAAAATTCAGATCTGAAGCTTCATTTCTGCATACACCAGTCCTTTTAAAATCCCAGACAAATTGTCCCTCCATACGTATATAAAAAAGCCTAGTTTGTGACTCAATGGCTGTCAGCTTTCAATTTTACCTAAAGCAAGAATATATAATTGGCTTTGGTAGAAGCAAATATCAGATGACAGGAAATAATACCTTGGGAAGGAAGCAAGAAAGCATTTCTCTATCAGTTTTAAAGTGAGAAGAAAAGTAGAAAAATTATTGCAAACAAATTAATGGAATTTTGTCTATGATAATATTTTTATGGCTTAATTGCATTGTCAGTTTACTGTAGCTGATATATATCTAAATATATGTATATATATACACATACATGCCTGTAAATCCATATGCACAGTGCTGTGCATCTATTGTGCAGCTATGAACAATCTATTATTTGTCATATGGTTCGTGTGCCATACAAGGCAGAGTTTAATCTTTCCTCTTCCCTCTTCTGTATTAACCAAGCCCTCATTTTTATTTTGTTTTCTATTTTCTTTCTAAAGGATTAGATATTTTTTATTAATGAGCCTGAAATTCAAGTCCTACCAGTCTTGCTTGTATATCATTGAATAGGTGAATGCCTATATTTTTGTTAGCATATTTATGAAGTGTTGATTTTGATGCTCATTTCAGTGATTAATCATTTGGTGATCCAGATCTAAACAAACACACTCCTTTCCTGTAAGAGCAAATTTTCTGTCTGCCTCTCAAAAACAAAAGAGAGTCACTCACATAAAACTATTGCTTATGTTTTCCAAACCAATCTGAAATACAGGAAGCTTTCAACACAGTGATTAGTAAAAGAGGTTACCCTGTAAGGGGGAAAAATAAATCACTGAAACTGATTGCTCCATGCAGAGCATCCTTTAAAAGCACGAATAGGATCTGAGCCAGTACTAGCAGAGAGCATTCTAAACTGAAGATTATGCTGTTATCATATCATGCACCTGAGAGTCCTCTGGTAGAAAACTTTGGGAACAATTACTCACTGATTTATAGAGAGGATATTAATGTCTTTCAGAAGATGCAGCAAAAGTGTTATTGAGTCCCAAGAATCTAAGTTTCTATTAAAAAATAAGGAGCTTCCACTTATCCTCATTAGAATGCAGAAGAGGTATAGGTAACAAACTGAAAAATTTCAGAACCATGGCTCAGGATGATAGCATTAATATGGAAAGGCTTTCTTAGTTCTCTGAAGTTAAATTCTGCACAAATCTAGAAGACGTAATCTAGAAAATAAGAAATTCGAAGCAAATATATGGTTCTGGGAAAAGTAGTTAATAAAGGAGAAATAAAAGTAAAATAAAGTATAAATAATAAAAATTAAATGTACTTTGGATAGTAGTGAATAACAGTAGGTGCTGAGCATCTGTCAGGAGGATGGAACTAAGGGTGTTCAGGGAAAATATACCACCTTGAATAAGTTTTCTCTATGCAGGCAATCATTAACATTGAAATCTAAAAAAAACCTAAAAATACAACCCATAAAAAACCCCAAACCTACAGCAGCATCAACAAAAAGGTAGAATATAGCACTCTAAGGCAGGTGTTTTATTCCCAGCTGTGTTTAAATTGTATTTTTTCCTAAGACTTTTCCATGCCCACACAAGTCATTCTCCAGCTACATTCTTCTCCAATTGTGTGTGTGGTTTCCACAAAAAACCTGCAGCAGCAAGTGAAATTTGACCTTTTGTTCCATGTTCCTCTCAGATCCATGACACGTGGGGGAATTTGTTCCTAACCAAACTTGAAAACATGTCTCTGACTTAAAAATGACACAAAGCTACAGTGAAAAACAGCCTCCTCTTGCTTTTTAATTTAATAACCCCTCCTCCAAAACAACAAAATAATATTACCAAAGCTTAATGTTATAATTATCATTTCTATTGTTATAATTAACACTTCTATAAAGCCCACAAAAAAAAAATTAAGATTTGTTTTACATCTATAAATTTCAATACTGACCTTTAGACAACAGAGCTGACTATGTTGACCATTTTCTTTTGATATAGCTGTGTTTGTTCTCTGGATGTTTTGCTGGTTAAGGTACAGACACTTCAAATCTCTTCCAAAGTGCAGCATGCTGACTTTGTAAACATAGAAGATAAATTTAAATCATGCTAAAGGTAGGTTTTTAATTAGATGAACATGGGTAATTTCTGACCATGCCTAGTGGTTGCTCTAGCATGAATTCAGAAATCTATATGTGGATGAAACGCTTCTCTCCTTTAGAAGTTATACCATGGGTATACCAAATAAAGTCTGGAGGAACTTTTTTCAGCAGTGTAAATGAATTATTCATGAAGCCATTTGATTGTCCTAGGAATATTTGGAATATAAGCATTCCACAAGACTAAGTGGTTGGTATAGCTAAACAATCCCATATTTTTGTTTGTCTTATTGACAGGTTGAGTTTGTGACCTTGGGTGTCATTTTTCTTCATCATAATTCACAGAAGTGGCCTCAGCCTACATCATTAATTTATTCAAAATAAGCTGTAGCTTGGAATCACTCATTTTGTGCAGCTAATCAGGACCCTCAGAGGAAGGAAAGGATGAGCTTGATTAAGATTGCAGATTGAATTTGAGACTTTTTATCTTCATTTCCTCCCTCTGTGACTTCTGGTATTTCTGTCATAACCTTCTGCAAAAATCTTGACTATATGATCTGTTGCTTAGTCCTCTGTTCTTTAAGAGAACTAATACTATTCTATGTAGTTAGATTGCAATTATTTTGGTCAATAATTGCTACTTTTTGGAAGGTTTTTTTGCATTTAGACTCTAACACAATAGGATCTCTGTGTGGTTGTTTTGTTTTTGTTGTTTGGGTTTTTAAAAAAAATACAATACTTACATGGTATAAATCATATTCCACACTTGCGCATTTGTCATTGGCCAAATCGACTCAGCAATCTCTCATAGCTTATTTTATTTTTTCATAACTGAACTAAAATCTGCACCTGATTTCTTCTCACAGCTGGAGACTATTGCTGTTCTCCCTGCTGTAAAAAGGCTGATGTTGATCCAAAGCTATCCCATGGGAAAAATTGCACTAAAATAGAAAAAAAATCATAATTCCCCCAATTAAGCAAACTTTAGGGCATTATTAAACTATTCAGATTTTGAGGGTTGTAATGTCAATAACCTTATCCCTATGTCCGAGGATGGATAAGGCACATCCCCATTCAACTTGTTACCAGGAAGGGATGCCATGGGAGCGAGAGCAATTAGAGGAATGTGAGCTATTATATTCAGTATTTCAGGGAAGGCAATTTAATTTTGGAACCATCTCTCTGTTGGAGGTAACTGTTGCTGTAGGGAGCCCAGCTGCAGGAAAGAGGTTTGATACCGGATTGTGGCATACCCACTAAACGGAGCTTTTGTGTTTGCACTGACTGTGGTACAGAGAATGTGGCAGCTATTTCCATAACAGCACAGCTTACTCCTGGCAGATATTGAATAAACTGTGACTTCTGCCAGAGCTTGTTCCTGTGGAATTCAATTTAGACCCCATCATGAGTGTGAGCAGGTGATTTGGCTGACTCTTCCTGTGGAGATTAACTAGTTACATTATAGTGCCTGGATACTTCCAATGGGATCAATCAGGATATGTTAATTGCACCAAGATAATTTTAAAGTGGTGTAATGGGAAATTTGTTAACTTGGGAGAAATGCTATATTTTTAACAGTAAGGGGTATTGTTATTATTATTCTTTTGAACAGGTGGTCTAACAGCATGGAAGGAACCATGCTGCTGACAACAAGAGAAAAGAGAAGGATGCAGAGAAATGAACCAGCAGGAAGTTCAGAGTTTGTTTGGATAATTTGAAAAACTTATTAGTGGATGGTTCATCTGCACCAAAAAATACAGTATGCTCAAAATGAAGGGACTGCAGCAGGACTTTATATTGCTTTCTCAATTGCTTTTTTCCTTTAGCTTCAGAAAGCTTTAACAGAGGGGGAAACCCTGGATGGTGATGTTTTAGGCAATATTATAAGTTGTAAAAACTGTTCATTTAAAAGATAAAGAGAAAAAAAAAGTTAATTAAGATACTCAGGAACTGCTGGTGATGCTCTCGCTCTGTCTGATCCTGTCTTCTTAAAACTGAGAACTCACAAAAGATGAGAAAACCCAATATCAAAGTTAATTTGTTCATCTGATGCTGATTGTTATGAGTACTTAGTTACCCAGAGAAAGACAACATTCATCCAGGGCCACTGCAGCAACTCCCATTGCTAAAGGTAAAACAAGATGCAGGAAGATTGGGACATTGTTGAATGCAGCCTCTCATAGAAGGTGAAAATTGCTTATGGTAAGAAGCGGAGGAGAAAAGATGAGATAAGGTGCTTAAGAAGCAGAGAATCAGAAACTTTTGCAGATGAAATAGGGTCACTATTGGAAAATATTAGATACTCCACAATAAACTGGGGCTTAGCAGTGTTTTTGTTTCTGTGGTGGAAGCAGCTTTGGGTTAGACCCAGAGATAATTGCAGTTCCTGCAAAGGACAGACAGAAGCGAATGTATACTAGGGCTAACTTCTGGGCTGGTGTTAAAACTGCTAGGAGAAGAACAACAGGGAATCTCTCCCCATCTCAGTCCCTTTTTTTTTCCTAGCTATATCATAAACGACAGGTGTTCCCTCCTTGCTGTCTTGTAGAAAGATTATTCTCCAAGTTCTGGGGGTGTTTCTGACTGTGTACCATGGTTGGAGGTACCAGCTGCTTCCATTTGGACGTGAATTAAGTCTAACATGTGGATTAGGAAAACGCTTAAGATAAGCTCTCTACATTACATTTTTTTTTCTAATTAGCCAGGTCAGAGAGACCTTTTTTCAGCAGGCTCATTATTGCAAATCCAGAGTTCAAGTGATCAGCTCTCTCCATATGTGGTACATTGACCTTGAGTACCCCTGTTCCAGGATCATGGTTTCCACTTTGGCACCTAGCAGTTAGCTGACACAAAGCAGGGTAATGTGGTGTCAAATACTTGCACAAGTTTTCTTATGAGAAAGTTTTATATGTTGGAGCTGGAGAGGGGAGACTAGCAGTTTTGAGACATGGAAGTAGTGGGACTGCTGCTGCTGTTCAGCTTCCTGCTTCATGCCACAATTGCGGACAAGGGTTACTGCTCTGTGACATATCTTCCTGCTAGTTCAGCCACTGAACAAGCAATAGAGCAAAAAAACATGTGGCACAACAACAGACAGTTGAGTGCATGGTTCACAGATTAAACTAAATGGCACAAATTTTAGAATAAATTTGGTAAATTCAGAAAGTAAATTAAAAAACCCAGAAAAAAATATTACTCTCTGACTTAAGCTACTCATTTTTCACACTATCAAACTAAATGGTAATTGCACAATAGATATTATCAATACAAATAATAATTTTACATAACCCTTAAGTCCATGCTGGATCATAAGAATTTCTGGAAACCTGTTTTAAATGCAGGATAACAAGTTTATATAACTAGTTCAATAATTAGTTTATTTACATTTCTGTCATTGCCTTGAGTCTAGGTTGGCTATTTTATCTATAGGGATGCAGCACAAGATGGTGCAGTAATGTGACAGTATACAAAGTGATTGGAAAGAATAGGGGTATTTTTTTCTTGACATACACTATTTGCCTTTAGAAGGACAAGTAGGGAAGAGTCAAGGAGGAGACACAGAATGGGCTGGGGCCAAGCAAGTGACAAATATGTCCTGCACTATGAATGCAATGTGAATGGCAGAGCTGGTCATTCATCACTGGAAATAGGGAGGGACATTTCTAACAGAGGATTTTTATTTATTATGTTTATTCAACTTTTAGAATATTTATCTTATGAGGGGATAGTCACAATTGAGACTAATAAGTCTCATTTATATAAACGTATGGTGAAATGTCTTTTGACAAGATTATTGAACTGTCCTATAAAACATCTTCTAATAATAAAAAAAAGAGATTGTTATCACAACCTTAAAAGCATG
The DNA here is from genome assembly GCA_013399945.1 of Ploceus nigricollis. NCBI lineage: Eukaryota > Metazoa > Chordata > Aves > Passeriformes > Ploceidae > Ploceus > Ploceus nigricollis. Next base: position 134,316 of record VXBC01005709.1, read on the forward strand.
CAGTGATTAAATGAGGTCATAGAAAAAGTGAAAACAGATCAGAATTTATGAATAAATCAATGGTCTCGTCTGTATTGTTGTCTTTATTTATTGGTGTTTATATGTTTGGGATGTTTACTGTAACACAATATATTTCGTACTTCATGGAGATCTATGAAAGCTGTTCCTCCTTTTATCACTTTTGCAATTTATTCTGAAGAACTACTAATTCATAGATGTCAGGATCTGTCCATATCAGAATGAAGGTTCTGTTCTTTGAAATGGTTCAATGCACACTGAGATATTTTTGGGGCATTTATTTATAATTATCTCAGTCATTGTTCCTCGAGGGACCCTGGTCCTACCTCTATGGTAAATCCTCACATTGCCTCCGCTGCAATGAGTGATTTAACTCCTCCTTCAGCATTGCATGACAGAACCTTACAACATGGGAAGAACTGCTTCCCTATTATTTTATTACAGATAATTATATTAAACATTGTGCCAGAATATTAAACATGAACGTGTTTTAGCCTGGAGAAAAGGAGGCTAAGGGAAGGTCTTGTTGTTCTCTACAACTCCCTGAAAGGAGGGTGTAGCCAAGTGAGGATCAGTCTCTTCTCCCAGTCAGCTTACAACAGGACAAGAGGAAATGGCCTCACGCTCTGCCAGGGGGAGATTCAGGTTGATAATCAGGAAGAATTTCTTCACTGAAAGGATGGTTAAGCATTGGAATGGACTGCCCAGGGAGGGGGTGGATTCACTGTCCCTGGAATTGTTTAAGAAATGACTGGACATGACACGTGCTATGGTTTTGTTGCCAAGTTGGTGTTCGGTCAAAGGCTGGATTCCATGATTTTAGAGGTCTTTTCTAACCTTGATGATTCTATGATTCTATACTGTTCTGCAGTTCTATGAAATATCTGGTTTATTTGATCCTTCATAGGCATTAGTCTGATAAAATGTNATATATCTGTACAATTACTACCAGGAGAGCAATTAAATTTATATATGTATGTGTGTGTATATATACATATATATATATATATATATATATTACAAGAATAGAGCAATTACTGAGTTCCAACTACGGAAGCAAATAGATGTTTATGAACATTTGCCTGTGTGTGTGCACCCCATAAATGTATCATACAAGATGTTACTGCTACAGCACTCACCAAGTTGTCCCAATCATTGAATTAAAAATTGTCACTTAAGTGGTTATGCCTGTCCTGGTGTCATGGGGTGCAGTCAGGCAGGCATCTCCAGCAAGACTCTGGTCTGCCCAGGAGATCTCGTGCAGATCAAGCACTGGGAAAATGTGCAGAGAATCTCTTTGAGTAGGCAGCAATTTACTTTTTGTACTTTTTACTGTAGATACATAAGTGGGTGCACATCAGCAATTACTGGAATAATTATGGCTTTTTCCTGTTTTTCTGGGAGATCAGTTCATTATCACAGTTTCTTTGTCCAGGACCCATCAAGGTTTCTTTGTTCTGCCAGCTACTCCCCATCACAGAGGTTTTAGGTGAGCTTATCAGAGTTGTCTTGGGACCCCAGCTAAATATACATCCCTTTCTGCCAGTATGTTTACCANTTTTCTAACCTTGATGATTCTATGATTCTATGTTCTGCAGTTCTATGAAATATCTGGTTTATTTGATCCTTCATAGGCATTGGTCTGATAAAATGTAAAACAGTACATAACAACAAAAAATCCCTATCTAGAAGGGCAGAGCAGTGAACGACCTTATCAAATGCGTGGAAATTGACCTTATCAAACATGTTAAGCATTCTTCCACTATTCTGGGAGGCTCTTCTGCATTAGTTGTTGTAGTCATTTAACATTTCATCTTGCTATGATGCTGTAGCGGTCACTATCATGACCTATGAGGGTTCCCTGACTGGGAGGTGTATGAAGATGGAGACTGGCATTCTCAGGGTTCCACAATACACCAGGTCACAGAAGTCTGCATTTCTGAAAATGTCTTTAGTACAAGTTATTACAAAGCTATTGTTGTTAAAACCAAATACACAGTACATATATATATATATATATATCTGTACAATTACTACCAGGAGAGCAATTAAATTTATATATGTATGTGTGTGTATATATACATATATATATATATATATATATATTACAAGAATAGAGCAATTACTGAGTTCCAACTACGGAAGCAAATAGATGTTTATGAACATTTGCCTGTGTGTGTGCACCCCATAAATGTATCATACAAGATGTTACTGCTACAGCACTCACCAAGTTGTCCCAATCATTGAATTAAAAATTGTCACTTAAGTGGTTATGCCTGTCCTGGTGTCATGGGGTGCAGTCAGGCAGGCATCTCCAGCAAGACTCTGGTCTGCCCAGGAGATCTCGTGCAGATCAAGCACTGGGAAAATGTGCAGAGAATCTCTTTGAGTAGGCAGCAATTTACTTTTTGTACTTTTTACTGTAGATACATAAGTGGGTGCACATCAGCAATTACTGGAATAATTATGGCTTTTTCCTGTTTTTCTGGGAGATCAGTTCATTATCACAGTTTCTTTGTCCAGGACCCATCAAGGTTTCTTTGTTCTGCCAGCTACTCCCCATCACAGAGGTTTTAGGTGAGCTTATCAGAGTTGTCTTGGGACCCCAGCTAAATATACATCCCTTTCTGCCAGTATGTTTACCAGGTCACCATTGTGGTAGCTTTCAGTGTGTGTATGAGTGAAATGATTTAAATTCTTAAAGCATCAATTTTATTCTTTAATGAGAAATTTAATTGGTTGTAATTTTCAATAAATGTGAAAGTAATAAAATAGTGTTCCTGACACCTTAGAAATATTACTGTGTACTCAGTTTTATGCCATTTTCTTTTCTATACTTTTATCAAGACTCAAAAGTGAGCAAATAAAAAAATGTTTCTGGGTAAAAAAACAGTGGTTTGGTTTGGTTTTGTATAGAAAGATATAAAACATGCAGTAACTTTTTAGTCTGAATTACATAAGCACTTGATTTTTTTTTTTCAGTGTGGCATGAAATTAATTCTAACTGCTTTCATACCCTTTTCAGAGACTGGAAATCAGAGAGATGTTAAATGAGTGTCCAAGAGCATTGAAAAAACTCTATAAACTTTAATTTTCTGGGCATTTGATCACCATCCTCTTTTTATTCTCCCTTCCTCCCCCAAATCCATGACTGCAATATCCATGGCAGTCATAAAATATTTGCAAAAAATAAAGGGTTGGTCATTTTTAAAAAGATGTTTTAAAATGTTAAAATGTTTTAAAAATGTTTAAAAGTGTTAATTGATATTATTATATTTACCAGGTATACTGCAGGGGCCAATAGGGTACCATAGCAGCATACCAGCATTTTCTAAAAAGTAAGACCAGATGGTGAATTGGAAAAAAAAAAAAAAACCCACAAAAACAAAAACAACATCAAAAAAAAACCCCAACCAACAAAAAAAAAAAAACCCAAAATTTTAACCCACAAATTTTGGAGCATTTTAGGGAGCTATTATAATTCCAGTCTGTTGAAGCTGTACTTACTTTCCATTTCATCCTGCAGGGGCATCCATCTTTTCTTGTTCAGCTAACTAGCCATGTAATACTCTGAAGACCAATGTTGGGGAAAGCTCTCCTTCAGCGCTGAGGAATCTATCTGTGTGCAGTTATGAAGGAATGTGAGGCAGCAGGGAAAGCAGGACAGGTAAAATAAAGGTTTGTCCAGCAACAGCACAAGTGATTACCGCCTAATTCTTCATAACCTCGTGTGTTTGTGGTCCTACTCTCTTTGAATGAGGCTACTAGGTGCGGGATCTCTCATTATTCAGAAAATATACTTACCTCAAAATGAAGTAAAATACTGGACTAAGAAAATGTACTGAAAGGGAGCTAAAACATCCTAGTTTCAGTGCACATCAGGAAACTCCTTCAGTAGTAAGGCAAAATAATATATATATATATATGTACACATATATATAGTCTCCATGTGCTTTTATGGTGGGCTTTTATCAAAAGGAGAGAGAATTTCATCAAGGAGACAAAAAAAAGTCATTAACAGGTATTAATCCCATTTACTCCCCCTTTATTCAGTCTCTTTTTCTCTTTTGCCTTTCTAATCCCCACTGCCTTGGACACCGCATCTGCTCCTTGCCTTCACTGTCAGTGCCTACAAACCAAGGGAGGAAGTGCCAGTGCTTTAACAGTGTTGAGAGTTTGTCTCCCAAAAGACACAATCCTGGACACATAAAGCTGCTGCCTATTGCTTCAGTCACTTGAAAAACAAAACAAGGAGGAGATACCAAGTTTTCTCCGATACTGAGATGACAAGGTCTTTTCTTCAGCTTTTCTTCAGCTCGTTATGGTGACATTGCGAGCTTGAACCTGTAAAGATGTAAATAGTCCTGGAAATGACAAGGAATGAATGTCAATTAACATGACAAAATCACATTGGGAATGCTTTTTTGCTGTATCATGTACATCGTGTTTCTTCTTTCCTGCTAAAAATAAGAGTTATTATAACCACAAGGCAGTTATATCTTTGTCTCCAGAGTGTCCTGATCAATATCTCTTTGTTGGTAGCATGTAGCAATTAGTATCATCATTAACATAGAAAGGTAAAAACTCCAAAAGTAGCAAATTTTCTACAATGTAGAAGTTAAGGTATTGATTGTAGGTACTCGGTCTTTGGCCCAAATTGTGGTTGCAAAGTATCAAGTTACATTTTTCTTGTGCTTTTCTCATCCCTGCTACACCTTCCTGCATGCATCCAAACATTTACAAACAGAAAGAGCAATAGAGCAAAAAAGCTTTCCAGAAAGAACAATGGGAAATGTGTAAAAGATTAGCCCTTTTCTGGTCTACATTATTTAGCAATTAAGTTGTAAGCGCCCTTCTCTTTTCTTTTTAAGAAGAGCTAAATATTTCAGTAGGCTTTGGATTATGGAAAAAAAAACCTACCAACCAACCAACAACAACAGAAAAACCAAAAACCCAACTCAACATAAAACTAAAGGGAAAATAATTGAATTGCTAAATGGAATAGATAAAAATTAATAGATCAAAATCCTTCTCTTAATCCTATCCTGCCAATTATAGGCCTCAGCTGAGAAGGAACTCCGCTGACATTTTCAGAGCTTTAAAATGGGGAGTATTAGAGAGTGCATGTAGGAACAGACTAGTAACAAAAGCGTCAAACATGATTCTGTGGGTTTATTTGGAAAAATCCCCAAACTCCAAGTTTGCAAATGTCTGCTTTACCGGTCCTGCTATATTTATGTTAGAACAACAAATATTATGGTACAGGGATTGTTAATCATCAACTAGCTGAAGTGACTGCAAGTGTTGAAATGCTCCATTCACATGGGATTCTAAAGAAATATTAGAAATATTCTGAAGAAAACATTCAAGCTGCACATTTATAGTGCTTGCATTGGACTATGTCTTTTGTACAACTGTGGCACAATTAGCTAGATTGCAAAGCAAAGTCAGATACATGACACACTACAGCAACCAAGTTCTCTCGATTCTTACGGGTTTTCCAGCTGACTATTTTTATTAATGTATGCCTTCCTAAATTTTCCTTCTGTTGTCTTATAACTCATAGTCCTTGTAATGCTGTGAATGTTAAGACAGAATGAAAACTGCAAATGGGAGAAACATGATTAGAGGGAATAAATGAGTAACAGACACCATAAAATGGTTTATTGTACCAAAACCATAAAATAACCTATAAGTTATGCAAAAAAAAAATCTGAATCTCTGTCTGAAATTTCTATTAAATTCTGAAATACTGCTTAAGAATGTGAAAAGGATTTTAGAGTAAATTCTATGTAAATATATCTAGTTAAATTTATATAAAATTTCTTACTTTTAAGGGTGAGATCATCACCGTTGCTAACACTGTGGAGGGGATGAACATCAGGTCAACATGGAGGGGAAATTAACACTTTTGTGAAACTCCATTTTCATCAGCCTGAAATACTTTGCAGTATACAAGGAAATTATAGTAGTGCTCTTTTATATGCCAGTAATGGACAGTGCCCATAGAGATTTTTATATCAAGCAATTTCCGAAGAAAACAAATAAGATAATTTTGGTTTATAAAACACTTAATCATTTTATCTCGTTTCTTCAGTGCATGAAAAATTTAATGGAATTTAGGCTTTAAAATTGCACCAGTGAGAAACCACTTTAGAGTCTAGGGAAGGATGGCATTGTCACTAAGTCAGCAAAATAGATATGTTTTTCATATCCTGTGCTTCAATTCAAACTAACTATTTGTGTGTATACAGGATAATTTATCAAAGCTGAATCTTTCTGTACATGAAAATTCTGTGCAGGCAGATTCTCTGCCACATTTGTACCACTTCCATTATCAGGAAGCTTTCAGAATCTAGCCAGATAAATTTAAAATATCCTTAATATAAACATTTATAATAGTCTCATTTTATTCTATTGACAGTTATTGTATGCAAAGTTCAGTACACAATATTGATCTCATCTGACCAAGTTTAAATTAAATAAAAATTTGTACAATGGTTGCGGTTTTTATATAATTCTAAAAGATTTTTTTATACGGATAATTTTTTAGCATAATAATGAGACACACGAAATCTTTTGAATTCCNCTATTTTTTATTTGTTTTATTCCTTCTCTTTGCAATTTTGCAAATAATGTATGCTTGTTCATATCTTAGTAGTTTACATTTCTTATTTTTTCTTTANCTGAATGCTTCTAATCTCTCAAAATTCCCATGCATGTCATTTAGATTTTGTCCTGTGTTTCTGTGTCTTGTTCTAAATTTAAAAAACAAAAAACAAACAAGCAAAACAGTCTGGATGTTTTGTT
>VXBC01005709.1:141167-196265 GCA_013399945.1 Ploceus nigricollis
TCAAAACCTGAGCTCTATTTTCTATTTTTCTATTTTTTATTTGTTTTATTCCTTCTCTTTGCAATTTTGCAAATAATGTATGCTTGTTCATATCTTAGTAGTTTACATTTCTTATTTTTTCTTTAAGATTAGCTCTTAGCTTTCCCCTAAGAAACTACCATTGTAACCCCCACCAAATAAAAGAATCTTGTAGGATAACTTTTCTGTAGAAACTTTACTGGCATTGGTCTGCTTTTATATTCTACAATATTTTTTTGTCAGTCACTTTTTGGATTTAATACCTTCAGTGCCCTTGTGTTCAATTGCACATTTCTATAAAGGTACTTCGACAACTTTGGCTGTGAACCATTTTACCTCTGCTTTGCAAAGAGTTTCTGTCTGAATTCCTCAGACTGTGGATCAGAAACTTGTCTTGCAAAATTTCATTAGTAGTGCAGGAAACTGCTATAATTCATCTAAGTGTAGTGAATTCAGTAGGAGTCAATTACTTAATTATAACTAAAAATGTGATTGAGCACTCTCTTGCATTGACAAGTTAAAAGTTCTCTTATTTTTTAAGTTTTAAGCCCATTTTTTGGGTCAAGAGTTCAAGGAAATATAATGTCACAGCTAGACCTCTGTGGAAAAACTGGAAATCATATTACCAAAGTACTGTGGATAAATCTTAGCTGCAGGTAAAATAAAGACCTTTTCAGAATTATAAATCTCATATTTTCCAAAACCACTAAATGTACAACAAAGGCATGACATGCTAATGGTCTGTAATACCTTCAGCAATGCAAAAAATTAACAGTATAATGCAGTGAGTTGCATTGTTGACTTATCTTCTTTTCATTGTACTTTTTTAATAAATTATAGGTTCTGATTTCTACAAGTGTGCAGTATGGCTATTACTGAATGGTTTTATTTGGTAAAAAATTGTAGCATACAAATGATGGCTGAACAAGATGTTGATCATCAAATTATTATAATGGAATCTATTTATAAAAGTAATTTTAATGTATTCTCGTGTGCTCTTTGCTTATGTTACTTCTTCTATTCTCAGAGAGAACATGTATTTACAATCGTATATTGTCAGTTGATTCAAGGTCAAAGACAATGTTGATTACCATAGAGTGCTTGATTTTACAAATCGAATGTGTGTTATGTGTATTGCTCTCTTTAAACATCTTTTTAAAGCAATTGGTGATAAACAGTGATGAGGACTACTCTTTGTGACAAATCAGTATGCTTCTGTCTCCCTTGACATATTCAATAGCCCAATTGCCACTTTTTTCGTGTGTGTGTGAAATATCAGATGTTTCTGAAAATCTTTTGAAATGAATGAGTAATATACTAAAGTTCCATTGTTAAAAATTTTGAATGAGTTTTCAGTACAAACAATGGAGGATTAGATAAAGACCTCCCACCACTGTTAAAAGGAATTTTACATGGAATGATCTACTCCCATTTTAAAACTTTCCATTTTGCTCCTCTAAGTTCCTTGAATACTAAAATGCATGGAGTGAATCAAATAACATCTAAAACAAGGATGAAAGAAAGTTTGAAGAGCATGAAGTATGCAAACATTTGGACATAGTACTTAACAGGAAATAGGCAAAGTCAGTCCTCATAAATATGAATATATTTTTTCTCCTTAGTATCTATCTTTTTTCTATAGCAAGAGAGAAAGTATGGCTTTTATAAAGTGACAACAACAGGAGTTTATAATATATACTATAATAACTACTTTTTGTTAATCTTGATGTTATGCCCTTCCGTGCAGTTTGCCTATTTCCTTTATAATCCATCAGCCACACTTTTTCTATCTTTTGAAATAAAACACAGAACATTAGCAAAAGAAATTACATTATATAAAAATGATACTATCAGATGGAAGACCTCTGTTTTTAATTTACTTTCTGTTGACACAGATTTCTATCTGCTATCGCTTTTCCTTATCGGGCTGACGAAATAGAATTTCAGCAGTGGATATATAGAAAGCTCACTGAATGGCCATCTGTCATAGTCAGAAAAAGTGCTATCTGTCATCAGCAGAGACTTTATTTACTCTTAAAAATGTTTGCCCATATATAGAATATCAGCCACAGTGTCCTTGTCCTTTGCTTCAAACAGTGCAGTTATTAGAAAAGAGGGACCTTGTGCTAAATAACATAACCTGCCTTTCTTCTCACAGGTATTCTTTAAAATATCCAATCTGTACACTAAACTAAAGCTCTAGTGTTGAAATAGTCCCAGGAGTATTTAATCAAAAAGACAATAAAGTAATTACCTATTTTTAAGTAATGTAGCATGTTTGGCTCGTGCCATTTCCAGAGTAAAGAGGGACTATGTGCTTCAGCAGCTTTACCTATTGTGGTTAAGTATTTGATTCTCAGTATCCTAGATCCTTCTGACATAGTTAATGTAGGACTTCACACAACAATTTTTATTTTAACATGAGTTTTTCTAGACTTAAGTTAAATTAAAGAGCTTAAATTAAGGTTAAAAACCAATTACTGAGTAACTTTTCTTCTCATGAAGAACTGCTTAAGAAATCTCAGGCTGAAATGAAAGAGATCAGAATGCCTCAATAAAATTTCTTGTCACTGGCTTATCACTGTGTTCCCTTTGAAAGAAGAAAATGAAACAGTAGAAGTAATATATATTGCTGTAAAAATTTTCACAGTACAGTGAGGCACTGAATCCCTTAAAGAATCTCTGTAGAAATATATTTTAAAAGTATATATTTTTTGAGCCTATTTTGAGATGGCTTTTGCAGTCTACAACATAATGGACAGTTGTTTTATTTTTAACTATGCCATATTTAGACTCTGATCCTGTAGAAATGAAAATGTAGTCATACAAAGAAATATGGCGGGTGTTCTCTGGCTATAAAATTTCCCTTATATTTCTAGTTAGTTAAACAAGTTGTTGCTTTTTATTAAAAAAATCTACTCCAAAATTACAGAGATTTAAGACTGATCTCTTCTTAATATAGTCTTCAGTCCAAGAGAAAACTTTGCTTTAGATTTTCAAAAGTATTAGTTTCATCTTTAATTCCAGACCTGAAGTGACTTGTTATTTTAATTATTAAGATTATCCTAAGCATGAGCAATGATATTAAAAAGTAAGCACATCAAGAGACTCAGAAATTAAAGATTAACTTCATAATATCTTACATTTAAAACTATCCACTGATGATGAAGAACAACTGCTATTTTAAAGACCTTATTAACATGGAGGCAGTAAACCTTGATGAAGAAGTCACTGTGCTAAGAATACAGAAGAAAATAACTAATTAAATGAAGGGGGAAAATCAACGTCGCTGTCTCAAATACACCAATGACACAAACATTTCATTCCAAAACGTGCAGGGGAATTTCAAAATGGCTAATATTTTGAGCGGTCATGTGCAACATGAGATTGAATATGTGGAAGTGACAAATGTAATGTGTGAAAAACATGCTCCTTAGAAGAGCGATGCTACACAATAATCACTGTACTGCCCAACACAAGCTGCGCCAAAACAGTGTCTAAAGGACATGGATAATTTCTTGGTAATTGGTGTTTCTATTTCCTGGAAGAATCCCTTTCATGTGTATCCTTCAGGAAGATGCTGCTCTTCAAGCCATGGTGCTCCCTTGCCACACAAGCAGTTACTATACTAGTGAGAGCAATTCTGCATGGGACCTTTCGCTAGGACTGTGCAACTCCCTTGGTTATATGAAACAGCATAAGTGGTACCTGCTTTTAAAAGGGAAAAAATTCTGTTGCTAATTAAGATCCACTCTCTGCCCTCAGCAAGGGCAAATCTGAAGGGTAGATTACAAATACCCAAATTACTCTCATGAACTACTGGAATTCTGCCATTGGTTTTATTCTCTAAAGGTAAGGACCAAAATTTTATTTTGCATATGCACTGCAAGAAATATGCACAAATCTCTTGGATTAATATCCAAGTTACATATGAGCCTGTAAAGATAGAGACACATAATGGTAAAGTTCACCAGAGTCTGGGGTGCCCTGCACAGTAAGAGAAGGGTAATTATTTAGGGAAATGTCCCACATAATATTCTTATTTGTTTATCAGGATTTTAACAAAGTCTTTTCTTCCCAAATGTAGCTGAACAACTGACAGTCCAGAAAAAGTAAGGAAGAATAGTGCACTGAAATTAAAAAATAAACAAACCCCAAACCACTACCATCCCACATAGCAAATTAAAGGGAAGGAAAAAAACCCATCACTGTTAAATAATTGCAGTGATCAGTTAGCTCGGCACCATAATACCAACTCTTTTCTTTTTCCTAAGGAGAGAAAGAATTAATAGCAAAACAAAATTTAGAATTTAAGAGTACCACAATGTCCCCTTTAGGACAGAACCTATTCCTTTAAGATTATTTTATTTTGAATATATTTTAAACCAAGAAAATGTCAAATTCTGACTTTCAATAAAAATCTAAGGTACTCTAGGGGCAGATTCTTAAAAACAACATCAACTACATCAGGATATGCTGTACTGACCTGAAAAAAAATTAGAAGAGCGATGACTAATAACAATAGTGGTTCTCATTGGAAAAATTGACTCAGTTGTAGTTGTTGTTTGGTGTTGGATTTTTTAACTGGCCACTGCCCATGGAGCACCATAGCATTTCAGAAGTGTTGTGAGTTTTTTGTTCTGAGTTTGGAAAAGGTACAGGAATAGCACAATTATGTTGATATCCATCTGGCTGTCTGGAGACATCTGTGTTTGAGCTAGTGCCCCAAAGCTCCTTTCTTAGCCCTTGGAGGAATATCCCTTCTGAACTGAGCTACCTCAATGTGAGTGACTGTTAGAGATCAGATTAACTTGGTTTTTTCAATGATTATATAGAGACTCCAAAAAGGCTACCTCAGGTACAGACATTTACAACGTAAAGTTAGTTGAAATTACTCTTTCCCTTATAACTTTGATATCATCTGTTCAGTTGCTTCTGTGTGCCTCTCTTTCTTTGTTGCAGAAGTTAGTAATTTGGTGGTATCTTGTTAAATAATAAACTTTTGCTTTTGGTACTCAAAGCCTTTGTCAAGAAGGGAGGTTTTGCCCTGATTAACAGCATGAAAAAAGTGGATTCCCAACACTACGAAGATATGAACATGTCTTTTACAAAAACATAAGATTTTGGAGTGCTTTTATCCCTATGCCAAATGAAAAACAGTCACGTGACAGGCAAAATGGTTCGGTTCAGTTCTTGACTCTCTATATTGACACATTGAACCTGCTTCTCTTGCTGACAAGATGCACGTACTTGTCACAAACTGGAGTCTTTCCTAGAGAGGAAGTGAGGTGCCATTTTCTCCTCCAATGAACATTTATGCTAAAAAAATCTGAGCTTCACAGAAAGTACTAACTAAAATATAGTGATTGCTGGTGGATATCTATTTAATGGGTTAGAGAGATATGTTCACTCTCTTTGTAAGAAATTGACTGCCAAATGGTACATAAGAATCAGGAGAATTCATAAATGAAAAAAAAAGTGGCTTATTTCTGATTTAAAAGAAATAGACTGTATGCATAAAACAATGTTTAATTTTAGAACGTGGTTGCCTTGGTTATGTTTTTTTCATAGTGGACATGCATTAGACCCAGTTCACTTTGGTACACATAATAGTGACATTGCCATAAAACTCATGTAAAAGTGAATAATCATGCTTCTTAATTCTTCTAATTTTAACTTGTTAAATCTGTTCCCTGGTGTTTTTTGAACTTTGTATTTGCTTATTGATCCGTGGTACAGTGAATTTTGTCTCACAATAAAAAGATGTGTCTGAAAATTAAATCATACCCATATGCCACTGAAGTAAAGCCTTATTAAGCAGAGAAATGGAACAATAGTCCATAACCTTTAACTGTTCTAGCTGATTCTATAGCAGCATTCTCTACGCCTGTTAGGACTAATGTTTCTCTACTATCTCAGAACATTTTTATAGTATTGATTTTATTATTATTATGCTCAATAAACTTTTAGTATATTTTTTAACAAGCACATGTGAATTTTCCTGAACGATAGTCTCACAGGGAAAGGACGCTTTCAACATCTCTGAATATGTAGAATACCAGTGAGATACAGAAAGTCTATTACATAGTTACTTCATTTCAGTGTGTATTAGGCAGAGATAAGAGCCTTTTGTTTGATTAATTCTCTGCAAAATCTTCTACCAAGATATTAATATCTTTTAAATAGGCATATCCACTTAGTAAATGAGATATCATCAACTTTCTTTACTGCAAACATTGCACTATTTATCTGTTTCTTTGGTAAGTAGTAATAGCCCTACAGCCTTAAGGAAATAAAACATGCGTTTGACATGACAAGGGACAAGGTTTGCACTGTCTGTAACCACAAAGATTTATTTCATTTATTGTCTTAGGTACTTAGAAAGGACTAAATTTGTAAAAATTACACAAACGTAGCAATAAGTATAGACAATATAGAGACTGTCCCCTCAAAGTCAATCTACAGAAAAAAAGTGCACCCTTCTAAAATCTCTACAGAAATGCTATTAATGTAATACTGTGCATTGAGAACAGAATCTAATAATAAAAACATGATTACTGCTAAATTTGCAATCCACATGTTTGCAGAATTCCCATGATAACTTTATTGCTTCAAATGATAGGCAGTCAGAAGCTGGGATTTGGTTGAATATAATTAAAATTCAAAGCACAGGTTGTTATGATTGTTCAGATCACATGCATCAGATGACTAAACAGGAGAGAAAGAGGACTACTTCAGCTAAAAGGATAGCATTGTCACACCAGTGCATATTTACTAAGTGGTCATTGAATTTTGACTAGAAATATGAAAGAGTCTGTGCACCTCAGTAATTTGTAGCTGCTCTTCAGAATCCAGAAATGAAGAGACGGCTTGAGACACCCTTGTAACACTGGGACTCCTCCCATGTATTTGGGACACTAATCCCAGACACCGGTAAAACAAGAGCCTGAGGATCCAGATGCTTGTATTTGGTTTCATAAGAGTTGGCTGTTTGCTGATACATAGGTTGGTAGAAATGTTAACATTTAACAAACAAAGCAAGTGTCCCCGACTGTTGCATTTTCTGCATGTGCTCTCAAAGTTCACATACTGACAGTGGCTGCTGAAACAAAAGAAGAGTAATTTCATTTAAGACAGCAATCCCTGAGGATTACTCACCAGCACCAAGGGACTTGGTTCAGTTCCCAGAATAGCCTATGAGGATTCAAAATTACACTCTCTCTTTTACAAGGGAAAGAAATTATGGCACAAGACAGAGACAGCAAATTTCTAGAGCTCACTGATGTGAACATTCTACTGCTGCTTGGGATTTTGAACCTGTGCTGATGTGGCTATGACTGCCAAATCAGACTTATTTTGGACAATGTATATGAAAATGAAAAAAACTCGACAGTTGTGCTGCGATATTTCCCCAAAACATTCTCCTAGTTTCCAAATAAATATTTCAGGGAATCTGAAACTATTCTTAGATGCTGCAAAGGATTTCTCCTCCATTAGTTTTCCCAATTTAACATGGATAATCTTACAGTTTCTGTAAAACACAGTGATTATAAACTGGTAGAAAGGATATTTTGCTTTGTACATGTGAATTGGCCACATTCCATTTTCACTTAATGTCCCTCTGGTCTTTCACTGGAAACCACAGTGAACATTGTTCATCATTATTCATCTTCTCTCTGCCACTCATGGTTTTGTAGTCTTTTGTCATATTTCATTTTGGTATTTTTTTGCCAAGCTGATGAGTCTTAGTCTCCTTATGGAAATCATTCTACCTATTTGATGGATGACCCTTTTTTACTCCTTTCTGAATATTTTTCAGTTTTACTAGTATTCACTCTGTATTCAAAACTGTAGATATATAATACGATTTACTGATGCTTTGCAGGTTTTTTACTCTCTTTTATTTCTAATAATTTTTAAGGTTCTTTTTGTTTTTCTGACTACCACCTACTTCTGACTACCATACATTTTTATAAATCTATCTTTATAATATCATTATTATATTCTCCCCATTTGTAAGAGCAAATAGTCAGCTCAGAAGTCCGTCCCTGTATAGGTCAAATCAGAGCTTTGTTTTCCCATGTCTTTAATTTTATACTAAAATTTTACTCTATTCCATTTATGTCTTTATTACCCAATCAGTATCAGAGTTCTTTTGTAGAACTTTCTGAACCTCCAATGTATTAATCCTGATTGCTAGGGTCCATATTTCTTGGAATGCCTCTTGATGCAACACCTTTTTCAGTTCACCTATAAATGTGATGAGGAAATAAATTCCAATGCTGTGTCCTTCAGTATGGAAATTAAACAATTTGTTTCTCATCTTTAAATTTTGAATACTATATGTTCTATACATTCTATACATTTACTATGGTGAGTTTTTTTCATCACACTTTAACTTGATACTTTAAATATAAGTTTTCTGGGGCTTACCCCAGAGCCATGGACATAACTTCCCAAATGTTCCTTCTCTCATTGGTTCTATGAATCTTACAGTCACTGCTCCAGGCACTTTAACTTGAAAGGACACATTCTCTTGTGCTGTTTAGCTCAATCTGTAATCTAATGTAGGTCTCAATCCTATCTCCAAAAAAAATTTTCAGACTGTGAAAACTGATGTCCATATGGTGTCAAACTCAGAATATCAATCAGATACACTCTCCAGAAAAATTAGGAGAATTTCCTCTTCAGATTTTTCCAACACTTCCAGAAGCTATGAATTAGTTATGGTGAACTCAATTCCTAGTCTCCACAGCTTTCCCCATGCTTGCACAGAGAACACAGATACACTGCTCAAGCTTATGAAGTCCACTAGGTCTTAAGGGGCCAAAAGCTGTGGTCAGTAACACCCCAGCCCATTTCTGAATCTTACCTCCACATATGAAAAAAAGTCTAAACACACTTATTTTCCTTATCAGTTATTTGTTCTTACCTTTGAGCTCTTGTTTCATGTAATCTCTGCTGTCACTCAAATTTGTTCCTTAATCAATTTAATGGCCCACCAAGTAACACAAATAAGTCAAAGACTAAAATAAAGAAAACTTACAAAAAGAAATCTGAAAACACAAACCACACACGACACTCAGAAAAAATAACTTTTTTGTGTTTGTTTTTTTTTTTTTTACAGACTATGTTGGAATAACTATTGATCTCTCTTGAGACTAGAAGACAGCATTAACTTAAGCTAGTGGAAATTTCTGATCTTGCTACATGTTTTTACTAGACAGCTTCATAGAGAAAAGATTCATTTGGCAAGCACTTTGAGCATAAAACAATGACACATATAAATGAAACTATAAGAAAAATATACATGGTCATCTTAGAAAAACATTACAGTTGTCTGAATTACAACTAAAGCATTCTCCAACTGAAGAATGTAGTTTTGGTGTTAGTTATCTTTGTTCTCCCTCCCCAACAGACCATGTCATTCATCACATCCATTTTCCTTTTATCAAGTGCCACTCTTGGTATTTGTTCCTGTTTAACATAACAAAATAGTACCTTATTGTCCTTCAGCAAGTCTTCTTCCCATCCCTCCAGAAGAATTGCTTGAATGAAAAACGTCTCAGACTTGTTCAATCATCAACTCACCTCTTCATGGCTTCAAAACCAGGATGGGTTTGGTCAAATAACTGATGGAGAAAACGTTAATTGTGTTTTACTTGATAATCATTTTATGAGGGAAAAAGTCGTGGTTTTGAATTTTATACTATATGAATTCCAGTTGGAACTAGGTCCTTTCCTCCTTCAGTGAAAAGGGGATGAATAAGGATCAAAATCTTTAATGTAATCTGGGAAATATTAAGACAGAGATAATTTACATAAACCTTATACTTTGGCTAATTACTAAGTTACTACATATCATTATTGTATAGAAATCAAGAATGCTTAAAATAGCTTTTCCCATTTCTTCTGGTTATTCAAGTGGTCAGACATTATTAATGGAGAGCATGAACATCACAAAGCTTCACTTTTATATGTTGCTAGAGAGAGCCTTGAAAAAAAAGAAAATATTTTTCAAGTGACATCCTGTTGTTACTTTCTCTACATTCAAATGCACATATAGCCATTCCACATTATGTGCATTTTAAAAACACAGACTGAGATTTATGGTACAATACTAATGTGCTAAAACTAAATTCAACCCCTTTCTAAAATGCAGCATGGAATACTTCCCTTTCTTCGGAGTGATCTTTCTCCTACCTCATCTTTAGTAAATTCTAGTAAACACTATGTATGCTACAGCTGCTTTCAGAGAAGTACTTATATGACACTTTCCTTCTGTTTTTAGACTAATAATCTGACTTAATTATGAATGATGCAAAGATTATAAATGATTGGGTTGTCTTCTGAAAATGTAAATTGATTTTACATGCTTTTTCCCCTGCTTCTTTCTAAAACAGACTTAATGTTCCAAGCTGAAACATCTGCTTTCAATAAAATCCTTATGAATTTTTCCCAGCTAATGCACTTGGAATATATAATTTCTCTTTTGTTTGCAGCTATTTCCATACTTTTTCCTTTGTTTTAGACCTATAAAAAAAGAAGCTAAATTCCTTTTCCATCTGATGCATTTTGGCATTTTCCTTGGGATGATGGACCTCAAAGCTCAGAGTAATGTGCAATAGCCATTCATGACTTGGGAAGAGATGTTCCCTTAGGAAACATTAAGCCCAAGTGGGATCTGCCACAACAGCTGCAGGTCTGTTCTCGCCGGAAGGGTGTAAAGAATGGGGTTACATCCTAATTTCTTTGGCCTCACCTGGTGTGGGGAACCAATGTGTTACTCTGGAGCTTGTCTCTGCAGGTGTTGTGCATTAAGAGGTACAACAGAAAGCAAAGACTTCTGTGTAAAGCAAACAGCATGGGGACTTGTTTTCCCATTGCACAGAGAAAAGGCACAGAAATCTCTTTCAGCTCTTGTTTCAGCCAATTTTACATTTCAGGGAGAAAAATCCAGGGCAGTAGGTATTTCAGCTTAATTAGAAAAGGAAATGGTAGCTTTTGGTTGCTTCATCTGACCACTTGCAGAGTTAAAACAGGACTAAGACATGTTTCTGTCCCTTTTGCCCAGAAAAGTCTTCCAAATCTTCTTGGTGCTCATATCCATGCCAAAATTTATAAGTAAGCCAGACAATGAGAAGGTGTCGAGCTGAATGCAGTAGTGCATTCACACAGACTTTTCAAAGGATTCCAGGAACCTTAATGTATAAACCTGAAAGAAAAGCAAAATGAAGCCCACCAGACAAACTAAATCTCAATTTAAATGCTTTTTTAAATTATTCTATACCAGCTTGCAGTGCAAGTAGCTATGCAAATAAAGCTCAGAAATAATTTACAGTAACACCTGAAAATGCCAATATTCCTTTTTCCCCATTTTATTTCTTCATGGCTTTCACCCCATGGCTTCCATCCCACCCCCCCAAAAGTTTTTTAATAACCTAGAGCAGACTAAGCAGGCAGCTGCCTGGGGCTGTCAGAACTTTAATACCTACATTTCCTTTGAAAAGCTTAACAGATCATTCTGTTGGGAGGAACAAGGAAATATTTAGGGCATTCACTGAGCAGCAGCTGCTAATTCCACTTCCTTCTCCTGTACAATCCCAGAAGGATCAGCAAATTAGGTCTTTAAGACATGTCTCCCACATCTCTTCTCCCCCTCCCTGCCCCCAACATTATCTACTATTCAGCCCAGCTATTCAACTCAACTCTCTCCCTAACTTCCCTATAGTAGAGGAAAACTTTAACACAACACTCTTAAAAGGGGTAAATTTTACTTTTCTCATGCTTGTGAGAAGACTGGACAAGATCCAGGTAAGCATTCAGTTTCCTGAAAGCTTTTAGAATTTTGGAAAAGAAATAAAAAGAGAGCTTTTTTTCTTTTTTTCTTTAAATTTCTCTGTACAGATTCTGCTGCGTGTTGGTTTCTTGTCCTGCAGTAAGTCAGATGATTTCATTCTCCAAGGCTACACTCCAGAAACCATCACAAACTGTAATATTTATTTAAAATGCTTTTATTATTTCTGGCTAATCAGTCTCAAATCTGATTTTTTTATCATCCTATATTTATAAAGTGCTTGTGATGTTGATTTCATCTGTATGACTCCACACAGTTCCAGTCTTTATGGTGAGCTACATTTTTGAAGACGTTTATCCACAAACATTCTTATGCCATACTGTCTTTTGCCAAATAGTTTGAATATTGTTTTTCTAGTGCTCTTCTTTGCATGTGTAAAAAGAAAATTGAGGAAATAAGATCTAAAAAAGAAGTAAATCAGCTGACAAACAAAATGTCAACAAGTGATTTATTGTAATTTTCAGGGAAAGGCCAGAAATTACAGTCATGAAAATTTTGACCATTGCTTGCATTAAAATTTAGTCATAATCTACAGAAAAGTTAAGACAGTCTCATTACATTATTGGGATTCTTTCCTATACAGAATGTTTAAAGTTCAATTTTTATAACAGCACAGTGTCTAGTATGAATGGATTATCATTGCCACTCATTCATACCATAACCACCTGTTCCATTTTCTTGTGTTGCATCTAAATTTCAGGAATTGGAGAACTCATCATTTCTGGAAGTGACTGAAATGTCACATCCCCATGAAAAATAAGATACAGTGATCAAAGCTGGAGGCAATATCTTTGTGGATGCTTTTGATATTTTTGATTTTCTCTTTATTATTTTTGATTTTAATTCTTATTTATTTATTTTTTTAATTTGATTTTTCAATAAATTAAAAATATGGTTTGCAGTTATACACCACATTTCCTTCCAATGTTACCCACTTTTATTGTGATTAGAATTTTACATTGTGTTAATGTTTTTTACTAAGAACCATGTTAATTGTATCATCTAGTTTCAATTAGCTCTAATAGAGTGCATGTATAGCTTCAGAGTCTATTGTGCATATCCTCACATAGACGGGAAACGGAGTAAAAGCTATTATTTTGATGTCCCGATAAATTATGTTCCATATTATGTTAGATTAACAAAATGCATGACTAATGTCCCATGTACACATGAGCTGTGACAGCATTTCTGAGTGTTAATAAGTCTGGCTTAAGAGCACTGGCTGATGTCCAGTTTCTTTTTTTTTTTTTTAATGGTAAATGCAAATTAAGTCCATCTCATTATATTTAGTAATTTACTTCTAAATGTTCAAATCTAGTCATTGTTGTTGGCAACCTTTATGCTGTAGCTCTCCACACTAAATTAAAAATAAAAATAAAAATAATGATTATATCTGGATTAGAGCCTGAAGATAGTTGTTCTCTCTGAGAGCACAGTGCAAAATTGCACATAAACAAATTAGTGGCTACAGGCAGCATTTGTTTGAAGCACAGTGGATTTGGAGTTACTGAATTTGTTTGCAAACTTCACCAGTATTCAAACCAACAAAGAGGCTTTTCTGTGCAATAGAACATAAGTATCAGAAAATTCTGTTACCATTTTGTTGTAAAAAGAAAAACCTTAGTTTTTGCAGCTGTGAGTTACTAAGACTAAGAAGGAGACTATGTTTAATGGTAAGGCTACAGCTCTTCATGCACTCCTGGTGTCTGAATATTTGATGGCTGGACCATAACATACAGTGACTTATTATTTACTATTGAATTACACCTATCTGACATTTAGTGAAGATTGTAAGTAAGTGCTGCTGCTGTTAACCCCAAAAAATGAGGTCAATTATACATATATCTTCTCCAAAAGGCTTGTCTTTGAAACCCTTCATAGTTGATTGGTGAATTATGAACAAATAAGCAAATTGAATCTGACAGAATAACACTTCACTGGCCGTTCTTAACCTTTTTTAATGTCAATATGATTCTAAAGAATATAAAATAGTAAACAAAAAAAAAAGATAAGAGTACAGGTTATTCTTTGGGCAAGTATCCACAGCTACTTAAAGAACAAGTGAAGAGGTTCAATTTATTTCAGAGATAACACAGTTGTTGGAATTTGACTGTTTGACAAAGATGGAACCTCTGAAGAGCTTCTTTGGTGAAAGGTGTAATTGAAGCATGCAATGAACGGAACAAGGTTTACTGAGACTTGTTACCTACATTACGTGCCCTGCATTATTGTTACTGCTTTTAACTTTAAGGGCTTTCCTCAAGAGGGACATATATAGTTTTCAAAGAAGTCTTTTCCTCTTGGAAGAAATCTCTTTCTTCAGTCTGCTTAACTTTCTAAACACTACAGAAGTATGGACTCATCACCTTTATCTAGGGAAAAGTAGATTTCTGGAGTGACTGTTTCAACTCTCACTAAAATACATAACTAAGAATAACTGGTCTCTAAAGGTGTAATTTCTCATCACATGCTTTAGAAGAAACCCAGGGTGATTAATGACTTATATTTATTTGTCTTTTCATTTAAGATTTCTCTGCCTATGAAGGGAAAAATAGGTTAAGTGTAATAGTACGTTGGATTCTGTATCTTTTAAATTCTGTGATCAACTATTAGATACACAAACAGTCCTAAATAATAGCAGAAGTAATGACTTTATTTTTATTCTAGGAAATGGTTATTGAGATAAGAATGAACGGTAATTTTTGATTTTGTTTTAGACTGTTCTGTGAGGGAACATTTTTCTGTGATTAAATTCTGGTATGTTTCTGAGCAAAAAGACTATTATGTTTTTATGAAAGATTCATCCATGAGTAGATGGACCACCTCTTTCCCCCCCATACATTGTAAGTTCATTTAAATATGTAGCAGGATGTTTAGCATTCTAGTAATGAACATCTTTGATTTGAAAAGCTGTGATGGATTCCAAGGATATGGACTGGGTTTATCTACAATGGTGAAAAAGAGGGCTAAATTTTCTTTCTCAAAGATTACAGACCTGTATTTGTGCTGGACAAAGGTTTTTGAAGCAATCACTGTAGCTAATCTGAGAAACCATACACAGATTTCATTTTAATACTATGAGCCATTAAGGTATTCCAGAGAGCCATCCAAAGTTTTTTGTCTATATTGAAAATTACATCTAAATAGACTAAATCTGAAAACATCTACCTGAAATACACATCTCTGGTATGTAGCTCACCTGTAAAATATAGATTATCATATATAACCTATAATTTTTAGAGATGCACATTAAAAAGGTTTTGCATCTACTTTTCCCCTCAAATTCATTGTTTCTTTACAAGTAAATCCACAAAGGATTCCTTGAAACAATTTTGAATACTTCTATTTTATTCCCATATTATTTTTTTAAGTTCTGTGCATCTATTAATGTTATGAACTTCCTTCCCCCTTTTCAAACCATTTTTGTTTATTTTATTGCAAAACCTACTTTCTTAGTTAAGCATCAAATATCTATCACGAAAATATTTAAATGCTTTATAACCACAGTCCAGAGCTCAAGTAGTAATGAGACCATTACTCTGAAATCAAGCATGGTTTTGTTTTTCTTCCTTTTTCTTCCTTTTTCTTTCACTGTCAAATCTTATTGGAGTCAAAACTTCCTAAATGCTGGTTTACAACCCTATTTTATACTGATTTAAAATTACATATTGCACTCTATGGTGCTAATCCAATTTTACAGTCTTATGCTTTTTATAGGAGCAAGTGACTGTGATTTAGGTTAAAGTGCATTAAAATTCTGATTATGTCAAAAGTTGTGACAGATCAGGTAAGGACATAAAAAGGGAATTCTTCAGGGCAGAAAGGACAGTCTTATCTAATGTAGGTGAACCAGATACATAACAAATATTTAATGGGGTTTTTTTTAATAGAAGAACATCACAGCTGTATAAGAACACTTTCACTAGAAGCCCTTCATAAAAAGCAGTCCCATATTACTTCTTATATATCAAAAGTCTAGAGTATGAGAAGTGATAGCTCCCTTCCACACCAGAAGTAAATTATATCCAAAATAAATAATTCAGATCTTATTTATATGTATGAAATGGAAAGAGTTCAAGTCAATTGGCAGCAAGCTTTTATCAGCATCAAAACTGGTAAATCAAGGAAACCAGTTAGAAATTCTGTATTGGTAAGGACATTTTCTTTTGATCTGTTTGTTCTGTATACATGCATAAATCCTCTGAACAAGAGCGATCCATTTCTGTAGGTACCCAACTCAGTGCACCTTTTAAATGATGCTTTTACAGAAATAGTGTTCTTTGAACACCTGTTTTGAAAACAAATTTTGGATTAGTAACTTTTCTTGATTACATTCTAGAGTAAACTTAGCTTTGGAAATTTCTCATATAATGTTTTAATAGATAAAGACAAGGTTTCCACCTTGCCTTTGAACAGCTGCAGAAAAATGTGCACAAACCCTTTTGTGGTCTTAGATTGTTCCTTCTTCTATTGCCAGATGAATATTAATGTTCACTATTTTAATTTTCACTGGAATAGCACTTTATTTTAGTCATACATATGCTCCATG
The DNA here is from genome assembly GCA_013399945.1 of Ploceus nigricollis. Taxonomy (NCBI): domain Eukaryota; kingdom Metazoa; phylum Chordata; class Aves; order Passeriformes; family Ploceidae; genus Ploceus; species Ploceus nigricollis. The sequence goes on from VXBC01005709.1 coordinate 157,592, forward strand.
AATAGAAGCATCCATCCTTTAAGTATGGACACACCTTGGTATGTCCTAGAAATGCAGTAGTATAGTATCTTTCCTCAACTATTGTCCTGAATCAACCCCTATGACTGAAGGAATATTTCTGATCTTTTTGGAATTCTTCCTGTTTCTATCAGCTCAGGAAACACATCTTACCACTCCCTCCCTCAAGATCAGTGACCTAGGGACCTTTTACTGTTCAGTCATTCATCTGTCTGAGAAGAACTGAAACTTCTAGATGCAACAGAGTGGGAGGAATTCTGATGCTGGTGAAGTGATTTCCCATATTTTTCTACAGTTAGAAGCTTAGTTTTCTCAGACAGGCCATAGGTATCAGTCAGAGGTTTATGTAAATTCATTTCCACTCTTATTTTTTTTTTGGTAGCACACTGTCATTATCAGCTCTCTGCCTTTTCTGATACTAAGTAACTTGAAATTCTCGTGCTAATTTTTTGACTGGCTTATAATAGAGGTAGTTTTGAGTCTGTTTCTTTTTTATATTCCCACAAACAATGTCCTTTATGCTTTATTAGTTTCTTTCTGGGAACTGTGCTGATGAAATGAGTTAGAAGTATGTTTCACTTTAGCATTGCCATCACGTACAAATTTATTAGTGTGTGTTATCCAGCATGTGCATTGATCCAGGACCACCCTGAAGTACCACAGTTGTTTCTTTTGAAAATAATTCATGGTTTGTAGAAGGGAATATGGCAAAGACTGGAGAAACATGGCAGGTTTGAAAGGACTGGCCTGAAATAAACAGGGTAATAAGGAATTATTAATTATATTAGTTAACCTGAGCAATCCAGAGGACAGGAAAAAGGCAGAAAGGTAATTTTTGCAAAATTTCTATATGTCTGTTCAAAGCCAATCTAAAGTTTAAGAGTTTCTGTAGCATTTTGCTGGTTTGCTTTCATGGTGGATAAAACCTTGTCACTAAAAATTATGCTCCTGGAAAGCCAAACATAATGAAGCAGGCTTCTGCTATGCTCTTCATTTATGACGGAATCCTGAGAACACATGGTCCCACCTCACCTTATAGGAGAGTCCAACCTCAGAACTAGATAGATTTTATTTATGCTTCTCAACACTCTTCATTTTCTTGACAGTCCTTTCCTACACCAATCACAGTACTTGTTATATGCATGTATGTGGAGTTAGGCAAAATCTGTGAAGGTTTTAGTTAAATGTTGAAGGTTTCTTGGGAAATGCATATTTCATTATTTTTCTCCAGACACCAAAGGCAATGGAAAATTAAAAACCCTTTTGGTCATATGTAGCACTGTAAATAATCTAAAGATGGTCTCTTAAAGTTGTAAGCATTACAGTTAACTCACATGGTGAGTGAAACCATTCTTGTTAGGGACCAGTTAGACCACACCTTAATACTTAATCATCTCACTGCAATGTTCAGACTTAAAAAAGAAGAATCCACTCTATGGCTTTGACATCCAAATTATCTCAACCATTTGGAAAATGATGGTTTGGAAAATGTACACCTGTGGTTTGAAAAACATAACTTCTGAAATATTTGTTATTCAATACAGAAAAAAGTTTGAGTTTGCGGTTTTTTCACACAAAGAAATGCTTTAGCACTACTACTGAACAGTCTTCTAGGAAATCAAAATATTTTCATGAACCACACATAAAACATTATATAACATAACATATTTTTATAATGATATTACATTTATGATGGATTTTCTCAAGAGACATGCATATGTAAATCAAAAAATTCTGTGAGTAGCACACAGAAAAGACTTGCAAAATTATATTTAGTGTTCCGTTCTTAGTAAAGGTGGAATTAATTTCCTAGGATGATGATTACTGACATAATACATGACGGTCCAATTATACCTTAGCATTTATGATGTCTTCCTTATAGTTTATCACACTATAATTCAAAAGTGCTAACTATATTTATATATATAAACTAATTTAAAGTAAATTCAGTCATGGAGATTAGGAAAACAAAGATAGGCTTCGTCTTTCATAGGAAATTTGGCAATAGAAGCTATAACTAATGAAAATAGCTATTTCATTCGAGAATTCCTGTAATATCAAAGAGCACTTTAGCCCACAGAAATTAGAGATATTAAACCTAATCATTGCCTAGGTTTTTGCAATGCAAAATCACTTCTGGGCACATTTTTAAATGGTATATAGTATTTTGGCATATAGTATTCCAAATTCTATTAGATAATGTCATGGACTACTACACTGTTGTCATTCAGCTCATTTTGATGAAAAAGCAATTACTTATTGCAGATTAATGCAATGACTGGCCATAATCACAGTAGGTTAGGTTGAGAGTTTATTAGAAAAACACAAGCCATTTAAATTAACCCAAATGACCAGCATGTCAGTTCAAAAGAAACATGTGCTTTAATTTGTTAAACTGTAACCTTTGCTATATTAGAAAAATACTTTGACACAAACACTTTACAAATGTCAGCAGAAAATCCATACTCCATTTCTTCACATTGGTTTTGTGACACAGTGTTTGCTGATATTCGTCAAGGGATGAGTTACGATTGATTTCCTTCCACCCTTACTCTTTTCTCTTGTTTTATAGGGAATTAAAGGGCAAAAATGACCTGGGTTTTTTTTTCCCAGACTATTCATATGGATATGCTACCATAGGTAAACTTAACTGCTGCCTGGAACTTAAAGGTCAACAGAATCTCTCAAAAAAGCTTTCAATGGTAACAGTTAGAGAAGGCCAGAGTATCCCAAGACTGAAGAGCAAAAGTAATGAAGAAAACAGGAGAACACATCTGAAAATTACTTGATTTAAAGAATCATTACTATTTCTTGCTTTAGGATAGAATCTATTAATTTTCCTAACTTCTTCCATCCATCCCTCTCAAAAACTCTTGTCAGCATAGGATTTAAAGATTATGTTTGTAAACTGGGGCCTTGTTCCCCTGTTGAAATAATATTCTTCTTTTGCTAATGCATTTTGAATTGGATGGGAAGGTATTATAATAACACTTTGGAAACACCCTTAAAGCCAGATCCTATGAATGACCCAAGCATAGGAGTTGCTTGATTTCTACTCCTATAATTTCAAATACCTGACCATGAGCTGTTAGTTCACCTAACCAATAAACACACTTATGTTACAACCCACCTGAGAGGAGGGCTAACTAAGGTTCTTGCTAAAAGACCCCTTGGGGTGGAGTAGAGTGAAGCAACACTGAATGACTGGTGTTTACATACATATATATAGTGGGGGTTTTTAATAGCAATTTGGTTGCAATGGAAAGGAGCTCTATAGCAAATTTTGTTATTATCTACAGCAGTATAGTAATACAAAACTATAAAAATACCTGGTAAGAAAACATATAAGGAAAAGAAAGAAAAAGAAGGGACTTATCCCTTCTTTTAGATAGGGATAGGGATAGGGATATCCCTTCTAGTAGATAGTGGAGACAAAAGATATCACTGCCCGTGGATGCAGAGGTGAGACTTGATTGTTGCAGTTTTGGTATCTGTTGTTTGAAGTGATGGTCACAGTCTTAATCCACCGTGTACGGGGGAAGTCCATGGGAAAAGTTTTATCTGCTCAGATTCAGGTAGGAACGCCCAGGTATTCCCGGGAGGGGGAATTTTACACTGTCTCATGCAACATGCTTGAGACAGTGTAAAATTTGGATAATGCATGGTCCTCTGGTAGAAGGCCCCAGAAATGAGTCTGGGGGCACTTAAGAAGTCTTTGATGGGTTCATGACCCCTTCTAAGACATGACCCCCATTTCTTATGCTGGTGTAGTTGAGCCAGTTATGCCTTATGAAAAGGGATGGATAACTTAATGTGAATGTCCCCATTCCTCCCCCAGGGGTGGGGATGGAGCTCTACACCTGAGCCTCATTGGGAGGGAGGATATTTGCATGATTAAAAACATAATCTCCTACTTATCAGCCTTTTTCCTTATCAGACTCAAAACCCAGCTTGGTGCTAAATAAAGGCCAATTTGTCTTGGTCATCTTCTGCTGACATGTGCTCACCCCTGCTGCACCTGGGCTATTATGCAGATCAGAGGCTTCACCACACTCCTACCCCTCTTCCCCTTCAGTTGCCCAGTGAAAACCTGGCCTGAGAAAAGCACCTGCTGCTTTTGAAAATGGCTGATTGTTTGACTCATGAGCCTTTAAAATTTCAGTCTCTCACAGAACATATATAAATACATGTATGCATACAAAAATACTGCAGTGAATGTCGTATGTTTACATGGACACCTTAGGTGGCTTACTGTGCTGTTTGAGAGCTATTTTTCTTGGAGAAAGCTTTTAAGAAGCTATAAATGGTTTTGTTGATGCTATATCAAGACACTGCAATGAAGAAAATTACTGTTTTTGACACCATAGCAGATACAAACCAACAAAGCCATGTATTTCATGTGAATGTGGGTCTCACATATTTACTTTCTTATAGTCCTTTAGTCTCCAAGAAGCAATGTAGTCAAAATGAATACTCAGAGAATACGCCTCAACACAGACACTCCTAGACTTAGCAAAGTTTCATTGATTCAAGTGGAATTATATCTTATTAATCCAGGAAAATTTTTGGAATGCTTACATAGATGTTTTGCCTCAATAATATTCTTTCCTCTATTAAAAAAATGGGTTTTCTGAGCAGCAGATGAGGTAGATGGATAAATAAACTTTTGATCCAAATATGAAAGGAGTAAAAAAAAAAATTTTTTTTAAAAATACGCTTAAAAATCAATGCTGTATATATATCTAAACTGTTGAGAATGAGGAGGCAGATTGTTCAGATGGTAGTTATGCTGAGATCTGTTATGTTCTGCAGCATTTGACAGGAAAGGTGGAAATGATTAGTCATTTCTAAAAATTGCCAGAAATTAGTAGCTCAGGTTCTACACTAGTCCTTCCTGACATACGAACCTCATATTAATATATATGGCCCTTTATGATTGTGTGGTCCCTATGTATGATTTTAGAGAAAGCTGTCATAGATTGCATCTTTGTGTGTGATTTAACAAATGATTTGACTGTGTTGAACATGGACCACAATTAGGAAACAAAATTTAAAAATTTCTTTCTGCTGATTCAGAGGAATGTAGCCTCTAAAGCCATCTGGGATGGGATAAAGCAAAGGGATTCCCACTCCTTGCATGGAATACTTTTTCTGTGCAGGAATAAAAGGAAGAAAATATAATGTAATGGATACAATTTGTAAGGAGTTTAGAGATCCTTACAGACAGTACACTGGTCCAGGTGAGTATTGCACAATTGAATTCACCTGGTTTCAGTTAAAAAAATATCATCCATTAGTTTTCAAAACCATAAAGATAAAACAGCTTTATTTAAGACATCGAAATTCTGCATTTCAGCTTTTTGAATGTCATTATTCTCAATGCAAAGTGACAAGAAACTCAAAAAACTGAAGAAATCCTCACTGAAGAGAAAGAAAAAAAATGTTTTCTTTCCTTGCAATAGAAAGTGACCTAAGAAGTTCCAATGCTCTTTTCAAAAGGGCAGTGGACCTTTTTAAATTTTACTTTCGTTGAAAGACCAAGTAGCTTAAGTATTTATTTCCTAGGATGTATATTACCATATTGCTTAATAGATGTCAGTGATGTGATACTTGAACCTTTTTGATTAAGCTCCTGTTGAACTTTAGGCTGAATTAATCAACCGTCCGTACAATTAAAATTTTAGATTATTTAAGAAGTTTTCAGAAGCACAGACATTATAATATGAGATAATTATTGTCGTTGTTATGAAAGAGTCTGCTAAATCCACTGGGAATGTTCATCAGCCTCCTGTAATCAGCAGCTACAGAGAATGCTTAATTGCAGTTATTTAGGTGACAGGTTGATGCAGTAGTAGTAGTGGTGAAAGCAGAAAAGCTTCATGGTAGTCATGTGAGAGGATATTAAAAGGAATGTACATCAATATAGAATGCCTGATTATCTGGCTGTTTATACTAATTTGGCATATTGTTAAACTACAGTGCTCAGCATAAAAGACCATTGGGTTTACATTTTTTCCTATCTTTGATATTTATTCAAAGAAGAAAATATTACGCTATATTTGATTGTCCAGAGTTAAATGTTCGTGGTCTATCTAAACTGCTTTAATGGATAAACTATACAGAAGAAAATGAAGTTCAAATATGGATAATTCTTGTAACTTGAAGACTGTTGTTTAACAAAATTTTTCTGACTAGATTTGGTGTTAAAACTGGTCTGTAAGAAATTTTGAATGCACATTTTTGTATATTCATGAATGTTATGTAGTTAAATTCATATAGCTTAGTGAACATCATTGCTTTGGGTTACTACTTAATTCCTCCTGGACTTGTGATGTTCTAAGAATTAAGCTCATCAGACAGTACTAAGTTTGGCTTTAACTTAGGAAATTCTTAAAATTTATGTATTACATCCACAAATGAACAAAATTGTTTATATCCCACTTTTCATGTAACAAAAATAAATTTCTACTGTGATAAATAAAAATATCGTACTATCAAATTTGGGCTCCACATGAAACCAATGTTAAATATACACAATAGAAGTATATTTTATATTTTTATGTACTTTTCACAATTCCATTTCACTATTAATTTTAATAATGTATACCTTCAATTTTATAATAAACTGTACATGTTGTTAAAAAGGAACTGGCAACTAAATGTGAAATTTCCTGACAGCCATAAATATTAGGACTATTGATTCACCAGCATGATATTATGTCTGCATTATGTGACATTTTACAAGAATTAAAAATTTATTGATGCTAAAGTTGAAACACTGTGAATGTCGTGAATGTCATGACCTTTTGGAGCTTTCTTTTATTTTAAACAAACTTACTGAAATATTAAGCTTTTTCTAGGGTTATCTTTAAAGCAAAAATGTTTCCATTTCATGCAAAACAAATTATGTTTTTCTATATTTACATATTCAACTCAGTCTCTAGGAGAACTTTTTTCCTCCGCTTTCATATGATTAACTTTATGAAGGTCTTAATCTGCCATCTGCATGCAGACTCTCTGAGCATCTGAAACCGAGAATGCAAAGTGACATTTTCTCAAAAGGTACTAATTGCATGCAACATATTGCAGGAGAAACAGGGAAAGCTTCAACCTCTCCCTGCCGTTTTGAGTATCTAAGGAACCATAATTAGAAAAAGTACCTGAGTAGTTTAATAATTTTGACTGATCAGAACCTTTAACTCTAGTCTTTACCTCTAGATTTTATTTTTTTTTCATTGAAATAAAACTATATAGTGGCTTATTGATTTTACATTGCAGTTTAAATTCAAATTTTTCTTATCTAAAATGAAAATTAAAGTTTAACTTCCTGTATAAGCTATTCATGCATAAAAGAATGGAAAAGATGGAGAGAGCAGGCAATTTATTTCTTTGCTCTATGTGTTCATTCCTTATGTTGAAGAAAAAAGCTTCGGGAAAAGGATGGAACAATGAAGGCAGTGTTCATGTGTGTAGTGACAGATACGTTTTGTTTCTCTGTCCAAACAGAGAGAAAGCTGCTCCATACATCACGGAATCACATAATCACAAAATGGCTGTGTTTGGAAGGGACCTTTGGAGGCCATCTGGACCAGCCCCTTGCTTAAGAAGGATCACCTATAGTTAGTTTCCCAGGATCTTGTCCAGGTGGCTTTTGAATAACTCCAAGGACTGAGACTCCACAACCCTCCTGAGCAACCTATTCTAGTGTTCAGTCACCTTCACAGTAAAAAAAAGTGTCTCCTGATGTTCAGAGACAAACTCCAGTATTTATTTCTTGCCTTTTTCCTCTCGTCCTGTCACAGGATACTACTGAAAAGATCCTGGCTCTGTCCCCTTTGCACACTCCCTTCCGACTTTTATACATTGATGATATCCCCAAGGGCTTTCTCTTCTCCAAGCTGAATGATCCCAATATTCCCAGCATTTCCTCATAGGAGAGATGCTCCTATGAAGCCTCCTGCTTTTAAAAGAAAAACTAGATCACAGGAGTACAGGAAACCCATCTGTGCTATCATTAAAGATTGTAGGAGGTTGTGTTGTTAACCTAAGTTTTATTCAACTGCCAACTATTCGTTCTATTGTAGCTAGTGGTAATACTCAAGCTACACTAGTAAATGTAGGTCCTTTCAGGAGTATTTGCTTTATAGTGACTTTTTTTTCTATCTTTATGCTTTTATTCCATAGTTGGGATAACCCATAAAATTTCTCTTTATGGTTATTTTCAGTATTGTACAATTGTAAATTTATAAATACAGGGCAAATGGAGACCATTCAAGAGCTCAGACTGAATGACATTTTTTATTATAAGTTTTCCAGAAACCATATGAAAACTTAGAGAAATGAGAGCCTCCCACTTCCTTTGGCAGTCTTTTGCAATGGCTAACTGGAAATTCTGTATCGTACTTTCTGTCTCCACCATGGCTAAATGTTTGCCCAGAACCTTTTGAGCCTTCTTTCTAGCAGGTTCCAGATGACTTTGCTGTTTACTATGTTTCTGCAGATTTTCTTTCAGTGAATACTACATAATGTAATCATAATGTAAATAGAGTCTCTGAGACTTCGCATCACCACTTTTATCATCTTTCTTTACTGGTGTTATTTAGTTGGGTCTGAAAATGAAAAAAACCAAATCTACAATGATCAATGCAGAATAAATAAGAAATAGTGATCTATCAAGTACTTTTTTAAGGGGAAGCATTACTTGTATAAAATATAATTAAAATATAATGGACTCCAGATGCTACACAATCATAATGTGTTTACTTTCAAAGCAGAAGACTATCAGACTGAGGAAGAATCCTTTTGAAATGTCTTTATTTCTCCTTTGTAAAATTACTTTGGTAGACATTAACAGCTTTTTGAAGGATGTTAGTCATAGTTGCTTATTCTACTACTATTGACTCAGTGTATCCAGAGTGGCTTGTACAGCAAATCCATTGTGTATCTGAGCTAATCAAATATCTGATAATATGTAAACAAGTTGATACTTGATTATGATTTTTTATAAGCTAATGTCCATAATGTGCTAAATTCACATTTTTCAATACTGAGCTTGGATATTTAACTGTATTAAGACCCAGGTATTCCCTCAAATTCTTCAAAAGTAGGCTTTTAGATTTGTATTTGTGTTTAGGTTCATATATATTGCTTCTTCTCCAGAGTCATAAATAATGACTGTTGTCAAACCATATAAATTTTTGCTATAGGTCCCATTAAGTATTTTATATGGTAGTCAGATGTTCTGAGACAGCACTATGTTAATAATTTAGTAGATTCCCCTGTATATACATACTAAAAACATACAACTATTTTATATTTGTTTTTTAATTTTTTTCTCTGTGGCCATGATTCAGTAGAGAAAAAGAAACGTATGCACACAAAAGCAGTGGAACTCTGTGGAATTTTAGTAACAGTACCTACACGGAACAAGCTTAATCAAATTGAATAAAATGTGAAATGTAAATTGTTTTTATAACACTTTATTCTATTTTCATTCTGTCTTAAAAGATATGATCAGGGTGACCCAGTGATTACAAAGATGTTTGTTACATTACCATTTCTTTTGGCTTTTTTTGATTCTATTTTTCAGCCCAAAGGAGACTTTTTATATGTCTGTCAAATGTGAGGCAAAATTAGGTGCTCACCTCATTACTCTGAAGAGAGAGTTTTTGACTGAGGACCAGCAAACAAAATACCACAAATCCTGCCCTATACGCTTTCTGAGCTTCAGCTGAATCTACAGTCCCTAGCACATTTCTACCCCCAATCTCTTTGACTAGCTCTCTAAGGATATCATTAAAAGTACTGGATACTGTGTATAGAAAAAGCATATGTAGTCTGCAGTAGGCTGTATGCCTTATTTATATAATAAACCAAGTTCAAGTTCAATGGTGTGATATGACATGGGCCTGAGAAAGCACCTGCACTCACATAAAAAATAAAAGTAATTTAGAAGGACAGTGTTTTAACAGCATATGAAAAGTAGGTGTCAACACTTCCTAACAGTTATCTGCACAATGCAGGCTATTAAAAGTTTTCAGAAGACTTTGACTTTTTTCTTTAAGAAATATTCTGCAGAAGGTAATGACTAAGTAACAGCTCCAGTCAAAAGAAAGGACTGAGGCTGATGGCAAAGCAACAGGTATTCACACCACAGAGGAACTTGTCAGCATGTACATGACAAAAGTGTGTTAGTGAGCAGTAGTTTTGGTCCTTTCAGATACTACAGCATTAATTCAGAATTACAGGAATCTAAAGTTACAGAAGGACAATCTGTTCCCCTTCATTAGACTTAATTGTTAAAGGCATCCTGGTTAAACATGCTGGCCCTGTTGAAATCAGTGGTTCAACTCCCCAGTTCTTAGTCCACTAGGAAATTTTTTATAATGAATACAAAACCCTTGTTTTTGAACTAAGAACTTGAAGAATTTGCTTGTGCTTACCTTTGTGTAGCTGTATCATAATCAGCTTTTGGATAAAACAGATAATGCATCATGAAAAAATTCAAATCAGCTCAGTCATTGCGTAAAAATGCATACCAATATAACTTGGACTGGAGAGAGTTAAATAGTGGCATAAATATCTGTATCATTTTCTAACACTTGTCATTAGTATTTTCCTTAGAAGAAAAAACCAATAGCACTAAGGTTAATGACCTTGTTAGATAAAAATTTAATTTGTAATAGTACTTGATGAATATGTTGATTTTCATGCTAAGCATGTCAAATAGAGTGAGATTAATCCAGTATTACTTTAGGCTTCTAGAATGTAAATCTCTTAACCTAAATTAGTTGTTTAGGCTGTCTCTGAACTCAACACTGAAAGATTTCAAGGGACAATTCACCTTTTCCTATGATAAATATATAAAAGACAGATAGGTAGTATTCTCTGGAGGAGCCCATCTGTCTAGGTTATACTGAATTCCTAAAGACAAACTGACTACAATTATCATAATTTAATTAAATTTATCTAAAACTGTACTGAGTCTGAGTGGCAAGGTTTTAGGAGCGGGGGGCTATGGGGGTGGCTTCTTTAAGAAACTGCTTGAAGTTTCCCCAACACCAACCAGCTGGTGAGCCAACACCAGCCAGTTCCAAGACAGACGCACTGCTGGCCAAGGTCAGGCCCCAGATATAAGGAGGGAAAAACCTGCGCAACACCAATTGCAGCCAGAGAAAAGAAGAGTGGGAATATGTGAGAGAAAGGGTTCTGCAGACACCAAGTTCAGTGAAGCAGGAGAGAGAGGAGGTGATCCAGGCGCTGGAGCAGAGATTTCCCTCCAGCTCCTGGTGCGGAACATGGTGAGGCAGGATGTCCCCTTGCAGCCCATGGAGGACCCCAGCAGGTGGATGCCTGAAGAAGGCTGTGATCTGATGGGAAGTCTGTGCTGGAGCAGGCTTCTGGCAGGACCTGTGGACAAGTGGGAAGAGGAGCCCAAGCTGGAACAGGTTTGCTGACAGGACTTGTGCCTCGGCAGGGGACCCACAGTGGAGCAGCCTGTTTCTGCAGGTCTACACCCCATGGAAGGGACCCATGCTGCAGTAATTAAAGAAGAGTTGCAGCTTGTTAGGAAGGGCTTATATTGGAGAAGTTCATAAAGGGCTGTCTTCTGTGTGAGGGACCCTATGCTGGAGCAGGGGAAGAGTGTGAGCAGTCCCCCGCCCCAGTAGGAAAGAATGGCAGAGGCAATGTGCGATGAACTGACCACAATGCCCATTTCCTATACCTCTGCACTGCTGGTGGGGAGGATGGAGAGAATTTGGGAGTGAAGTTATCCCAGAGAGAAGACAGGGGTGGAGGAAATGTGTTTTTAAGATTTGGTTTTATTATCATTATTTAACTCTAATTTGACTGGCAATAAATGAAGCTATTTTTCCCCAAGTTGAGACTGTTTTGCCCAGGTATTTCCCTGCCATTATCTTGACCCATGAGCCTTTTGTTATATTTCTCCCCCATGTCTAGCTGAGGAGTGGAGACGTGGAGCAGCTTGGGAGGACACCTGATGTCCAGCCAAGGTCAATCTGCCACAATAACTAATTTCTCATCCTTCATAGATTTTCCTAAAATATAGATATTTTCCATACTGTTACATGGGCCTGTCAGGTGTGTATATGCATTTGATATTGAGCGTGAAATGTGCCTGTAGGTTGGAACATCTGATTTTATAGATCGCTGTTACCAGAGTGAGCTTTTTGTGACAAGCTATTAATCTCTGAAAGGCTTTCTCCAAATGCAGAGAGATACTTTCAGTGACAATTGTTACTCTTGGTGCAAGATCTTACTCAGACAGAAAATAGGATGTTGTCAGACATTTAACAGATTTTGACTCTTTCCACAAGCAAAGTTACAGTAAATGTCCTGTTTGACACAGAAGGCTGGACTACTGAAATGAAAAGCATTGATATTTATTCATCTCATGCTTAATATGAGATTGTAGAAGAAAATATACAGGGACACCTCATGACAGCCTTTTAATACTTAGAGGGGGTTTATAAGAAAGATGTGGACTGACTTTTTCATAGAGCCTGTAGTTAGGCTACAGGCCTAACTTGTAGGACAAGGGGTTAACAGCTTTAAACTAAAAGAGGGTAGATTCAGACTAGATATAAAGAATAATTTTTTTTATGACGAGGGTGGTGAGACACTGAAACAGGTTACCCAGAGAGTTGGTAGACATCTTATCCCTGGGAACAGTCAAGGTCAAGCTGGATGGGGCTCTGTTTAGTCCAGTCTCATAGAAAATGTGCTCACTTTAGGGATTTTGGACTACATATTCTTCAAAAGTCCCTTTCAATCCAAGGGATTCTTTGATTCTGAGAGTCATTCCCATTTTAATATTTAACTCAATTTTCAAATCTGAGGACTTCTAGGAAGAGAAGGCTCATATTTGTTTGGTAACTAGAGATTACTACTATTAAAAGCTCGATCTCACCCTAGGCTGATCAGGTGATATTGAAAGATATTGAAAGGTGTATTTCACCTGGCTAATGATTAAGACTCTAAGCCAGCTGTTACTGATATGAAGACAGAGGTACCCCTCCAGAAGATGATTCATCCTGCCTGTGCTGGACTGCTGGACTTTCAGCTCACTCCTAAATCTCTATCCATTGCCTGAAATGGATGCCATTATCCACTGAGCAGGGCATAGTTGTGATAGAATGAGCAACAAAAGAAATAGTATATTACTATGTGAAATGTTATCAATATTTTCTTATAACTTCAAAGAGAGACGCTTTGGAATGGAACAGCCATTAGTTTTTCTGTTTTCTTCACTGATATTTTGAATGTTTTAAGTTGAAAAATAAATATCCCAGAAGAGTCATCTTTAAAATGTGCTTGCTCAAAATATAGTATTTGGTCTATCCTTTCAAATCCTGGGGGAAACTTATGTCTAGGAAAAAAGAGCCATTAATATCTTTCATTTCTAAAGGAGAATACAAGAAATATTGAATATCATATAAGAAATATCATACATTTGAATATAATAAAAGACATATTGAACATAATACTACTTTGAACTAGAATCTTTTCAAAGGGGTGCACCTTTCCAGAAGCGTTCTCTATGTCTACTAGCCCTGCTTTAGAAGGTTAATTTTGTCCAAGTGTATGCTTTTATTTCTATGTCCTCATCTACAAAGAATGGAAACATTCTTTCAAGGTCAAGATTATTTGGTACATGGTGAACAGGATAGATTTTACTCTTTCTCCACAGCAAAAGTAAGTGGTAAAGTTTTAAAATTTTGGCATGGACTTTGTGTAGAGGGGCTAAGAAGATTTATTTAAGCATGTCTGGGATTGCTAATTAAGTTTAAGCTTTTAGATAGAATGGTTGAAGTCTCAGTAATTCAAAATGATGAAAAGAAAAATGAACTTACACTGAAACATGTACATGTAAACACAGAAAGGACATATTTTATTTTTAAACCAACCACACTGTCTTATAGTCCAGCTACGTAGCAAACTAATTACTTAAAATCTAGCCATAGATTTGAAGTGCTTACAGTCAGAAACTTTCACTGGATTCACGTTGGAACAGAGACATGGTTTTGTTTCATCTATATTGTAAAAGTATGCTACAGTTAAACACAACCCCTTCCAACCCTTCAGGTAACCCCATGTATCCCAGAAAGCCTCTAGGTCCTTTTCAGGAGGATGTGGATCTCATATCAGCCCTGTGCCATATCTGCCAGGTTTGTGATGATGTTGCATACCCAAAAATATCTCAGATGGCACCAGATATGTACTTTTAGATATATTCATAAATTAAGGTTTATGTTCTAGTTGTCAGGTGTTTAAACTAGGTGCTGAATAGTTCATAGAATTCAAGATACTCGAAAGGCAACTCTACTGGTTGGTCACCAGCTATTTACTGCAGAGGCAATAGACTGTAACCTAAGAACAGGCAAATAGCACCCTTATATATAACAGCACACATATTTGCATGTCTTGAACTTGAACTGTATCTTGACTTTATAGATGCAACTTTACTATCTGGAGAAGAAACACTGAACACTGTAAGGTGCAGTGGCAGAGAACATGAGATTTCACCATGCATAAGGCTAACTAGGGAAGTAGTACAATTCTCTACTGTTCTAATGGATCCCTTGTTATAGAGAATAACAATTCTCTGCTGTTCTAATGGATGCCCTGCTTAGAGCAGTTTTAGTGCTAAGAGTATTTTTGCTTGTAACATTCAAAACTTCAGTCTTATCATCAATTGTTCGTAAAATTAATCAAAACAAGAAATTTTACATAATCTGATAAATTTGTCAGATGCTCTCAATTCACAAGATTGTTTCCACTGAACTGTTAAAATAATATATTGCAGCATTTACAATACCAATAGGTACCTTTTTTATGATGTTTGAAAAATCAGTATGTTTGCTGATATAAGAGTTTAAAGGCTTACAGGTTAAATAATAGTTTAGAGCTTTTTATAAGTATGTAACATACACTATACTGAATAATGGCTCTGTTTGGAATTGTCCACTTTCTAAGTAAAACAGAATGTACCAAATTGATATTTTCAGGAAGAAGTCTAAGTCTGAAGTTTTTCCTAAAATTTTAGGAGAAAGAAAATAGAGACTTTCATGTCATTGTACAGAATTGTTCTTCAATCCCATGGATTATTACTAGACATGTGTTTTTAGAATATTCAAATATAGTTGTATTCTTAAGTATAGGGAATCTTGAACTGGGCCTGAAATTAAACCAAGGAATCAGAATAATCATATATAATACTGCATGTCTAGCTTAATCAGTGTCTTTAACAAAAATTTGCCCTCATTGAAACAAACGCCTCCTTAAAAGGAGGCTACTGCTTTTGTGGTTTTCTGTGAAAAAGAAGAGATCAGGAAGTGTAACTTGCAAAATGATCATGAATTTAACTTTGATCATGAATTTAGATGGACAGGTTTAGGATGGACTTGTTTAAATTACTAAAAATATTGGGGTTTACCCAGAGACAGAGAATTACAGTGCACATTCTTTGCAACTACTGCAAATACTTTTATTTAGTTTCTGTATATAGTAGTTGTTTCATCAATGGAAGAATTAAAAACAAAAAAAGCCAAAAAAAATCCCCGTAATTGAACTACAGAGTAAAATTGGAGCCAGCATAACTGGAGTGAAATTGTACAGACTAATATTAGCACTATAAAGGACATAATTAACTGAACTGCATGATTAAAACTCAGCTGAAATACTGCTTGATTTTAAAATTTAAGAAAGGGATATACTTATTTACATAATTTTTTACATCAATATGGCCATGTATTACTACTAATGTTCCCTTGCTACTTTTATAACAGTAATTTCAATAATATGTGAACATTAAAATTGCAAGAAAATAAATAGTAAACATTAAATGATAAACTATAATTCCAAAGGGCATTCATTAATATGTAATTGAATGACAAGTTAAGACTTAAAGAATGGCTAACATTTCTAGCAACCCAAAGTACTACATTAATTTATAGTTTAAGATAAGGTTTGTAAGCCATGCTATTTTAAGGGGAAGATTTCTCTTTAATAAGATGCTAAGTTCTATAATATAACACTAACTTGAAAAAGATAAAATTGTCATTTTAATTTAAATAACAAATTACATTCAATTTAAAAGATTTATTTAATCATTGTTGGTTTTTTAAAATTCTGCTTAAAATCATATCGAAAAATGAGATTATTCTTTCTTTGCCATGGAAGAAAAGTTGTGACAGTGAGTTAAGAGCACTCTATATTTCTATGTTTACAACCAGGGGCATGTATTCTGATTTCATATGGGATTTCCATTAGGGGTGATTTCATTAATTCTTAACCTTCAGTAGCACCAGAGTGAATGAGAGCAATACAGGTGCAGAAATATGGCATTTGTTTAAATCAGAGTGGGACATACTTAATTCCAAAACTTTTCAGAAGTTTTCAAAATTTAAAAGGGATAAATGTAAATAAATAGTAAACAAATGTAAAAATATAGGGGTTTTAAGCACACCACACAGACAGTAAATGAATAAATAAATATGATCAGCTTATTAAACAACATAATACATTCATTATGTATATTTATAGAGATAGTAATAGATGTTATTTATATAATATTTAAAACAACGTAAGATGCAAATTATCAGTTACGGTGGCCCTTCTTTTATTCTACATCTTAGAACATAATAATGGGAGTCATATGTCTAGGATTGCATTGATGTATATAATATCATATTTGGAGCGTATTAAAAAAAGTTGATGAAAAAATTTTGTCTGAACAGTAAAAAGACTACTGAAACCTGATATCTTCCACACATCCTGAAAGTCGTGGACAAAGTATGATCCAGGTCAATCAATTTTACAGCAGATATCCACTGAGACATTTCATTTGGGCTTTGCCAAGTGCACAGTGCAGATGGAGGTTCCCTCTGAAGCATGTGTCCTGTGAGTATGATACAGAGGGAATCCTATGAAAAGTTATGTCAAGCCACTCCGTATGATTTAGATGATGTTAGAACTCAGAAAGTCTTCGCTTTTTATTGATCAAAATCACATTAAAGTTGACTCACCGTAACTCAAATGTTGTCAAGAAGGCCCAAATCTCCTTGATTTATCCAGGGGTTCTTCTGACCCAACTTCTTTGTTGTCTGTGGTGGCCAAATTTTTTGGCAGTGGTGTTGGGCGTGATACCAGGGTGTCGGTCTTCACTGCCATTTGCAATGACACATCTTTCCCTATATATCACTCTTTCTGATTTTAACACTTTTCTTCTTGTCCCTAATTTTCAATAAACTATTTTATGACACTTTATAGTGATTGGTTTTGAGTTTCATTTTTGTGGTTTTTTGCTTATACTGCAGGCTCAAGAGAAAACGCACTACTGCTTTGTGTTACTGTGTTTAACACAGGATAGGACAGCTACTACAGTATAAAAACTGTTCAAAACTGAGAAATCCCACTGAAAACAGCAGTTGAAATATTCAAAATCTCAGTATTTTATTTTAGACAGTGCAAAGGGTCTGGTGCTTGCTTTCTGATCTCTGAGTATGTGAGACTTTCCTCTTAAGATATTTTTAATTTATATTTTTGTGAACACTTTGTTATGCTAGTTGGTAAAAATCCTCTGGGGACTTGTGGAAACTGAAAATAAAATGAGTCTTTAAATCATGGTGAAAGTGTTTTAAGGAAATGTGAATCATAATTTAATGGAAATTTCAGGTTTACAGATCCAATTATTGTTTATAATCTGGACATTAAATTTAATTATACCCATTTATAAACTAGGAAACCAAAAATTTAAAAAAAATATTCATCTTCTATGAATTACAAATTTAGTAGAAATATTCAAGGGGTTTTTTTAAGTTTGTTTTTGGGGGTTTTTCTTAGTTTGTTTGTTTTTGGTTTGATTTGGTTTGTTTTTTAAAAATAAGTTTGTGTGATTTTGGTTTGTTTGGTTTGTTTTTTTTTTTTTTTAGTTATTCATCAGTCACATTGACAAGGTCAATAGAAACATGCGGAGTTTTACACCACACATTTCAATATGAATGCCAAGACTTATGCAGAGCTTTTAGTGACTAATTCAGACATGCAATCCCAAATTTATTTTTAGCATTATCAAAAAAACCCCTAAACTTTCACAACCTTTGCACTTTCAGAACATTAGGCCTGCGAGATGACACAGATTTCAAAATATCTTAGGATCAAATCTGAGCATGATCTGAAGGTACCAACATGAAATGAATTTGAATGTAAAAGAAATGTATTTTTTCATTCTGTTTTTCCATATAAAGTTAATGTGATTAAAAAAACACAATGAAAGATTTCGCACAAAAGCACTGAATCAAAAATGTTAGAACAATCGTTCACTTGAAAAAGTTAAAATATTTTGCTTTCTCAAAATGTATTGAATTTTGCTTTCTTGTTAAACTGACTGATTGTCACAATATTAAGCTTCACTTTCTGATGAGAGGTGCGAACTTTAAGGCTCCATGTCCCTGTATAGACAGATTTCTGCAAGATGGCTCATTTGATGTGAACTGGATAGCCTCATCTTCAGAAATCAGTGATAGAGAGCTTATTCTCTAAGGTCCACCCCATGCCTTCCACTGAATTCATTGTCAGTGGCAGAGGAAATGCTGCTTGATGCTGAACTGCCGCAAAAGACAATTTCTGGATCAGTTGCACTGTGATGGGACTTTAACAAATCAGAAATAAAAGTTTATCAGAAATAAAAGGGTTTGTGGTGGATTGGTTTTAATTCTTGAGAAAAGGAATACAAAAAAAAATTTATTAGAAAAATAAATCTTGTGAAAACTGTCCTTTTAAGAAAACCACTTACACCATATACTCTGTACTCTTGACACAGATACAGTTTTAAGTGCCTCCTTAACAGGCTTCTGAAACAGCAGTTTGCCTATTTTTTCTCTCCATTACTTAGGTTGTGAGAAGGATTCAGGCACACTGACTTTAATGGGACTTCATTCATTTTGCTGGCTATGCTCCAGCCTGTCAAGCCCAGGAATATTCTGTAGCTGCTCTTATTTTGCGTTTAAGATAGTAGGTAGTTAATGCAGTTTCTTTCTACACCTGACTTTTTTTTTTTTTTTTCTTTCAATATCAGAGAGGCTTTGAAGGAAATTAGGAAGAGAAATCAGAGGAAATGCTCTAGCATAATATTGCTACCTTAATGTAGAAGTTTATATAGCATTTGACAGGATTTATCGCATATAAAGCTTTGCAGCTGAGCAGGTATGTATTTCCTGCACTGAGCAGAGATTTTGATGTCAGGTGCTATGAATTTGTCTGAAGAGTGCAATAAAAGTAACATAGATTTCTGTTTACATGTGTTGCTATACAATATTTAAAGTGTAAAGAATTTGAAAGGTTGTTAATGGAAGGAAATGTTTATGCTAGAGGAGATGGAGAAATGGAATAAGGAGTAGGAGGCATATGGTAACTCAGATGAGAAACATTTCATGCTGGGAGACATTCCTCTTCTATGGTGTGTTAAATAATCTGGTGTGGGTGTTTTTATTTGTTTATATGATGTCCTAAGAGTGAAACAGTTCCTGTGAGTAAATGAGGATTTTAATGAATTTTAGACAGTTTTGCCTGAGAGAAGTATGTATCTAGCTATAAAATATGCAGATAGCCCCAAATGATGCTGGCTTCATTCTTAATGTTCTGTGTTTTTATTGTATTAATATTTTAAATAACTCAGTCAAGATGGGGACTTTCCGCATACATGTGTATAGCTGTGTATTTTTCACTGAATTGCAATTTCTCTAGGACAACCTCAAATGATGAAAAAAAGCCTTTAAAGCAGATAATAAAATGAGGTTTTTTGTCTAAAGTTGTGCATGGGAGTTTGAGGGAAAACACTGTGGAATATGAAGAGTACAATTTAAATCTTGCTCAAATGAAAGAAGTTGAGTGTTGTGACATGTGTCATACAAAAGCCCCAACCTCAGAGCCTTTCTCCAAAACCAGAATTTGCAAAGCTAATTCCAGTTTGGAGCAAGGTGAGATTGACAGCTGCCAGTATACTAAGTGCTGGGATGCCCAAACCAATCAATAAGGAAATGCGGAAGAGCAGAGCATTTCTGAATGCTGTCTCCTATAGGGACTGCACTCCCCAAAGCTGGAAGCCAGATCTCTGTTTTTTGCACATTTGCCTGACAGAAGCACTTGCCCAGGAAGTGGTATTCTGCTTCCTGGGATGCTGATGGAGTTTTTATTTGCTACTTGTTGGATGAAGGAACAAAAACAAACCAGGAATAATTCTGAGAGCAGCCACTCAAGACAGCATCTTTCCCATCGGACAAGACGAACTGCTAACATCTGCTCTCCTTCGGCCTGTGTGGCTTCTGTACTTCTTGCTCAGAGTGCCAGAGTTACCCACAAAAAAAAATAAAATGCAGTTACCTCCCATAGCTTTGTAATTAGCACAGTCTGTTATGATGGACCAGCTCCAATCCTAACCTTCCTCATCTTTTGTTGGGGATGTCTCAAAATTTATCTCCTAGAGAAGATATTCTAAGAAGAAAGCTATGGGAAGCAACAATTTAAGTAAACTTTGTTTGTTCTGTGAACCCTGAGAGAACAGGTTCAGTAGAGATTTTGAGGAGACAGATACACAGTGAACAGCTCAGGCACAATTAAGTCTTTGTTTAGACATTTTGAGAAGTTACTATCCAATACACTACTGTGTCTCAGACATCTGTGGATGTTCATTTTATTTCATTCCAATGTCTGTCCTTTTTTATTTTTACCCCCATCCATTCTCCGAACTTCAGCATCTCCTCTTGTTTGAGTGGGACTCATAAGTCCAGATACTCCAGTTAAGCAGAAAATAGACTTGCAATATCATTTGCCATTGATGCAGACACGTGTAAAAATGCAAATTTTTTTCTCAGAAATAACTGCTGGGGTTTATTTCAGGCAACTTCAAATGTACTGCTCTTAAACAAGGGATCGTGACATAAAAGGTTTTCTATGGTGTTGTCTTATTAAGCCATGCTCTAAAAGTTTCCCATGAAAAATGTCAACAGCAGTGTTTCACTTGCTTAGAGCATTCGGGGAGTCATAGTAGAAGATGTAAAATACATTTATTTCTTAATAATTCCTTCTCTTAAACTTAAAACAGTTTTAAAATTAAACATACTGGGTAAGTGACAACTCTAGAGATAAGATCGCCCCTAGCAACAGACTAATGATTGATTGATGTGTTATATATTAGCTAAAAATAATGATGGTCCTTACATTTTTCCTCCTACAGCACAGCTGTTAATCTTAGCTGCATTCCAATGTAGCCCTCTCTCACAGAAATATTCCAGAATGATTTAAAAACTAGATAACAATCTTCTATTCTGTTCTTATTACTAGTAGAATGTCAACTGTCCTCTGCTGAAATTCTGTTGTACAGACAATTTTTTGCAAGAAAAGATGATGCATATAAAATAAGGCAGAATCGAGAAGGTATTGCATTTATTTTGTAGGAAAACCTATGCAGTTTCCACTTATGTACAGCAGCATGCTGAAGATTTTTAAAATATTTTAATTATTTATTTTCTTGTGGTTTGTCTGACAGTATCTAAATGAAAACTTCAGTTCCAAATTTTATTTAAATCTACAATGTCCAGGGAAGTAACTTTTTTTATCTGAATCTGTAGAGTGTTCATATTTATTTTCCCTGTCTCTGCTTAAAGTTTGAATCCCTGGTGAGTATCTTTCCAGCACTGCAGTGAATATGCTGTGGCTGTACAGAATAACACCAGGACACCACTGACATTTTGTTGATAAGATTTGCTTTTAAATATATTCACAGACAACCTGTCTTCCAAGTATACATTACTGTAGAACCTTTATCAATTTCAGACACACTCAGCCTCTATCATGCATAAACCTCACAGAAACTTTTGCCAGGAACAGTTATCCAAAAAGATGGAGAGAAAGAAGGTAAAGCATTTTATAACATTTCAGTTCCCTGCTGTGTCAAGATGGAGAATAAAAAAATCCTACAGTAATAAATTCTTGTTTTATTCATCTTCGTTTATTTCTCTGCAAATGTCTGATACAAATAAAGACCATTAACATGCTCCTTCTAGACAGGCTGGATCATATATCTAGGTGTTTTTTCCTTATCTTTCCATTTAGTTGTTCAGAGAAACTAGCTTCAAAAATGCATTTTTTGCCTTTTTAGGTTTTTCGCATTGTTTCTAGTCCCTTCAGAGTCTCTAAAATTTTGTTTTCTGGGTTATGCAAAGCACACTGAAGTTAAAGTTTACCATTTTTATTTCTCAGTTCGGTAATGTCACCTATTTTTACAGAGGAGATATGTAACTCTGTAATATGGACAAACATACGTTAGTTTGATACTGTCTGTTTGATTACACTGAGGAAATCCACCACATATAATTCAATAGTAAAACTGTCATTTGTTGCACTGAAATGAGATCTATGCAATCAAGAAGTATTCAAGCTCCCAATTAAATTGAAAGCCAGCTATTGGCAGTTGTTAGATCCTCCTGTAGTATGCTTCAACACCTGACACATTCCCCACAATCCTACACATTTGGGGATGGCTTGAAAATTACCAGGTGGAAAAAAAAAAGAGAATACTGTTTGACAGATGGCTGAATGTGAGCCAGCAGCGTGCCTAGGTCACCAAGAAGGCCAATGACTTCCTAGCCTGTATCAGCCATAATGTGGCCAGCAGGACCAGAGCAGTGATTGTCTTGTACTTGGCACTGGTGAGGCCACAGCTTCAGTCCTGTGTCCAGCTCTGGGCCCCTCAGTAAAAGAAGGACATTGAGGTTCTGGAGCATGTCCAGAGAAGGGCAATGAAGCTGGTCTGGAGCACAAGTCTGATGAGGAGCAGCTGAGGCAGCTGGGGGTGTTTAGCCTGGAGAAAGGCAGCTCAGGTGGAACCTTTTGCTCTCTACAACTTCCTGGAAGAAGGTTACGACAAAGTGTGTGCTGGCCGCTTCTCTCAGGCAACAAGTGACATTGACAAGATTAAAAGGCCTTAAATTGTGCTAGGATCAGGTTAGTTTGCATATTAGGAAGAAAAGTCTTCATGGAGAACTGTCAAACTCTCAACTCAAACACAGTCAACAGTTAAGTGGTCATTTTATTATCCCTGGAAGATTTTAAAAGACATGTAGATGTGTCATTTGGGGACATGGTTTAGCGTTGGGCCTTTCAGGGCTATGTTAATGATCCCAAAGGTCATATCTAACCTAAATGATTCTATGAAGTCTAGGTGCAGGCTGTGAGTTGTTTCAAACGGTCCTCTGCCTTCTCTTTTGTCCAATCAGCAAATAGATGACTGAGAAATTCACAAACCCTGCATAAATTAGAAGTCTAGCTTTTGTTGCCCTATGAGTCAGTAGAATTTCACATAATGGTATTATTTTCTTTTGTAGTTTTGCACTCTATAATTTTCCATTTGCTTAAGAAAGAAAAGATACATAATAATTTTTGGGTAAGTGATGAAATGCAGTGGCTACTCCTAGAAGTGTAGCCTGTACACTGGCACTCAATGTCTTTTATTTCAACATATGATATTTTGTAGCACTTTTATACATTCAGCTCAAATTTGTACATTAGCTCTGGACTTCACAGTGCTCAAATCTTCTGTAGGTCTGCATTTTACTGTTTCTTCCCTTGAGCCAGCTCACATCCTGAAGTAATATGGCCGTGCGGATTCATTTCTGAGCTGAGGTGAAATTACAAGAGGAATCATTAACTATCTTAGGGAGGAACTCTATTTTCATCTTTTGTATCTGCTTGTTACTTTGTTGCAGTGCATTGACTTTTAGGATCAGGTCAGCATTGGTTTGGCGATCTCTTCAGAATATGCTGAAATAGAGTAGGTGTTGCACAGTGTTATTGCTCCTGCACAGCTGCTGTGCTCAGCACTGGGACTGTCTCTGTCATAGTAAGAGGAGTATTCCTGGAAACCCTGGCTGCCACTGAGGACGGCTACAACAGAGCTGTTTGCATCAGTACAAAAGGGTTCTTGCCTTACAGGACAGGGCTGCTGAAGGCAAGATGCCTGTCAAGAACTGGTTCTGACCTGTGCTAACTGCTGGCCTGTACTCACGGCTTGCTGTCACTGCCAAAACTCATGCTAGGGGCAATTCTAATAAGCTACTAATGGAGAAAGCTGAGCTTCCATGCCCCAGTTTTTTTTTTCTCTCTCTAGTATATGTCTACCCTTAGGCCAGAGACTGCACTCCAGCATGGTGTCCTCTAACCCTTAGTCTGCTGCTGCTCCTCAGCTTCTTGCTGAGGGAGAAAGGGGATTTCTTTTCTGTTTCTCTTCTTTGAGTTCAAGGCAAAGAATCATATACAGTTTTAACAAATATTTTGAATATTTCAATATTTTATTTTATTTTCTTACAGGAAATATCTTACTTTTCTGCATGTATGTACAGCAGTTTGATACTAATAACTAAAACTATCATTGCCTATTTTTGATGTAAAAAAAACCTGATGGTCCTGAAGTCCTGCTTTCGTATCTCTCAAATGTATTCCAGGGGTTTCTAAGCCATAAATTTCTTGGGCTTTGTGGATTTAATTCTTTTATTTGAACATAAAAGTTTTCTGCTTATTAAAAATACAAATGCTATGTCTACAATTACTAAAAGCTTTACTAATCATGGAAGTTTCTAAAAAAGCTCCAAAGTAATTATATCTTGTAATTATAAGAAAAAAAGCTTCCAACTACTTCTTAGTGAATCACAACATTTACCAGTTTGGAGCCTGCAGCTATATGGATGAGATTAGCTGCTAATTGGAGGGAGGGAAAAAAAAAGAATGAATAGAAAATTAATTTTATATTTTAAAATAGCTTGCACTTGGATCTGATTTGCAGTGAGAGTCTCTTTTGTGTGGGTTGCTTTTTCTTTTTCTTCTTCTCCAGAAGCCAGTAAAGGAGTTTAAATGTGCCATTATATGTACAACAAAGTGATTGCAAATTACAGATATGTTTTGAAAAGGAAAAGTGGGGAAGGTTGGCTAAGGCCTGTCTGCTACTTGCAAGGACCCTGGCAGAAAAATTCCTCTTTTTACATGCTGTGCCCTTGGCAGTCTCATAAAAGTAAGGCATCATGGAGATTAAGGAACATCAGAAGGAGGAGGAGGTATAAGAATGGACCTTCAGTCTTTCACTAGTATTTAGTCCTTTGAAATCTTTCTTCAACTATACAAACTGCTCTCAGGCATCTCCAAAGTTCATTTATGAGACAGACTGATAGTTTCAGGAGTGGGAGTGTATCGCTCAGATGTTATGCACTTCCAGGTCTTGATCCAACGAAAATTCTCTTACAACCTGGAGTGCTAATACAGAAAATCTGACTAGCTTGCACAGGCTGCAGCTGGTACATCAGAGTTATGCAGTACTTTGGGAAGCCCAGTTCAGATGCTGAAGGTGACTGAGACACGACTGCACAGCCAAAGGTACAATGACATACTTCTTAAACAGGCTAGTTAGCCCCAGTACAGGCCATGAAACTAATTTCTTTTATTCTGGTATAAGTGAAATCTTCACTGAATCAGGGTACTGGAGCATGTGGGGGAGTGTCTCTGTACTGACTTCCGTTGAACTATGTTACTGTACTAATAAAAGTGTAATTAAGAACTTCCATGCTGCTTTGTATACAGAAAAATTATGGGACACAAAATTAAGGGTTTCTTGGAAGGATCTATCTCCTGCTGTTAATTTGTTTCTTGTAACGTTTTGCAGTGTTAACCTATTTAAGAGATTTTGTGTGTTTAGATGTTGATAGCTTGAGGTTTGATTCATCAATCCTTCTTACTTTCAGCAAAAGTAATGACTAATTAACATTCATCTGCCATGCTGTAAAGTTGATAGAGATGGTAGATGATATTTCAGCTGATTGTCATGCAGTGGAAATGACAGAAATAGCAATATCTGGGGCTAACAGGAATTTGAAAATGGGGTTTCTTCCAAGGCTGGCAAATCTTATCTAGATCATGCCTAGGGAGAAATGCAGTAACATATTTCACAGAAGATAAGATTATGCTGCAGAAGAGGAGATATAAACAGGTGGTCTTGGCAATCACTAGATTTTAAATCTAAGCCTGCATAGCTCTCAAAGACTGAGATAAAATTTTCTTCACAAATAAAAGTAATTGCTTAAATGCACTATTGCAAGTACAACTCATTTTATTACCAAAGCTGGTAAAGTAACAGAAATATAGGCAGGTATTACCTTTTTTAATTGGATTTGGTGACTGAGTAATATGATTAAAGTATTAAACTTCCAGCATCCATAAATACTTTCTGGCTAATTCTATCTAGAGACCTGATACATGTGAACAATGGAGAATATTTCTTATGGGGGTCCTGATGGAAAACAAGCTGTCCATGAGCCAGCAGTGCCCTTGTGACCAGTGGTATACTGGGGTGCATTAGGAAGGGCATTGCCCACAGGCCAAAGGAAGTGATCCCACCCCTCTGGTTCCCTGGTGAAGCCTCAGCTGCAGTGCTGGGTCCAATTCTGGGCTCCCCAGTAAAACAGAGACATAGAGGCTCTGGAGCAGGTCCAGCAAAGGGTTACAAGAATTTGAGTACTAGAGCATCTCTCTTATGAGGAAAGGCAGAGGCTGGGGCCTGCTTAGCCTGGAGAAGACTGAGAGGGGTCTTTATCAATGTGTACAAGTGCCTGCAGGGAGAACCTCAAGAAGATGGATCAGGCTTTTCTCAGTGGTGCCAAGCAATGGGATGAGATGCAACGGGCAGAAACTGGAACACAGGAAGTTCCACCTGAACATGAGGAAGAACAACATTACATATGTGACTGAACACCAAGGCTGCACAGAGAGGTGGTGGAATCTCATTCCCCAGAGATATTCAAAATCCATTTGGACACAATCCTTAATAATATGCCATAGGGGACCCTGTTTAGAAAAGGAGGTTGAAGCAGACAGCCTCCAGTGGTCTCTTCCAACCCTAATCCTTCTGTGATTCTGTGAATCTTTGACTAATGAAAAGCATCTAGATTGAAATCTATTTGGATGACAAGCTATGAGGTCTTAATGTATTTCAGAAATAAGTTTTTTTAAAAACCACAAAACTTGGCAGCATATGTCCCTTTATTACATATATACAAGCTGTTTGGAATTAGGCTCTTGTACTGAGCATGCCCTATCTGGTCCAGTGCTTTTAGATTACCTATGCCTCTTGTTATCCTTGATAATTTCAGTAAAATTTGCAGTGGAACAGAACTGAATGCATTATTTTTTGTTATTAAAAATTTCTCCAGAAATGTAATTCCAGGTCCTCTGAATTGTTTATGCTAGCAAGTGTTTTACATATACCTTGGTCCAAAGAACAGCAGAAGATAAGGAAAAGTCAAGGTCTTTCTGGTTTATTTTGACATAAGGTTTCTCTTCTAAAGGTGTATGTGTATGTATGTACGTGTGCATGTAGGTGTGTGATGTAGAATCATAGAATCATAGAATATTCTGAGTTGGAAGGGACCCACAAGGATCATCAAAGTCCAACTCCTGGCCCTGCAGAAGACCATTCCATGAATCACACCAGGTACCCGAGAGCATTGCCCAAACATTTCTTCAACTCTGACAGGCTTATTGCTGTGACCTGTAGACAGTTCAAATGTAAAGCAATCCTCATCAGGGTAAACATTTCTGTTGCCCACCAATTTGGATATACTGCTACTTGAGTCATTTTCAGATAGCTTGACTCTTCCATATATTAAAATGATATTGATAGCAAATATGCTGAAATTAGAGTCTACTTTAAAAAGCACAATAAACACCAGTGAACTTGTCTGACTTCTTAGCCATATAGATGGAGCCTTACAGACCTGAGAAGAAGGACAAATATTTTTACCTCTCTAACATAAATTCTAGTATGTTTGAAAGTTTTGCATCTTTACCTTGCATCTCCCCTCTTGGCAAGGGGAAAGCATTGGTTTCAGGAAAAGACAGAAAAATTTGAGAGACAGAAAACATGAAATTTAGTCACCACATTTCCATATATCCTTTGAAACTCTCAGACCAAATATCCAAGAGATATTTGTAATACTCTTGGAATACTCTTAGTACTTTTGGTAGACCAGTAGTACTCTTAGAACAAGATTTGTTCATCATAGCTACTTTCTGCAATACAGATATTAAATTATAATTGAAGAATAAAGAAGTAGGTCGTCACTTTTCAGAACACTTTTCAGGACATCATTCTATATTTCTCATTTTTTAGGGGTAAATTTCAAATTAATTGACACTGCATTGTGATCACCTTGGTGTTCCTTGTATCACTGTAGCTTAGCCCTTGTTGCATCATTTTAGATATGATAAGAGAGGCAGGGGCATGAAGCATTATTCTGAAGCATTCCCCATGTTACTAAGTTTCTATGTATTCTCCTTTACTGAATTCTGTAATATGTCTATGTATTTTTATATATGCATATGCATTATGACAAACTGTGTATGGCAATGCCAAGAAATGTCACTAGTGTTAGCTTGTTAGCCATGACATGTTAACTTTCTGTCCAAAACGATACCGAGAAGTCAAGAGCTTCTCTAATTCCGGATATGCCAGCTAGATGGCTTTTTGCCTGTTACCTCACTCAGTAGGAAGCCTGGAGGGATGGGGGTGAAATTAATGCCAGGGCATGTGGTATTTAAAAGCTACATAGTTGTTCTATCACCCCATCAACTGACAGTGAAATCTATGAATTATTTGCAGCCTTTATGAATAGCCACTTGAAATATCTCTGGAGGTTTCTACCATAAGGCTGCCTATTACTCTTATTTAGTTTTTAAGACATCAATTAAGCTTGATAAAGCAGAAAAAATGAATGTCACATTTGGTATACTTCTGGCTGACTGCATTGATTTTTGGCTTCTGAATAGATTCAATTATATGGTGTAATTCAAGCTTGTCGTGATTGTAATTTTGTTGGATCTCCTCCTCCAATAACTTCTCCATTTCCTAATTTCCCATGGGAGATTAAAGGTCAGTCTAAAAGCTACATTTTAAAAATAGTTGGGCATTAGATTTGTTAAAAACTCTTAGTAAAACTAATGAGTTTAGTAAATGCTCTTACAGTTGTCAAAAAGCTGGAAATGTTAGAAACAGCAGGTCTCCAAGACACCTTCACTGCTGGAGAACATTGTGGCTTTAAACAGCAATCTGTCATCATTTTATGGAAATCCAGGCTTGGAATTAATGATGATCAAGGTTTTATTCTCCATTCATATTCCTGATGTGTGGATATGGCTTTATGTATATTCTACTGATATTCAAGATTTTTCCTTCATGATCGTTTTCCACCCACCTCTTACATCACAAATCATTTCAGATACTGCATATTAAAGATGAAGCAAGAAATGAATCGTAATTATTTACCTTAAGGTACTACCACTCAATTAGCTTTATTACTGTAGTGATGTTATCTTTGATATCGAAACACTGACATGATTCCAAGTTTTAATGAGTGAGTTCTGGGGACAGCTGATACAGTTCCTATATCTTATCTGGCTCTCCAGGCCAAGGTCCTCAAAACAGTCTTTTTTTTTCCTGGTTGTCAACTAAAATAGGAATGTGCTGTTTCCTGTCAAATTAATAACGTCATGAATAGGCAGTGAAATAAGGATATATTTTCTTCTGAGAAGAAAAAGGTTTGAAGTTTCATTTATAGTTAAAAACATTAATAAAAATTGTTTTTTTCTTCTTTTACAATAATGCTGGGGTTTGTGGTCCAGTGATATTTCTTCTTTCCAGGGAGATCCATTGATATAATATTGTATGCTTGACAAATAATTCCTTATTCATAATTCTGTTTTATTTTTTGCTTGTTTGTTTTCAATTTGTTTAACATTTTGGGGAACAAAAAGCCATTTGAGGAGCCATTGTACTGCATGATCTATATCTGCTTTTTTGTTTCCTCTTTGTTGAAAAAAAAACCCTAAAATAAGGAGAAGAATAATCAGTCTCATTCCATTGGACTAACTTCTTTATTTCTTAAGATGCTTATGTCATGTAAAGACTTGTTAAGTCAGTATACAAACAAGGCTTTGCTACACTACAGACTTCAGTTTGCTTTACTAAGCCACATCGAACTATTTGAAAAACTGTGATGTAATGTATCTCCCCCTCAGCCCCCATGAGATTTTACTAGACTAGCCCAGATCTGGAGGCGTTTGGGGGAAATATATTAGGATTAAGGCAAAAGATTTCAAAAGAGGCTCTAACCCCCATTTGTGGTCCAAGGCTTTATTCTTGGTGGTTCCCAGATGGAGGAAGAGGGAAGAGGGAAAGAGGGAAAGAGGCCAAACAGGAAGGGACCAGGCATTATCTAGGCTCCTGTTCAGGAAGGGGTGCTTGGCTGACAGCCAATAAGGTACAGAAAGGAAGGAAGGGTTAAACTAACATGGTTGCAGCTACGGGGGTCTCTGGGGGGGGGGAGAAACCATTCCCCAGAGCGATGCAACAGTGATGAAACTGAAGAGAACATTGAAAGAAATACAAATTATTTCAGGAAAAAGAAAAAAACCACACCAAATCCCAAAGTAAAGTCATATAGTGTCTGAACCTGGAAAATGTGTTTAATGCTAGTCCAATGCAAAAATTAATATTAACTTATCAACTCATTCCACATTCTCAGATGTCTTTTGGCTGTAATCAAGTGGAATGCCTTCCTCCAAGGCTCATCCATTTCCTCCCCATTTTCATGTAAGGAAAGATTTCACAGTTACCCATGACTGAAGATTTATGTTGGGCAGGAGTGAAAAGGGGAAGCACAAAGCTTCTAAGTAGCCAGCTGGCTAGAGAGTGATAAGTTTCTCCTTTGCCAGAGAATTCCATCCTCTGTTAGAAAATGGATCTGTGAGCTTTCTCTGGAAGTTGAACAGCTTAACCTCATCATCCAGTGAAAGACCTGGATGCCAAACCTTGTCTGAGAGACAGGAATAGACACAGACAAGGTGACAGCAGGAAGAAATGCTTCCACCAGAGGGGGGCTGTACTAGTTCGGACTGTGCTTTCCAGAAAAGATGTGTTTTAAGAGAGTTATGAAAACTGTGAGTGGCATGAGAAGTGTGAATGTGGATCAGTTTTTTAATGTCTTTTTTCAATATATTGGCAGTTAAAAATAGTCGAAGAAGGTGATTATTTATGCAATGGAATTTGATGCTGTAGGACACAGGAGGCATTGCATTCACTGTCAGCCACTGCCAAAGGCAGAATACCATAATGGGTTCTTAGAACTATAGAATATACTGAGATGGAAGGAACCCATCAGAATTGTTGAGTCCAGCTCCTGCTTGAAGTCTCAAAATAGCTCATTACAGGGGTTCTTACGATCATATGAGCATGTTTACTACTTCCAAAATACAAGGAAATGGTGAATATTTCATGTACAGTTTGCTGAATATGTACGCATTGCTTTTGCATGGGTTGCATAAGAGGAAATCCATAGTAAAGACTATGAAGCTGACCAGATGATATTCATACATTTCTTAACTACCATACTGACTTGCTTGAGTGGCAATACATAGTTTTTGCAAGCTGTTGGGGCATTAGGAGAACCCTAGAAAACAGCAAATCCACAGGTGAAAAGGCCTTACAAACACTTTACCTGCTCAGGTACGATGCCCACTTTAAATGCTATAATGCCTCGCAGTAATGTTACATGATTGATTTCAGTTAATGGGGCTATTTCTTAGGAAGGTCTTTACAGCCAATTTTGAAGACTAATTGAGTTAGGATAACTTCTTCTGGGTTCATTTGTAGTATGCTCCTTGGGGTTGTCCCTTTGGCCACAGCTCCCTCACAGCAGATTTTTGAGTCTAGCGGATTATGTAACAGCAAATCACCCGTGTTCTTGGTTTGCGTTGTCTGCCCTTGTTTCATTAAAATAAATCTTGATTAATAGGGCTATTTTAATGAAAAGTATTTAGATAGCATGGAATCCATTTGCTTAAGAGGCTTTGATGGTGTAGGCTGAACCTAATGAAAGCCATATTATTCTTAGCAGAGCAGCACAGGCAACACTTGAATGCAAGTATTTTGTTACATATTGTGGGTTTGTGGGAATAATTTTACGGGATTAGCTGGCAGATTAAAAAGGTTAATCTTTTAATTTTAAGATGTAATAATTAATTGTTTTAACTGGAAGTCAATTAGTTTTATTGAATCTAACTAGTTCCTTATCCAGGGAACTTAATATAATCCAAGAAAAGCACAAAAAAGAGAAAGATGTTTCCCTCTTATACTCTTTTTTGTACTAGAACTAAGCCATTTTTTTAAATCAACCTCCAGTGGGTTTTAAAGAAAAAAAAGAATGTTTTTTCATACGAGACACAATTGAATAATGGAACTCATTGCTACAATATATTTTGGCTACCAATAATGCTAATTGGAATAAATAAGAGGAGTTCAAGAGAAATAGCTTTGTCTGTTTGAGGTTGTTAAATATAGCGATCCAGCTGCAATCACAATTTACAGAAAGTAAAACTGTGTTGCAGGGGAGGGTCACTTTATCCTTTTCCTGTTTCTTCTTACCTTCCTCCCTTAAGCACTGCTGATGGTTTCCATCATAGACAAAATAACAGGCTAAATGAATTTTGTGACTGACTCAATGACAATTTTTTTACCTTTTTATTTAAGTATGAATTCCTTATAGTCATAACACTGGAGTACCACATGGTTCTATTGCCCTTCTTCCATTGACTGACACACAGCTCTGGAAAAGAATTCAAGGAGTCATTTTATGACTGATAGTGCTGCTACTATAGTGTAGCCTCTCTGGGGTCTGGCCGGTCGATGAATGTCCAAACGCCGGCTAGCACTAATCACCCGAGGCCGGAGGGAAGCCACGAGCGTGGGCTTGGCAGGAGGCAAGGCAAGCTTTCCTGCTAAAGCTGATTGCTGAGGCATGGGTGCACAGCAAGAGCCAACCCAGCTGCTACTAGATCCAGGCGAGGAAGCAAGAGAGAGACTCTTGTTTGCTGTTCTGAAGAAGTTTTATTCTAAGAACAGGAACTCCTACAGGGGAGAGCAGGGACGAGAGTCAATCGGGGGTGGGCTGTGCAGCAGTTTATATATGGAAAGGGGCGGAGAGAGGTGGTTCTCTCTCAGACCAATAGGGGTACAACAGGGGAGATTACATCAAGGGTTTTAACTAATAGGGATACAGTCAGGGAGGGGAAAGCTTTTTAAAACAAATCAGTATACAAAGTAGGGGTGATAGACACAGAACATTCTGGAAAGAACTGGGAGGGGTAACTTGATGGACAATGGGGTGATGAACCTTATAAGGTGGGAGAGGGGAGGGGATACAAGATTGACATTAAACGACTGGACTGAGTGGCGGGAAAACTGGGAGAAAAGAAAGAAACATCTCTTATCTAATCTAAGAAAGAAATACCTCTTATACTGGAACTCTTAGTTGTGTGTGCTCTGTCTAGAGTCTTGTCTTCAGTAGATTTTAGTTCTGTCGACAGTTTTTTTAACACAAGACAGAGTTTTCTTTTCTTGTGACTAAATTTTTATATACAATTTCTAAATCTAGACTCTGTCTGAAGTACACTTCAAAGTAGTGTCTTCAAGAGAATGTCTGCAATCAGCACATCTCACATGTTAGTATTCAGTTTGTGAATGTGATATGATGGTATTGTCAATAAATGATAAACTGTCTGTTACAGCTAATCATGTTGTTTCATCTGATTCTTTGAATATTCTCAACTTCAACATTCGGTTGTCTTTTTCTCTAATGGCTTGACAATATTCCAAAGAAATATGATAAAATGCATTTTTTTCCCTAAAATTTTAAGGCAATTCAGTTACTATTTAATGTAGATAGGAACAATGAAATGTGGAGTTCAGTGCATTTATTTCTGCCTTAAATTTTCTCTAATATCACATTTTCTGTCATTACTTTGGGTTGTGTACTTTTGTCCATTTTGAAAAGGACACAAAAGATCTTGTAGGTTTCACAGGAGACTTTTCCTACTGCAAAGGCATCTGAAGTCTAAGTAGGATGTCCTAGATGATCATTTGGAGTAAATGATAGTTCTTTTTGTGGCATCCTCCCTTTCCCCACATGTCATATGTTTTCAGATCTGCTTGTGTCTCATCCTTTTAACCCAGTAATTGCTGAATACGTCATATGGTTGCCAGACTGAACATTTAGAGGAGGCAAGCAAGTGAAAGCACCTGGAATGAAGGGACGGAGAGACAACAATCAGAAGCATTTTCTTTGCTTATCCTCCTTTCCCTTGTAATGTGTTCTGTCTTACCTT
This sequence comes from Ploceus nigricollis, assembly GCA_013399945.1. Classification (NCBI taxonomy): domain Eukaryota; kingdom Metazoa; phylum Chordata; class Aves; order Passeriformes; family Ploceidae; genus Ploceus; species Ploceus nigricollis. The sequence goes on from VXBC01005709.1 coordinate 191,888, forward strand.
TGAGTGGTACTTACTGGAAGAACTGGAGTTTTAATGCTCTGATTTTCTGGCAGCTGGGTGACTACCCAGGACACATGGGAAACTGAAATGATTTATGCATCTAGTCATAAGCTATTTGCCTGAGGTTACTTGAGAACACTGTGGATGGGAGTTGAAGCATGCATGACCTAATCTAGTACTCTAATCACTTCTTTGTTCTTCCTCTACACATTTGTGCTGAAATTATGTTTATTAAAAATGTTCATTATTGTCAAAGAACTGCTCGACACTTGGATCCAAGTGACATCTTTGTGGGGTAACTTGAAGTTTAAACTCCTTCCTTTATAAATTCAGAAATAAATTAATGTTGCTTAATCAACACTTTCCAAGACTGCATGAATACCAAATGTACAGACTGTGTACCTTCTTGATTGCAGTGGTATTTTTAAAATTCATATAAATAATTATGTTAATTAAGTCATTCAGTGCCAGCCTCTTATCAGAAAGCCTGAACATAACTGAATAATTGCCTGTCAGGCATATATAAACCAGCTCAGGGTGATAAAATTATTTTGATGTATATGTGATGTCCACATATCATTCACCACCCAGTGTGTGTGGTGCGTGGTTACAGTCTCCAGTAATGCAAAGTCTACCTGTCCATGGGGATTTAGGAATTAAGAACAATGTCTCTGAAATATTTGGTACAAAGAAAAACATATCAGTTTTGTTGCACAGTTGGACATTTATAAGATGTTTACCATTTATAAGACAACAACAACAAAACATATTAATCGGTTTATTCCATTACGCAGTACCATTCTGATAATAGGATACAGATAATGGGACAAGAGACACAGAAAACTATTTTATCCATCTGTTCATCTATCAACCTTTCCTTGGCATAAAACATGAAGAATTTTTCCTTATATAGCTCCACAAGTACAAATATAAATCTGATTTATATTTACACTTATCTTAAAATATGGTACCAATTTGGCCTTTGATATATGGAAACAACATTATGCATAATATCTGTTAGTTACCCAAAGTATGTAGGCAATAATTAACGTTTCTCTTGCTTACTCTGTTCTCACATGCTTTAGAAGTATGGGCTTTATGCTGTTTCTGTTTTTTAGTGCAGAGAGACTGATAAGAAAGGAAAAACAGCAACTTTCTCTCTGTGTCAGTAGGGGTTTGGTTGGTCGAGCCTGCTGTGCATTTCTGTGAAGGGTGAATAATTCTGGTTGAGAATCAGAGTTGAGGGAGTTGTTATTTTCCACTTGCTAGCAGGTGAAAAATGTAACAGATGATTGCATCCAAGAACATAACAAGAACTCTGGAGATAAGGGTTCAAGTCACTTACTTTCACTCACTATCAGTTCTCCATTTGTTTGTAAGGAGAAGCAACACTTCCCTTTCTCAAAGAAATATTGCCAGGGTAAATGTGGTGCTATATATACGTCACAAAAAGGCAACGATGAGTACTGCAGTAGGGTGGGTATCAGTAAATGCAGGTGGCCTGAGAGAATCTTACCAAAAGATTCTTTACTTGTCCTGCTTTTCCTTTCTTCCCAGTATTTGGGGGGTGTGAGTAAGAGGCACTGAATTATTGAAAATGTGATTCAGCTGCACCCATGACAGTAAGAGCTGCTGGTGCTTAACATCCTGAAACTGCTCTCCTACGCTATCCAACTTAATGACAATCTCAAAGGTGTAGTCAGGTGCTGTAGATGGGGAATGGGAAGGAATGACCTTGTTAGTACTTCCTAAACAGAGGGATCTTTGTGGGAAATATCTCCAGGTTTTGTGATTTTGCTGTGATTTCACAACTGAGACTAAATCCTATTCAGTTAGGACTGAACATTTTTACAAAATAAAGGGGTCTGCTTTAAAACAGATTTTTCAGCTTGTTCTGGAAAAACCTCAGTAGCTTATTTTATTGTGAGAGAAGTCAGAAATAAGTAAATAGGGCAATAAAAAAACCTTTTGTCATTATATCATACTGCCTTCACTTCAAAAGAGTGCAAAGAAAAGGATAAAAAAATATTTACAATTTCTTGGTCCCTTGTTTTCGAAGAAAGTGTCTTGCACAAAGGAGGAATGTATTCTGAAAGTAACCATTTTGACAAAGATTTCTGCTCCAGACATGCAGCCGGGTATAAGCTCCCAAGAAGAAATTATTTTTTTCTTTTTTTTTTTTTACTTAATGATGTGGGGAAAGGATGAGTAAGAACAGGATTGCTATAGAAAATTTGGTAGTAATATTTTAAATTAATTTTCCCCACGTAGAGCCTGAGTTACCTCTGACAGTGAGAAATCTCCCCTTTTAAACTCAGCCCATGAGTTTTCTATTCTTATTTGTCCCTCTGAAGAGGGGAAGTGAGTGAGCAGCTTGTGGCATTTGCCTCTTAGCAAAGCATAGCACAACGCAAGACTGTGTAAGCTTTCTTTGACCCAGCACTGGTTATCAATTCACTAAAATGATAGTACAGTGAAACAAAGTCCCTATTATGAAGGAGGTCAGACTTGATGATAAAATGATCCCCTTGGCTTTAAGTTTTGAAACCATGAAACCTACTAAAACTTTTTGCACAGCCAGAAAGGAAGACAAAGACCTGTGACCTCAACTATATCAAAGTTTTATCAGATTAGAGCTGTTTATGGTTTAGTAAGAAACTAGTTTAACTTGACAATTTTGTGCAGATTCACTGAAGCAGCTGCCCTTGCTGTGGGTGAAAAAGGCTAAGTGGTTTAAAGGGTCAGTCTTAATGAGGAGCTATGTATGTAGGAAACCAGCTTGAGAATGGACTTTCTGCTTTATATTTATACACTGATTAGGAAAATGGGGATCTGACCCATGGCTGTCATTTTGACTGCTTTTGCAGTGCCAGCTACTAGTTCTGTAAGCATTGATCTGATGGAGTCTGATTTATTATGGATTTATATCTCTTGGTTAATTGTGTGCTTCAGCAGAAGCTATGCCTGTGATCAGAACACCAATAAGGTTTTTTCACAGAACCTCTGGCATCTAATTTTAGTCTTTCTCTGTAGAAATCATTTTGTGACAACTACTGAGAGTCATAAGGTCTTTCCAACATCAGCTGCTTATTTTTCACTAAGACCTTATATACTTTAAATTGTCTTTATATTTCACCTGCTCTGTCATGTCTGGCTGAAATCAGGCAAGGTGTTCAGAAGTTATTAGAGAAACACTTTTTCTTTTTCATATACATGCACAGACTCAGAGACTGAGCTGAATAAGCTATAGCTTCTTTGGAAACTAGGCTAATAAATAGCAACAGTGAAAGATTGCCTCATTCAGTGTTTTTGGAGTCTGTGGTGAATGCAAAGTGTACTCTCAAAGTATACAAAAGGATATAAATAAAAAAAAACGCCTAGGCATGCATAGCACCACATTTCACTACAGATCCTCATAACTCTTGAGCAGGAGCAGGAAATCTCTCAGAGTTTTGGGTCAGCATGAGAAGAGAAGGAAGTATTGAGTGTTGCTGATGGCTCGCTCCCTCTGGCTATTGGTCAGAGCAGTGCAGATGTGGTCTTGAATGTCCATGGTACTCTAAGTCTGTGAACAAGAAGGACAAAATGCGTGTGGAAGGAAGGAGGAATGGAAATCTCTCAGAACACAGAACAGGAGAGAAAGTCTGCAAGAAAAAATCTGACAGTTAACTATGCTAGGTGTCTATACATATGAAAATATCCTGACATTTCTAGACCATGAGGCAGTTGCAGACCCGAGAATATATATTACAATATGTTAAAGTATGTCACCTGATTTCTGTTAGGGGAGGAAATAAGGGCTTTGAAAGATACAGTGATGCTTTCAGAGGGAGATTTTGCTTTTTTTTCCAAAAACCTCATTACTCTCTGTCCACAGTATCTAAACCTGAGGCTTCTAAAGGAAATATGAAGGAGACTAGGTACACTCATAAATACAATAAACCATTGGGATTTGAAGAGAAAGGAAATGTGAGACATTGCCTATTGGAAGGAATTTCCTAATAAGTAGTGCAGACATTATTTTTGTCACTTCATTACAGAATTTAAAGGTAGTCTTGATAAAAATATTATCCTCATTGAAATCTTCATATCACTTGAAAATTTGAAGCTACATTCATCCTCACAAACTACTGGACAAAAGCTAAAATTCTGATGGGTTCTGATGTCTGAGGTATAAAGATATTGGAACAGCTGATGATATGATATGATTCTCAGCTGTTTCTATAACTGCAAATTTAATTTAAGAAATTAAAAAAACTTAATTATAAATTAAATTTAAAAACTTTTAAAAAATTTTAAAACTTAATTATAATTTAAATTAATTTAAAACTTAATTAAGGGTGAATTTAAAGATCTAGATAAAACTGTTGCACAATTT
>VXBC01005709.1:198410-241974 GCA_013399945.1 Ploceus nigricollis
AAGGGGCTATTTTAAATTCACTGACCCCTCCACAGGCCATGTGGCTTACACACAAGTGCACATGGATGCACAAGCCCCCACCTTCCCCTGGAAAATCAGCATGCACATTTTCTCCTCACTTCTCCTTGCAGAGGGATGATGAGGATACTCCAGCCCTACACACGTCCATGCAAACCCCATAACTGATTTATAAGCCCTCAGGGAACTCCCCTACACCATTCCTGAAAGTGGTCCACAAGCTCCTTCATGGTGGGGGGCTGGTCCTGGCACCCCCTATGTAGAGGTTGAACCTCTCTAGCCTTCTCCTAGGAAGGGGAAAAGGAATCACTGTATATGCTGCTCAGCTGGCTGCTCTGTCTCCCTTCTACTAAAAATCTTCTAGGCTTTTTCTCCAAGGTTACACACAACTATAGACATAACCTAATCAAAGTCTGTTTTTAAAAACAGAGAAGAAACTTGTACACTAAATTATCTTGAAATTCTCTGAATTTCATCTTATCATATAGAGCTTCCTCTACCTTAATTTCCATCTTTAATGTATTCATTGCCCATTTATGATATGTTGTTCTTATAACAGTATTTTTCTACCTCCATTTAAAAATGCGCTTTTTTTTGGCAGAAATTCTATCTATCCACCCCAGGATAGAGTAGAAGGAATTAAAAATGTTTAGATATTTAACAAGAATAATTTTATTTTAATAAGGTGTTTTTAACTCTCTCCCAAACTCAGGTTGAAAATACTGTTTTATGGGGAAAAAAACAAACAAAAATTTCATAGTTTATTTTATAATGACAAATGTAAATTTGCAGAATTTTCAACAAAATCAGTGGTTGTTGTTTTCTTTTCTTGGACTGGAGTTTCAAAAAGGCAGTAAAAGTGGACTTCAGACAGGCATCTACATTTATGTATCTAAGTGTAGGTGTACACATGTGCTAGTTTTCAAGGCTCCTGATACTGTCAGTGGAGACCTTGATAAATCAAGGCTCCTGATACTGTCAGTGGAGTCATGTAGAACACAACTCACTATGAAGAAGACATTTAAAGGGTTATTCAAGTGCCCCACAGAGTAATCTAGTGCTCTTTGAAATGTCTTATGATATCTAAGAAATTCACAAGAATTTCTGTAAGATACTTTTGGATAACCTGTTCTTATTCATGTTGGTAGATAGGCACTGGCGTACAGTAAACAAGTTTCTCTTTCTATGAACTAAATAAATAATTAGGTTAGACCTTTTTAAATGTAGGCACATAGACCTGGGTGTCTCAGTCAGCAGCAGATGCCCACGTGTAACTATAGTTTTTGTGGAGATACGTGATTCAAGCAACCTGTAGATGTAGTCTCACTAGACAGAAATGTACAAAGTAATGAAATAGGAAAGACATGTAGTTTCTGAAAGAGAAGTGAGATGAAAAAAATGTTTCTGCTTAGAAGTTTAAATTAATAGAAAACCAAAACATGTAAAAAATACTTATTTTATTTATTTCACTCTGAAATATGTTTTTAGTTTTATCAAAGTTCAATGGAAATCAAAAGCATTTAATTTTCAAAGAAACATTTTGGGTAGATCCAGAACAAATTTCTTTTGGTGTTATTTTCTTTAGTCTTTCCACTGAAACAGTTGCTTCATTGTTTTTACAATTCACTGGCTCAGCAATGTATTCATTGATTTCTGTGGGCACAAGCTCAGATTTCTTAATGATAATGAGGATCTTGCTGTTCACTCATTCCCAGAAGACAGAGTCTATGAGTTCCTAGTGTCACCCTGCTCTCTGTGGCATGTTTACAATTTTATGAAATTCTAGAAAGTTCTAAATCTGCTTACTCACTTGTTCTCAGAAGAAAGAGAAAGTCAAAAGAGAAAACTGAAATTTTGAGAAAGCCTTAAAGCTGGATCTAACACCTGCGGGTGAATTATGTTAATAATCCCATGGAATGTACAGCAAGATACCACTTTCTTTAGTTTCTTGTGCAGCTTTGCCAATAAAACTATCTCTTTGTTTTGGATGTTATTGTTCTAGGTCGGTATGAAAATGAGGGAAAATAATCCTTTAAAATAAACAAGCTTTTAAGAGATCCTGGATATGTTACTTATTCTTTGGATTTTCTTGTATATAGGACAGATATGCCAGTGTTTTTTATCTCTCCTATTCAACTGCCTGAGTCGTTTGTGCGGAAAATTCTCAGTCCTAAGTTAGAGATTGGTTTGGAAAGACAGATAAAAGTGCAGCTTTTGTTTTTGGGATTCAGTGTTCAGAAGCAAATGCTATCAGCATTTGGTCACAATTAATTCAGAGAAGAGCAGAGAAGGATCAGCAGCAGGAAGGTTTTATCTCACCAGTTTTTCATGACAGTCACAGAAACAAACATGTCTAGGTACTTTTCCTCATTGTATATTAGATTTTGGAGGGGATCAGAAAATCCAGTTCAGCTCTATTATTGTTTCGCATTCCGGATATTACAAGGCACTGAGGTTTAGGGACAATTGTTTTTTGGAGTCTGCCTGTAAAACAAGTCTTTGACAAAACCAAACATTTTCATTGCTGTCAGGAATTTGAAACAGCTGATGACCTCTTATAACACAATTTGGTGCCCTAATGAAAGACAACAATCTCAGAAAGTCCTTCTTTCCCACAGTTCACTGAGTTTATGAAAACATCTCTGTAAATGTCTCAGCTCTAATGTACCCCTTGCTTTGTTCTTCACAGAGTAACAGAATGGATAAGGTTGTAATGGAACACAGTGGGTCATCTAGTCTAACCTCCTGGCTCATGTGGGATCATCCTACAGCACATGGGACCAGGTTGCGTCCAGACACTTCTTTATACCTCCAGCAAGGGACAATCCACAACCTCTTTGGGAAATCTATTCCAGCGCTCTGTCGCCCACACAATAAAAATGTTCTTCCTCACATTCAGGGGGAAATTCCTGTGCATAATTTTCCACCTGTTGCCTTGTATTACTGGGCACCACCAAGAAAAGCCTGGCTCCATCCTTTTGACATCCTCCCTTCAGACATTGGTGCTCCACTATGGTTTGTGGTCATTGGCCAACTCTTGAATAATATGAAACAGAACATAACCCTCTTAAAGAGAATATACCTAGTTAGATACACAGATAACAGGTAAATTATACAGGAAGGATAAAGTACTCCTTACTGAAGAAAGTTAGGGCTAGCATTCAAAGCCTTACTTATTAATTTTTTGTTTTACCACTATCAGCATCCTCTGATACTTCTAGATATGTGGGGACTATATAGGCAGCCCTTGTCCTCCACTGCAGGAGACTTTCTACCACAACCCTTTTACTTTCTTCCCTGACTTCTAAACATGATACAGTCAGTAAAATACTCAGAAACAACTCTGTTGAAAAGAGAAGGAATGACACATTGCAGTCTGTCTATATTAATAATGGGTTTTTTGCACATAAGGAAATTACTGCTGAATTTGAATAATTATGGGCAAACACATCAACAGAGAGGTGGACATTTTAAAGCTGCAGCACTAATTGCCTGTTTTGTTTTGTTCTTAGTGGGTTTCTTTTAATTTTGCATTTGAAAACATTTATGCTTACAGAGAGATTTCTCAGATGTGTAAAATAAGAAAGAATAAATTAATTTGAGAAAGAAGAAATGGACAAAAATGTAAACAAGATATGACTTTTTGTTTCACATCAGAGTACTCCCTTTTTTTGAGCCCCACTGATTTCCTGCTTTTTTCTTATTAAGGCATGCTTATATTAAGGTGTAGCTCCCTGGAAGTCCGGCTGGCAGTGAGTGTCTCGACGCTGGCTAGCTCCACTCACTCAGGCCCGGAGGGTGCCACGAGAGTGGGCCTCGCAGGGTAAAGCTGATGCCCTCCTGCTGAGGCTAATTGCTGCGGCGTGGGTGTGCAGCAGATGTCTGTCCAGTCGCTACTCAACCCAAATAAAGAAACCAGAGAGGAACTCTTGTGTGCTGCTCCAGAAAAGCTTTATTCCATAGGGCAGGGAGCTTCCCCAGAGAAGAGCACGGACAAAAGTCAAAGAGGGGAGGGNCTCCGGAAAAACCATTGTGAGGGGAGAATATGGGGGAAACTAGGAACATACCAAAGGCATATTAACTTTTAACAAACAACATTTGCTTAATATAACTAACATAAAACACACTACCACATTAAGGACAAGACATTTCGTGAGGTGCAACTATGATCTGAGTAAGGGGTTATGCAGCTGTGTGGCCGCATCCAACATGTGCTGCATAAACAAATACTTTGCTAGACGGTATTATTATTGTAAAACTTTTTCTTAAGCCCCCTGGAAGTCCTTACCTGTGCTGATGGATTAAAGATACAAACCAATTAAGGAGTAAATTTCTACACTTCCCTATTCCATGTGACTTCCTTTGAGTAGGAAGAGTGATGTTCTTCTCTAATGATGAGTACAAATTCCAATTTACCCAGTAAATTTCCATTTCCCGTTGATGGTGGGTATCGAATAACCTTTTCTTTAGCTATGACCTTTAATAATTTCCAGATCTGTAGTAATGACATGAAGGTTCTATATCCCATTACCAGTGCAGTCTCATCTGCCTACCCTATCAGTTTTGCCCTTTGGGTCTTCTAAAGTCTTTAGCATATACAACTGCGTGTGACACTTCCAGGAGCTGTCTAAAACTACATTCATATAACTCTTTCCAGAAGCATAATAATTTCTATACTACTTTTAAAAGACTCTTCTCAATTTGTTTTTTTTAATAGTGAAAAAATACCAGTGAAAAAATACTGGTTGATTCCTTAACTTGATTTATCACAACTTTCATAAAATATTACATTAGCAGAAAATATTAAGCACACAGCTGACTTCATTGGAGAACAGTATATGTCAGAAGTAGTAATGATGCAATAGCAGATGAATTGGGGTGCATGTGGATTTATAGAATAGATCTTTAGAAAAGAAATCAATAAAAGAACAGACACATTGCACATAAGTAAGAAAATGAAAATTTTATTAAGTAAAATGTGGGAAAGCTTGAAATGAACTTTGTTTACCTCAGAAGAGTAACTCACTGGCAAATGGTTACCACTTTCAATATTTTGATGTTTCCAAGCAATTAAACTGCCAACAGATCCTCTCTTGGTCTGTCCCTCACATTCTAAACCAACATCTGAACTAGCCATTGCTTACTTTCAGCATTAAAGTCTACATTTATTATCCTTGCCTTACTACTTTGGAAAATAATTATTATCAAAGTTTTTGTTACACAAAATTTCCCAGCAGATTTTTTTTTGCCAAAATTTATAGACTACTTTAAACTTGAATATTATCAAAGTTTATCTTTGCACCTCAGAACCACTGCTTTCTGTAGCTGTAATTCATGTTTTGCATGAAAATGAGAATCAGAACCAACTTTTTAAAGATTCTGTTACTTATGAGTATTAATACATTGTTGGTTGAATAACAGCAGAATAAAAAGTGAGGCTACTTTTTTTTTGATCTGTCGTCAAATCAGAAAACTATTTTTCTTTGAACTCCAAGCAATGTTCTATCTATATTTTCTTATCTGAAGTACTTAAAGTTTAAGATTTCCCCGCTCCCCCCATTTCTTTCAAATAACCTGGATTTTCTCTGGCTAGATCCTAAGCTGGTTCTGCTACCTTAATAATTGTCTCAGACTAGACTTTAATTACATTTTATCAACTAAGAACCATTGTTTGTGAGCAAATGAATAGATTTTGCAGTGATGCTGAAGATCTTCATGCTGTACAAGGAGAACATATGTGGCAACATTAAATAATGGAAATCAAAGGCAATAACTTGAGCAGAGAAACTGAACTAACAGCCTCATAATTATATTAATTTTCTCCCTGTGTCAGTATCCTGGACTACTCTGACCAGTTAGTGAGTCTGATTCCATGGATTCAGTGAAAAGGATTAGTAGAAAATATTGTGGCCTTCATTTTGGAGGAGTTATTCTGCAGAGGAAAAAGAAAGAAAGAATTTTTATACTGGAAAATACCAAGTAAGTATAAATAAAATTTTCAAGATTTTAGTTCACTATGGTGTGGGTTTTTTTGTTTTTTGTGGGGTTTTTTTGTTGTTTTGTTTGTTTGTTTGAGTTTTGGTTTTTGTTTGGTTTGGTTTTTGTTTGTTTGTTTGTTTGTTTGTTTGTTTTGGTTTTTTTTGGTTGGTTGGTTGGTTTTATTTAGGTAACAACAGTCCACTAATCTCTTTAGACCTTTCTATATCTGTTTCTTATTACACAATCCTTATAATTCTTGAACTAATTTCCAGTTTCAAATGTCCACATAGTACAGATCATTATATATTCTGCTTGTGAGCAGATAATTTCTACTCTTAGCAACAACTTTGTATACAGGTGGCATGCATAGTACCCTAGCTAATTTCAGATAATCATGATGTATGTATGAGCTGAAAATCAGAGAAAAAGTCTCTTGAACTATTACTATTTCACGTAGATTTTTGATAATATTTACATAAATTCAGCCATCTTTCCTAATGTTTATTACACCACTCATCTTGGACAATCTACCTTTCCATGAAGGTAGATTTTGTGGAGATCTGGCAGAGTAAAAAATACCAGTTTTTCTTTTTTCTGCCTATTTGCCCTGACTTTATATGCCAGAAAAATTAATAAATGAAAGCTGTTCATTGTCACTAGGGACCACCTCCCTGTCCATGAAAAGAGAATTCTGGAATCAGAACATTTTTGTTTGGCTTATGAAGAGAAGGAGGAAACATCTGTTGGTATCTCACCATCTAGAGAAGGATAATCTAACTGGAGTTGACAAGTCTCCAGAGGGAAAATTGTAATTTTGGGTCAAGGTTAGGCAATATGGATGCCCATCACCAGGGAGAATTAGTTGAACTTTTTAAAATACAGCTTTGACTTTTGTATTTTACTTTCTTATGCCCATAACATGAGGATGAGATGCTTATTTGCAGGGCTCCAGCTCTGGTTAACTTTTTACTCTTTGTGTAATATAAAGGAAAAGGCCAAAATGGACATGCGATTGGACATGCGATTGGACATGCGATTTCTACTAGCCTTTGATAACATGGTTAAAATTCTGACTTCGAGTTTTGAATTAAAAAAACACCTTAACTCACAGAAAATGTGAGTCAAAATATAGGCTGTAGAAGTGAACTGTAGCTTGAGTTATAATTTAAGTCCGAGACCTGAATTAATACCCTAATGTCAACATAGAGCAAGACATTCTCTGTTAGTGGAAATCCCAGCAAAATATGAAACACTGAGAAAGAATAATGGATTTTCTTTTCTAAATCGTTATGAATTTTAGGAGGTGCATTCCATGTCTGCAAGGTCTTTCTTAGCCCTTTAAGGGGGAAGTGCTGAAAGTGGTGGGGAGATGCAAAATCTTTTCTGCATTGATGAGGAGGAACTAGATAAAGTAGAAAATACTGTTGGTGTTTGTGACAACGCCTCTCTGATCTGAACTTTACCCACCAGTTATCAAGCCACAGCTTGAAATACTTTCAGGAATTCTCAAGAAGAGAAAACCCCAGGGAAAAACTGGTTTCCTCATTTAACTTTTTTGGAGGCATTTTCAGTTTGCAATTTAATTTTATCACCATCCTTAGGAGAGTGTTCTCTGGAGAAACACAAGAGAGATTCAAGCTCCACAGGCGTGTTTAGGATTAAGCCATAAATTCTGACTGGCTGGTGTGCATAAGTTTACTCCTGTGCTCACTTTTTTCTTCTTAGTATTATTTTAGTAAAGTTTTTAACAAATCCTTCACAGAAAAAGAATGCTTTCTTCCGGTTTCCTCCAACAAATTTTGCTGTGTGCTTGTGGTGGTTTAACATCAGCTGATGTTAAACTCCAAATAAGCAACTCCACTTCCCCCCACCCCTTCTGGTAAAAGAGGGACAAAGTCAGAGACTATGCGTTAAGATAACGATTTACTGAAAGCAAAAAGCAATGGTATAAGAAATGTACAGTAATAGCAACAATATTAATAAGGAAAGTATATAAAAAGGGCAGGTGTTTTACCCACAAAAAGGTGTTCACCACCTCAATTTAGGTGACACCTTGACAATGAAGTGAGCGGTATGGAATAGTGACTTAGCCATGTGCATATGATGCTAAAATCCATCATTCCCTCTGTGCAACAAGACAGTGCCTTTCCCTGACTGTAGCATCAACAACTTCTTATAATCAGGTACTCACAATTGCTTGTTTAATTTCAGGTTGAAAAGTCTCTGTGATGTGCTAATGTAAGTCAGATTCGCTGCATGCCACTGTAGCAAATGAAAACTTAAAATTAACAATATAGGACAAAAAATGTAAGGTCATACTGACAATCTCTTAAGTGTAAATTAAAATGACAAAACAATTTTTTGTATTGGTGTGTCTTGGGGTGGCTTTATGGTCTGGTATCTCCTACTGTCTACTTTATGCCAGATGTAGTCCAGTGCCTTTAAGCCCTTATTCTAAGCCCTTTCTTGAATTTGGAGGAAAACTAAATAAAAGTTGCTTTCATAGAGTGAACAGAAATAAGGATGATGAATTATTTTCTTTTATATTGTGAGAAATTTAAAAAATAGGTTATTTTATTAATTCAACACTCAGTTGCAATAATTTGTTATTAACTTTTTGTGCAAAAATGTCAACTGAGACTTTTTATACACACTAAACCCAAAAACTGATGAATCTGTCAAATTCTTGGACACTTTTGTTTTTTCCTAGGGCTGATTATGCTGTTTCTGTGACTGATGTTATATTTGGTGCCCTAGTGACAGGAAGAAAATATAGGAAACTTATGTAATAAACTTTAAAGATATATTCTGTGTCTTAGGGGAATTGTCATTGGCTGTCAAAAATTATAATTTACTTTTGACAAGTTGTTCGTAATTTACTCTATGTAACAAATTGACAGTGAAAGATATATTTTATTTTCTAATAATACTGTTGGGTTTGGATTACTTTTGTTGTTATTGCTGTTTGTTTGTTTTTACAGAAATTATTACTTTTTATAGCCAGATTTCAAAATATTCAAAAGGACATCTCTGCTGATATCTTCCAAACATTTTTACTACTGGATAATTTAGGCTGGAATGTATTTTTTAGAAGTTATGTATGCTAACGAGTTCTTCAAAGCAGAGATATATCTAGATCAGGTTGCTAAGTTTTGAAATTCTTCAGGGATGAAGGTTCCACAGTGCTCTGGAATCCACAGCCAGATCAACAGCTTCAGCACACTCGGTATAACTTGGTTTATAATCTTCCTTCTTCAGCCATGAATAGGTTAATTTTTTTTTTTTTTTTTTTTTTTTCCCCTTACATTAGTCAGCTTTCTTAATTTTTTTATTTCGGTGTATTTTCCAGATCAGATTACTTACCTGCTTTCTTATTGGGTCTTAACCAGTCAAGACCATCTTGTGAGACAGGCACAGTGCACAGCAAAATTAATATTACCAAAGGTATTTGCATTTTAAATTTGGAATAGTAAGGTCTGCAGAATCCTAAGAGAAACAATAATACTGTAAATTAACTCTGTTCTTTTGTGTTACAAACTTTGAAAAATATTATATTTTTGGAACTTTTCTCTTTAAATAACCTGATAATCTTAATAAAGAGCTGAGGAGATCTAAGACTCATTACTTGTCAGCTTGAATAGGAAAATAAAAAAAAAAAAACAGCACAATGGGAATAAAGCATAGCCAAGCACCCTCTGCATAAATTACTAGAGGAAAGAAATAGCAATTTTAAAGCATATTGGGAACTTAAAGGGATCATTATCGGTCCACTCCTTTGGTTTTTTTTTTGGAAGTTTTTGTAATTTTAAGTAGTTTTTTTGAAAATATTTTCTTTTTTATTTCCTGGGGGTTTTTTTAGAATCATAGAATATGCTGAGTTGGTATCAGGATCAGCATCATTGGGTCCAACTCCTGGCCTATGCAGGACACTGCAAAAGTCACACCATATTCCTGAGATTTGTCCAAATGCTTCTTGAACTCTGTCAGGCTTGGTGCTGTGACCCCTTCCCTGGGGAGCTGTTCCAGTGCTCAACCACCCTCTGAGTGAAAAACATTTCCTGATATCCAAACAGAGGTGAGGGTGCCCCACTGCAGAGCAGAGTGGGATAATCACCTCCCCTGTCTGGCTGGCAATGCTGTGCCTTGTAAACTCCCAGACATGACTGGCTCTCCTGGCTGCCAGAGCACTGCTGACTCATATCCCAGATGCAGAAACCAGCATTTGCCCTTGTTAAATCTCATATGACTGGCAATTGTCCATCTCTGTAATTCATCAAGGTCTCTCTGCAGGGGGTCTTTGCCCACCAAAATTGTTGTTAGAACAAATTTAGTATTTCTTTGAGTCCTATGTCCAAGTCATTAATGAAATTGTTGAAGAGAACTGGGCCAAGGATGGAGCCCTGCATAACTCCACTAGTGACCAGATGCCAGCTTGATGTTACCCCATTCACTACAGCATTTTGTGCCCAGCCTGTGAGCCAGTTGCTCACCCACCATGTAACATGGTTGATCATCTGTTTTGGTTTGTTTCAGGCATTAGTCACTGAGTCGATCCCGAGTAGATTCAAGTTCACTTTTGGACTACTTAAAATTACAATTTGTAAATGAGTTGTGAATGCTTGGAGTGTATTTGTCTGTATGTGAGAGGGAAAGTATATGCATAGTTCTGTGCAATGACAGACATACTTACATGGAGCATCATAATCCTAGCAGCTGGAACAATTGGTTGTCATGGATTTCTTGCTGTGAAAGAGAGGCTTTGGATATCTTTTCAGCATTGTGCTATGCTGACATCTCAGACAGAACTTGAAAACAACACCACAAACATTTCTAGTACTCTGGTGAAAATATATAAGAATTCGGGAAGCCTAGAGGCCTTGCTATCACTACCAATTTTATGTGAGAGGCACAGGGTTTTTTCCTTGCTTTCTTGTTTCTTTACCAGAAGCTGTAGTGGCATTGTCTGTAATTAAGCTTTTACAGTATTTGATTTGAATATTCATAGTTATAAGCCTTCTTCCCCTTCATAAAAATATCCTGTCTCCTAAAAGAAGAAAACATCTTCAGATACCACACTCTAAAGTTCTCAAACTTTATAGACTAACAACTCCAGTCTGGACAGAAACAGTTATTCATTTACTGTGGGGATGCCATTACTGTGGGGATACCACTCTAGGGGAAAAATTGCCATGATTATAAAGCTATTTTATTAAGGAAAAAAAAGGTGCTTCTTACTCAGCAATCTCTCCTTGTAATAATTGTATTTATCAATAAAGTATTGTATACAGAAAAAGAATGACAGACAAAATTTTCATCATATATATGAATATCTCTGACATCCTGCAAATCATAGGATCAAAACAGTGTCCAGTGATTATTGCCACTTACAAGACACAGAGGAAGAACCAGGAGTGGGCAGAGACATCCCCAATAACATGGTAGCTTATTTTTCCTTAAATACATATAAATATCTGAAGGAAAAGGGGCAAGACTGTGATAAAAAATGTCTTGTGGCCCAGAGCAGGTGGTGAGTTCAAGAGTGGGACTGAATCAATGTACTTTTCCAGCAGCTTCTTGAAAGTTTAACTGACTCAAATGCAGAACAGCGCCTTAAGGCAATTGCCACTAGATCTAGATTCATTTGCTACTATCAAAGATGCTTGAGGTTTAAAGAATATTATAGCTTTTACTGTTCTTGGAACATGATGAATGTTGGGGAAAAGTATATTTTATCAAAAGAGTTTAAAGCTGGATTTTTGTGGCCAATATTACACGGGCATTATGACCAAGTCTGAAGGAGCGAAGTAATTGTAAACATGCACAGTAATAGTGATAACAAGAGACAACAGTTTTTCAGACAATCACTGGTGCTAAGGGTGACAGTTTATGTTTAGGACACACACATACATCATCCCTATTCATAGTACTGAAATAAACATACCCAGAAAATGAGGAAGGGAATGGACCATCATTAATAAGAAATTCCTTTGACTTGATACTACAGTGTAGAAAAAATGGCCTGCTGGCAATGGTCACTCCAATCACAACTTGAACTGGGATGGGAAAGCTACTTGGCCTAGAATGAAACCCATCCATGGACCATTCTTGCAATTTAACAGTAGAGAGAGTTGTTTCTCAGCACTCAAGGTTTTGCTCCACTACTGTTAAGCTTACTAACATTTTTGTAGCTACAAGCATTTTTTCAGATGGTATAACTTCTTTTTTCCCCACAGCAGCTTAGCAGATGGTGCATTACGAGAAGACAGTTCCTCAGTGTCCATGTTGCTTTAAATCACCCATTTGCATTGAATTTATTGAGTCTGAGGACATTCAGTATGGTAATACTATTTGGACAGAGTTCCAAATTCTCCATTCATCTATTTCTAACTATTCTCTCTTTCTCTTCCCCCTCCTCTTGAAACTGACAGTGTCTTCAAAGGCACATAGGGGTCATCTGGAATGCTTTCTGGTCAGTCCGTAGGCTCTAGGGTGATGTTGGTCTTACACAAAAAAAAAGTAACCAGCTGAACACAATATAATCGGCCTAATTTTATTTACAGTACCCAACTGAAGCATATGGAAAAGATGTGCCCAGATCAGGGGGAAACACTCCCTCAGAGAGACACAAAATGAGACAAATACAGGCATTGGGTGATCTGGCCATGCCAGAAGGTCCTCTCAGGGTGGTGTCATCTGGGCATTATTACACAATTGTGATACAGCTTGTGCAGCATGACTGAGACTGCAGGAAGCCTTTGGTTTTGCCCTACCACATCTTCTTGGGCTCAAACCATACTCCTGCTGAAAGCCTCTGGGGTTGCCAAGCCTCTGGGGTTGCCAAGCCATGTCCTCCTTGGAAACTGCCATCCTGGGACCCCATTGTGCCCCAGAGGGACTTGGTGGGCTGGGTGAGCCTGCATTTTTCTTGAGTGGTTTGTTCAAAACATATTTCTGCTGCTTGTTGCTGACTCATTCCAGTCCTGTCCAATTTTTACTTATAACACCCTCTAAGCTATCAAAATTTACCTCAGGCTGAACAGCAACACAAGGAGTTACTATCTCCTAATGTCTACAAAACCCATTTGACTTCCTTTATAGTTTACAGAGAAAAGTGGGTAATTTTTCTGCCTTTCTTAATTGCACACTAAAATGAGATTGGTATTATTGTAAAAGTGTTTATAAAAAAACCAAAACTTGTAAAAACAGCTCAGCCACAGGTTTCTGTGCTCCAGGTGTCTATGGGGGATGAGGATACCCCTCAAGAGCCTTTTCAGGAGTCATTTGCAGTCCACAACATTTGGTGAGTGATGCATTAGAATACAAAATATATCAAGAAATGACCCGACAGTCATTCATAGCTTGTTATTCTGAGACACTGTCCTTCTGAAATCTATATTTAGAAAGTCCATAAATAATAATATTATATAATAATATAATTGATTTTCCTCACTACCTTTTTCTACCTTTTCTCCTTTAGCTGTCTCAAAATGAAAGCTGAAAGATTCACGTTTGTGCAAAGATATGGATATTAGGAATTCATGCCCTATGCAACTGGATACTTAAAATGTGAATTTACACTTTTAATTTCTCTCATATCAGGCTTTATTCCACAAGAGCAAAATAAAAAAGAGGAGAAAGGAGTCACACTATGACTTTCACATGTTCGGCTTTATAGTTAAAGAGGAAAGAAAGAAAAGGGAAGGGTCAATATATTTACTTTAAAACATATTTTTATTATTTTTGTTTCCTGTAGCTGCCATGCAAGATAAAAGCCACAGAAGACTCTGGATTTAATTCTTATATTTAGAGATAAATAACTTTCCTCTATGGATTAATTTGCTTGAATGATAATATGTAGAAGCTCCATTTTCATGATGTTGGGGTTTTTACATTTTCTGTGTATTTTAATGCTCAGCTCTTGTTCTGCATTATTAAAATAAATAAAAAACAAAGCTGAAAATTCAATTTGGAGTTTGTTTCACATTTTAAAACAAATGACTGAGTTTGTCCTTGCATTAGAATTAATTAAGCGTGTCTCTATTTTTGTGAAGCGTGTTCAGGGGAATGGTAACATCTAGACATTTAAAATGGAAACAGTACATAAAAAGATCAATAGCATGACTTTCTAATTAAGAAATTCTTGCTATTATTCAAGTACTCACTATAATCAGCTAAACTCATTTACCAGCAGGGGGCTCACGATTAAAAATTTGGAGGGTTTGAAATGCAAAAGCAAACTGCTGTCTCCTTGTTAAAAAATATATATTGCTAAGTTGCCTGACATTTTAATACAGTAAACTATCAAAAGACATCCAGCAACACTGCTGTTACAGCAAAGGCTGCCAAAATGAATTGCTAGATCTCCCTCTAGGAGCCTCACTGATTACAGATATTAGATGATTTTAAGCTTAAATATGGACTCAACAGATTTAACATGTAACAGATAAAACAGCATGAGAGATGCTACAAGTACCAGGCTGTTTATAGTCCATCGCTGTAGGTACACTACTCATATGGTGTTGATTCTCTAGCACCCACTGCCTAAGGTTTCACAGGGCATGGGCCATTTTCCAGTTAACTACAAAACCAGAAGGTATTCAGCTACTGCAGGATAAAAAAATTCTGGGATGATGGTAAAATTTGTATGACATTTTTATGGGAAAGAGTTTCTTGATTTTTTAGTGCAGATGAGTCTTTTTCATGGACTGTGAATGGAAAGCTTCCAAATTCTTTGGATCTGTCTTGGTAAAACATAATTTAGTGCTGCTATGTTGGCAACCTAGTAATTAGCATCACACACAGAGTGAGCCTATTTGTCTCCCTGTGATAAATATAGTGTACACAAACAGAGGATACTCACATGAACATAAATATATGTTGACAGCCCTATAATAAAGATGAATTACATTTAGCAAGTCCAGTAGCATGCTAAGTTTTTCTTATCAACTTACAAGCACTGATATATAAAGTAAACTGGTAAGCATTTGTGATTAAAATGAAAATGCAAGAAGATATATGGGAGAAAGTTAGGAAGCATTAAAATAGTTTTATTTCAAATATTTATTAACATGAAAGGGAATTACCAGTCCTTTTCAGCATGTTCTAAATTTGTGACAGGTTATCATGCTCAAATCATGACAGTATTTGTTTGGTTTGTGGACTGGACCAAGGATGAACTCAGACTCAGTCAAAATTGTCTTCTAGCAATTGTCTCTGTGTGTGTGAGGAGTGGAAAGCACTTGTGGATATTAAAATATAATTATTTAAATATTTTTTTGAATTTCTGAAATTTTCCAATGGCTATTTTATAAAAGTAAAGGTAATGAAAGTGTGAATTTGAAGCCACAATAGATCATGGAAATATTTCATATAGTATGGCAGCAGTCAGAAATCTCAAACAAGATGTAGAATACATCTTTATGGAATTAATCTGGTTTTTTTATCTTGCAATAGAGAAGGGGGAGAAGATTTCAATTTTTCTGTCATAGCCAAAGTACATTTCCAACAGCATGCATTTTAAGGCAAACCTAAGTCTTTGCTGTTTATACTGTTCTCCTCTACATTAAATATTTAAGTTTTCTTTAAAACATCAAGGAAAAACTTAGGTCTGTAGTTCAGTTGTCTAGATCTGTACCTATCTTCCAAACCTTACTACAAGGTCTATTAAATATTTAGTAAATGTGGAGCAGAGTCCCTAGGAGAGACCGACAACATATTTTCTCAAAGAACTTTATAGGATTGTAGAGTATTCTCGCTGTGCATCTTGGCTGTGATCCTTGAAGAAAAGCAAAGGAATGTTGTCATGGACTTTGGATGAGTCATTAAGTTATGGGGTAAGGAAATAGTCAGAGAATGTGCTATGGGATTGCATCTCCCCTCTCGTGGGTTTTGCCTCAGAGCTGGAGTGGCTGTTCTTACAAATCTTTCCTAAACAGAACATTCCAAAAGAGGAAAACAATACATTCATCCGCATACATATCACTTCTTTAGGAGGACTTTCCATTAGAAGGGCATTTTTTTCCCAAATAATGATAGATTAAACATACAGAAAATAATATCACATCATTAAACAAGACTCCTGTACCTAATTTCCAGATTCAAGTATTTCATTTGTTTGTCTTGATATGAGGAGCAAAGATTTCTGCCTGGAAAAATTCTTCCCAGACCAAAGAGTCAGACAGTTTTAACATTTTTTACGTTACAAAATAAATAATAAACAAATAAATAAACAAACCAATTCTATTCCTTCTGACAATTATTTCAATAGGTACCTCTTAAGGTGAGTTAGAAAGAACAATATGAATGCAATTAAAAAGATAATCTAGGAACATTGACATTCATTTTAATGCCATTATAAAATGAAATTAATATATTTCAAAATCTCTAAAAATAGTAGTATAATGAAAGCATGAAGGACTGCAGTTCCTGCTTGGACAATAGTCCAACAGTCCAGCTGTCTGGGCTCTCATGATTCAGGGTTTTTTTCTCAGAGCCAGAGCAGAAACTTAAATTCTTTTCTTGCCCAAGGATGATTTGTATGTGCAGCAATCCATGTTGCCTACAGTGGAAATGGCATTCAGGAACTTTATATCACATAGAAAGTTCAGAGTTCAGGGTTTCCACAAAGAAATGTGCTTGAAAAGGAAAAAAGAATGTAAGAATACTCTATACTATTCACCATCAAGGATAATGTTTTCCTTTCTTTTAAATTTTAGCTTCTTTGATATTTTTAGCTACTGTAATCTATGTACACTATGTCTTAGTATTTTCTTTGTTAAGCCATAGAAATAGATGTCTTGAAGGTTCTTAACTGCATTTAGTATTTTCTATTTTTTAGTCCTGATTTTCTTTGTTTGTATTTGTGTTTCATTTTGTCAATAGCCATATTTAAGTGTATACACCCAACTGCCACTCTAGGTTTCCACATGCTAAAAGTATAAATAAAATTTTTTTCTACTCTCACTCATGGTAAGATTTTTTTTATCAAAACCCAGCTATTTTCCATCACAGCCATAATGGATGCTATCATTGAGTGTTGTCTTTAGCAGTTCCTAGATATTTTCAGAATCATTATGTTCCATTGTTTTCTTCCTCAGATATGCAGCTGGCTGTATTAAAACATAGTTTATACAAACATCTTTATTAAGTAGTCTATATTTCTGTAAATAACTGCCTCATTGAATATTTTTTCTCACTTTCTCTACACCTCCCCTTCCGATACTTATGTACATTGATCATATGCCCTCAAGACTTCAGTTCTCCAGGCTGAATTGTGGTAGTGTGTTTTTATGATGTTTTATGTTACTTAGTTAATTAATGTTACTGAATCATCTTAGTAGTTCTTTTCTGGACTCTCCTTAGTATGTCCATGCCCCTCTCATGCTGATGAGCTCCAAACTGGAAAGTACTCTAGGTATGGCTTCTGCTGAATGGAGGAGAAGGATTACCTTACTGGTCCTTCTGACAACACTCCTAAAATCGACTAGGACACTTTTTTTGCCACAAGGGCAGATTTGAGGCTCATGTTCCACTTTCTGTCTACCAGGACACCCAGGCTGTCTTCTGAAAAGCAGCCTTCCTGATGGGCATGCAGATGTCCAGTGTTTAGTATCAAGGGGTCCTGGGGTTGTTCCTCCCAGGTGCAGGACCCTGCCTTTCTTGAATTTCAAAAGGTTCCTCTCTTTCCAGTCCTCCAGCCTGTTTAGATCCTATTCTGAAGGTGTGCACATCTCTCCGGGGATCAGCAGTCCACAATTTTTGTTGTCATTGAATTTATCGAGGAGGAATCTGCCCCTTCATCCAATTGAAGGGTAAGAAAAGAGTAAGAAAAGAAGACTAAGATTGAAGAGTAAGAAAAACAATACTGGGGCAGGAGCAACCCTTGGGGGTCACCATTAGTTACATTCCTCCAGCTAGACCCAGGGACACTGAGCACAACTTTCCAAGACCTGCCACTTTATCCAGTTCTCAATTCACCTCATCATCGAATCATCCAGCCTGTGTTTCCTGAGCTTGCCTAGGAAGATAACATGGGAGAGAGTGTCAAAAACTTTGCTGGAGTCCAGATGGACAATAGGTATTGCTATCCCCTCATCTGTCTCTAGGCAGATATCCCTCATCATAGAAGGCAATCAGGTTGGTAAAGCATGATTTCCCTTTGGTGAATCAATGTTGACTTCCTGATGTCCTTGTGTTCCACTAGAGATGATTTCAGGATAAGTTGTTCTATTGCCTTTCCAGGGATTGAGTGGGCTGTAGTTTTTGAAGACTGGGGTGATATTTACTTTCTTCCAGTCCTCAAGTGCCTCTCCTAACTGGCATGATCTTTCAGAGATGTTTGTCATTTCACTGTGACACTGTGTACATGTCACAGTCTACCTGTTTTATCAAACATATTACAGTTACATAGCTCTTTTTATCTGGCAAATCTGTTCTTTCAGTCCCCAAATTACATGTCTGCTTATACATTCTCCATAAAACCTTGTCCCAGTCTGTAAATGAATATTGTACTACATCTTTCGGTATTTTGTGTTGAAGTTGAGAATTTCGGTCTTCAAGAAAGGAAAATATGATATTCTACATTCTGCATATAACCTACACATCAATAAACCAGCACAGGTTTGGGATTTTAAGTAGTGAATACTCAGAATAAACTATTTGTGAACAGTATACTGCCTAGTAATTATTCATGTAAATTGAATAATAGGAAAGATTAATGATGAATTATTCAGCCAACTCTCTTGGATGAGTGTCTGTGTAATCATTTATTCAAATCTTTATAGTATATTGAACAAGTAAAATGCTGTATTTACTTGGTCTAAAAGATGATAGCATGCTAGAAGTGTAAAATATTTCAAATGAATGTATGAAAATAATCAGAAAGTTCTTTGAGACACATAGAGAATGATGGAATGACAAGAATAGGTGGATATACAAATTCAGTTATTATAAATAATATTTTATGATATGGTTCAAGATTAGTGAGTTAGTTAAGTTTGGTGAAGTGATATCAGAAAACAAGTCATGACATTTTTATTTGAAGAGTCAAACGTACCAAATATGTAGCCTGGATAGTTGAACTGAAGCTTGAGAAACAAGCTATTTATCATCATTTTCCTAAATACTCTGTCAAAGTATGCAAACCAGAGTGTTTCTGTAAATTATGAAGTGCAGTGTATTGCACAAGAAAAAATCTAAGTTCAAGCTCTCATTAAAAAATATAATTATAAATGACGATTTCCTTTCTTGTTCTGTTCCAAAATACCAAATGTGTGCTACCAGACAAAGAAATTAAGTATATTTTATCAGGGAGAATTTTTGTTTTCTGTGCTGAATGAAAACAAACAAACCACCACCAGCAACACTCTCCCTTAATCCATAAACCAAATAATTGAAGCCACAAAGCATATCAGCCATTTCCTCTGGTAAGGGAATTCCCCTCCCTCCCTNTACTAAGGGAGTTAGATTATCCTGAGATATTATTAAACAAGCAGATTCAATTAATTTGAAAGACACACTTCAGAGAGAGGCTGGAACACTGTGCCAGGTGGGCTGAGCACCACTTCAGATTCTTTTCCACAACTTATCTGTATTTAACAGACCACCTAAACAGATGTAAGTTTCCTCTGGAGAAGATTAGTACAAAATTTTAAAAAAAGGAACCATTCTGGAACTGCAATTAAAAGTCACTTAAATTTATTAAATGTCTGTGCAGTCTTGAAAAATGATAAAATTCCTGGGCATTGTTCTATTTAGCTGAAACTTTTCCAGATGTGCCTCGCTAATCAAGTCCAGCCAAATTCCCTCTGGCTTACAGAAATTAAGGAGAGAAGCCAAAATTCTGAGATAAAACATACCCTCTCAGCAGTGTAGCTGTGCAGGGTTTCTTTTAACAGAAGAGCCAGACTTTTAAATTTTTTTAGGGTAATATATGAAAGTTTTTTAAAAATACCCACACCTAAACCTATATATTTGTATATTAATTAATTATATTTTATATTCATCTACACGAATATATTCATTTGTATATTCTGGCAAAGCAGATGTGTCAAGAATCCTTGTTCTTGCATTCTGGAGGTATTATGTGCATGTGTCCTGTTCTCATATTTTTACTAATGTTCACTTTAATTACTATAGGAGACAACATATGGGTCTAGATTGATTTTTGAACTAAAGCAGTATGACTATTCTTATGTTCTGATATTTAGTGTCTACTCCCATCTCCATGATAGATCTCTTTTTTGGAGTTACTCTAGCACTAGTGCTCCACACACCTCGATTTCAGAGTGGTTTCCCAAGTGACTATTCTGCAGGCAGCTTGGATTCACAGTTATGTCTTGAGGTGATTCAAACCCCAGTAAAATGCCCTGATCTCAAGCATAAAACAAAGGTAAACTTGTTCCTGGAAATAGTGTATTTTAAAAAACTGATAAAAATGCAAAGGCATAAATAAAGAGATGTAAAAATATGTTGTCAGCACTTATTTTTTCAGATATTTCCTAGAGTGGCTGTACTCCAGAATCTACACAGATGAGAAGATAAAGCAAGTGTAAACAGGTAATGATTTTGAATTATCTCATATTAGTCCTTCCCATACTTCAATAGAGTCCTCCCTACAGATAAAATGGTAAATTTATTTTTTGTTTCTTTCTTCTGAGAGGCAAAAGTCTTAAAAATATGTTTCCTCGTTTTTTGTAAAATGTCTTGGTAATGTGCTTAGGTATAACTTCAGTTTTCAAGAATGCCGTCTTTTGATTGAAACAAGTTATAAAACATAAACCTTACTCAGCACTGTATTTTCTCTGCCTTAGGTTATAGGCTGATTAATAAATTAGTTTTATCATCATAATTACTGTAATAATGTGATATGTAGGTTCTCCCAACAAAGAGCTTGTCTTTAGGATGATTTGGCTATGCAGTTTTCTCTGCATCATGAAGAGTGAAGTGAGTGACACAAAAGCTAAATTATTTGATTAATGGAACAGAAAATATTTGTGTGAGAGCAGGGAAATAAAGACATCATTTTGGTTTTCCTACATCCTTCTATTAACCTTTACATCAATCAAAATATTTAAAATATATGAATCTACATTTTTGCAAATGCATTTTTGTAGTTGTAAGATATTTTTTTCCCGTCAAGAAGCAGAAGTAAAAATTGCCAGAAGCTGTGAGAAAAAAATCAGTGTACCAGAAGAAGACAAGTCTGAACTCCAGGCAAAGTTGTACATCTTATGTCCAGTATTTAAGTACAAGCTTAATCCAGACACAGTCAACACTTAGAAAGGCTGCTTGAGTCCTGTAGGCCAGAACAGCTCCAGCAGCTGTAGAAATATATATACTTACCCACACAGGGGAAATTAAAATTCACAGAAAGAGAGTGAACCCAGAGGAACAGGTATTGATTCTTCATAGAAATGTTTTCTTATATGAGATGGTTCTAACCAAATTGTTTTATAAACCCATATTAAGGTGGTAGTAGTAGCTTAAATTGTTTTGGCATATACCCAGAAGGGCAGCTATTCCTTGGGTAACAGCACTGAGGGAAAGGAGGGCTGGCCAAATAACACCTGTCTGTTTTTAAAAACACACTACCACTGTCAGCTGAAAGGCTGAAGAGAGATCTAAGAGCAGCCAGGAGCATTTTGGTGTTTCTCACCACACCTCACCTGACAAAACTACAGCTGTAGTGTGTATTTGCCCGTGTGCAGTGGCGGCAGCAGGCTGATGCAGCAGCGAGTGGAGTTGGTCTGTCACAGGCAGATCATCTCCATTCCCTCACTTTCTTTTCCCCATGCACCAGAGGATACTTTATAACTATAATAAGATCTTGAACTGAGCTGAGACCCAGTTTCTTATCTAGACCAAAGCTCTACTTATCCCAGCTGAGAGAAAGGAGAGAAAATAAAGTGGTTTTTAAATCTAGTTAGTGCCAATATTTATTATTATTTTTCTTAGAAAATAAGAACTGACAGTGAAATGTTCGAAACCCTTAGGGTAATAACTTTCTTAGACTTCAGAAATACCATGCAGTTGCTATAAATCAAAATGCCATGTGTTTTCATTTCCTTTCCTGTAATTAAAAGTTTGCTTTGATGTTTAAAAGCACAAGTATACCCAAGAGTGGAGTAGCTGGAAAGTGTTCATATTTGACATTTCTGTTAAACAATGTAATTTATCTCTTTTTAATAACAGAATTTTTAAAAACCAAAACAAAACCTAACTGCTGTTTAAAATCTTGCTTGTAATACATTTGCCATAATCAGTTCTTCCTTGCAACAAAGCAACAAAGCATAAGTGAAAACTGGGAGCAGAGCACCATCTTGTTTAGGAGAAATGAAAACTGTTGGACAGTGCAAAGTTTTTAAGAGCTTGACAAACTGAGGAAAGGACACATTGTTTGAATTAAAGAACTAAGAAAGAATCTGGGAGGACTTGCACAAAACTACAGTTTTGAAACACTGCTAGACAATTATGCCATTCTATATAGCATGTGTTAAATCAGATTGATTTGGTAGGGTCCTATTAAACTGCAGGATCTGAGAGCGCTTCTGGGTTCTAGGCTCTGGTTGTGCCACACCTCTCCTTCTGGGTAAAAACCCAAACACAGGTCAGAAGGCAGCAAGGATGAGGTCTGGCTGGTTCACCCATCTATGGGGCTGAGGCCTTAGTAATTCAGTGTATACAGATCATGATACAAACATATGGAAAAGACATGGTTTAATGGAGGCAGTTTAATGTATTGCATAACAAGGCATTGAAGACTTTGTAACATGAAGAGGGGCTGACAGAGATGGGACTTCAGCCTTGAGAAGGTGCTGTGGGGATCTGATCAATGTGTATAAATATATAATGGGAGGGAGAAAAGAAGGCAGAACCAGACTTGTCTCAAAGGCATCTAATGGAAATACAAGCTAGAATGGGCACAAATTAAAATAACTGGAATTTCTCCTAAGCATAAAGAAAGACTATTTTGGGGGTTTTTTGGTGAGAATGTTGGAACACTGGCACAGGTTGCCCAGAGGTGATAGAGTCTGCGTCCTTGGAGATATGTTAAACCTGACTAGATATATCTCTAAGCAATCTGCTTTATTTGATCTTGCTTTGAGCAACAATACTGGAAGGGCTAGATGGTCTTTCTGACCTCAGCCATTCTCAAATTCTGCAGTTCTTCAATTTTAATACATATGTGTGTTTATATATATTATATATATTTACCCATCTTAACATACATCATATCATATATCATATATATATTATATATCATATACATGTCTAAATATATACACATATAAATATGAATTTGCATGTAGTTTAGTCATCCTTAACTTACACATGATGTTGCTGTTATATATGGGAAAATTCACCCAGAGGAGGCTTGTATTTGTTAGAGCATTTTCTGTTACTATCCTTCTATATAATTTTTGTAAAATTGACTGGCTCAAGAGAGAGAGAGTAGCATTAGCAACAAACAATTTCTGTGTGTGATTGTGTGTGTGGGTGGACCTCACAGCCCTAATTCACAGACTGACTGAAAGGAGTTAAAGAGCTAGACTAAAAATTTATGAACTAAAATAAATAAGTGAATTTTGGGAAAAAAATCTTAAGAAATATTTCACTTGCTCTTGCTGGAATGGAGTCAATTTCCTTCAAAGCAGGACTTGCAGGGCTACATTTTTATTTGAAACCAAAACAGTGTTGGCAAAACATGCATATTTTAGCTATTGCAGAACACTGCTTGCACAGCATCCAGGCTTTTTCTATGTTTCACTCTGTCTCCCCCAGCAAGTAGGCTGGCAGTAGGTAAGAATCTGGGATCACAGGGGATCACAGGCAAGACAGCTGACCCCAGCTCACCTAGGATGTGTTCCAAACTATGTAACATCACGCTGGCCAATAAAAGTGAAGAAGGTGTCTTTTCAAAGTAGCTGCTGCTTGAATATTATCTGGACAGCAGTCTGCTCATGAAATATGAGTGACTATAAGCATATCACCTTTGTTTTTTCCCTTTTGTTCTTTTCCTTCCATTGCTTGACTACTTTTATTTTTCCCAGGAGATTTTCTTGGAAGGTTGAAGTGAATGAGTAGCTGGTGGGTGAGTAGTAGTGCTTATAGGGTAAATTTAGATAAGATACTAGGAAAAAAATCTTTTCTGTGAGGGTAGTGAGGTACTGGAACAAGCTGCCCGGAGAACTTGTAGTTGCCCCATCCCTTGATGGGTTCGATGGGGCCCTTGGCAACTTAATCTAGTTTGCTATAATCTAGTGGGAGGTGTCCCTGCCTAAGGCATGGGGTTGGAAAAAGATGATGTTTAAGGGCTCTTCCAGCCCAAACTATTCACAGTTATATGATTAGTGGCTGCAGAGAGTCAATCTTTCACTAATGTGCATGAACAATATGTAGTAATTTCTCCCCATATGTATCCTTACAGATCTTTAGTACCTGCTGGTATGGATGTGCACACAAATCTCAGGCTGTGATTTTAAGTTTGAACTAAGTCTGGATGTATTATTTCTGTCTGAACTTCAAAGAAAAAATACTATGATGAAAATACAATGAAAGCAAAATTCAAAAATTACTTTATTTGAAAAAATAAAGCATAGGAACTTTATGTTTCTCTAAAGTAATTTTGTACAATTAAAGTGAGAGTCCAGAAGATCAGACGACGTCAAAGTTTAACCAAACTAATAATAGTTTCTTATTTTTATTCCTTTCCCAGTTAATTATTTGCTACTGTGACAAGAATTTGTAACAAAATATATTGGTTTCCTCAAGTTCTTGTTGAACTCAAATGACACTGGAGCTGGAACTAATCGGCAGTTTCAGCAGGCATGGATAAAACAAAAGAAATAGAAAGAGACAAATTTTTATCTCACCTCTAGAAACAGCCTCTTGAGCTTTTGAGACCAGTAGTAGGACAGTGAAAACATAATTATGTGGCCTGTACTGCAAAGGGTCTGTGGATAGAAAAAATTTTTTTGTTCTGTCAAGTCTATCATTATTGGACAAATATAACTTAAGAAATAAACAAAAAAAGGAAGAACAGCTCTAGAATTTTGAAGAGCAGTTAAAACACAGTATTTGAGCATTTGGAAGTTTTAGTATTCTAGTATGAGTTGTATTCTTAGATCTGTTTCATTTTCCCCCGACACATTGCAGTTGAGAACAAAATTGAATGAAGCTATAGTTTTGTAGATGTATCCTGCACTAAATCCTTCTGAAATATTTCAATTTTTTTCCCCAGAACAAAAAAATCCTCCAAAGTCACCGTGAACAGATAGATTTCTCAATAAACCTAACTCTAAGGTAAGATTCAAACTTTCCTAATTACGAGCTACAAATAAAAGGACATTGTTTGGATGAGATAGTTGCAATCAGCTCAACCATCTGAACTGAACTACCTGTCTGTCTCTACTACTAACTGTCCAGATATCATCCATGTCTACTGGATGGATTAAATGGATACATTCATTGCTTGGGAGCCTTTTTACTTTTTCATGAACCAGAGAGGACTTGTGACAAAACAGAAGTTAAGAATAAAATTTCAACTCTGTTCAACAATTTAACATGGGAAATCTGGACTAATAGTGTTTTATCCAGTTTGATAAAAACAATTGTTATTGCCACTTAAGTGATAAATCTCAATATCAGAAATTCCCATTTTGAGTTTGGTAAGAGTTACCTGAAAGAGGAGCTGCCATTAACTGCTAGCATTAGAGCCCCAACCAAATTCCAAGTCATGGGGTTTTCTAAACCTAAGCTTGTATCAAAAAGTCATTGCCTTTTAACTCACCATAGAAAATAATTTTCTCTTCTTACTTGTAGAGGCACATTCAAGTTTTGTGCAATCCCACTATGGGATCTCATCCTAACCTAGCTTCTTTAAGAAATGCCATGTCCTTCAGAAGCAGGTACTTACAGCAGCACATGTATTACCTGATAAATCAGCATCCCTGTGTTCCACAACAACGGACAACCCTCTATCACAATCACATTTTTACTACTTTAAATACACACACACACACACACAAATCAGTTTCTAATTGGGCTTTGGAAGATGTATAATAGCTTTTTGTTGTTTGACATCACAAAAAATTATATTTTCCAAAACTGATGGCCTTCTAACAAAAATTAAAATAATTCTGTCCCAAATGGGGTAAAAAATCAGAACACTGAATTAACATACATAATTAATTTTTCTAAAGTATCTAAATGCTAGTTTCAGTAATTTCTTTTCTTAAAAACACCTTAAGTTCTGTGCTACATGAATGATAAATTTTAGCAGAAATATTCAGTTTGTAAGATGAAATTTACAATTGCCTTTAACTTGTAAATATTTCCTTGATTAAATATTGCATAGTCAATGACATTAGAGATATGACTCATAAAACTTCCTTAGTAAATCATACCAAAATATTAAGGCTTAAAGTTATGAACTGCATAAATCCAACATTTGTCATTTGTATCTTAGTTTGCTTACGATTTAATTTACTCTATGCTACATACAGGACTTTCTAGAAGTAAACTGAACACAGTAATTATAAGATGAAGGGCTATGATTTTTAGTAATTACTAACTTTGTGCTGATTTGTGGGGAAGAGGCTGGAAAGAAATGTTCATGTGATTCAAATTTCTCAGATGTATCTGTTGCTGTGGACCATGGTAAAAATGCTGTACATATATCAAGGTTGGAGAAAATTCTTCCTGAGTAGCAGTTTGAGCAGGTGTCATGGCCACCTGGATCCAAAGTCATCTGTACAAGCTTGTAGGGTTAAACAGATTATTTTTTTCAGAATTTAGCCATACTTTTGAGTTAGCAGTAGAACATGTATCTCAGCCAAGGATTCTTGTTACTCTGGAAGAACCTAGATTTTTTTGTAGGCCTTCCAAGTCTCTTGTGTGTGAGCAGATGGGCGTGTTCTCCTCATCTATCCTGTTTTTCATGCAGAGCTGTGATTACTAATTGTGTAAAGAGAAAGAAAAGGATTACATTTTTTTGTGGGTTAATAGGTTCTCATGTCTTGGTGCAGTCTCTTAAGGAAGGTAGCGCTAGGTGAACATTGTCTATATGGTATGAACTATTTCAGGCTTATCTCCTGTCTTCCTAAAACGTGTCCACAATCTCACTAGATGAAACTAGAGATGTGAATGTACTGCCTACAATTAATAAATTAACCTTTTTTCTTTACCTTTAAAATAATGCTTGTATTAATGTAAACCTTTGCACAGAATGATAATTTCAATTTATAAATTTTCAATGTATTTTTTAAATCAAAAGTGTGCCTAATCATAAGGACACATCATCAAAAGAAGATATATTCAACTGACTTTATGTTGTAGAGGGGATTGTAAAGCTTATTTCTATAGTTTTTTAAATTCTGTGTTTTATATAAAAAAATTAGGCTAGGAAGTTAACCATATAAAACAAAAGCTTTCACTGTTGTTTCTAGCTATTTCTCAAATAACAAACTGTTAGTTTGTATTTTGATTGCATTTTCTGTACTTACCTCTTTCAGGTCAGAAGCTTTTAACTGCTAGCCATTTCCACCCAATTAGAACAGAAAACACTAATTAACAAGACATCCCTGTTTTAGACCTTTGGGATAACTTTCCTTCCTCCCCCAAGCCTTCTCAAACAAATCTACGCTTGAAATTATAGGTCTAACTGTACTTCCACACCTCCACAGGTCTTTGACTTTTCCATCTTGAGACACTGTAGTGATATTGTTGCAAGAACTGGCAAAGCCCTCAATGTACAAAGTAGATGTGGAAAAAATTATGTTTGGTTTAGGCTTATTAATTTTTGCATAGATTCTATGTCAGTTTATATATGGTATTTCTAATGAAAAGAATGGAATGTCAGAATGGGAGTTCTCTGAGTAGCTTAGCAAGTGATGGCTAAAAATGAGGAAAACATAAGGTACAGCAAATTAACAGTACTATAAAATGTGAAAAATTAGACCATCACAATACCATATTTATTTGTAGATTACTCTGTCACTAAACTTCTTTATAGAATTCATGGGATTAGGACAACATGTTTCCCAATAATTGAAAGAGGCCAGGTGCAAACTCAAGTCACATGGGGATCTCACTATTTTATAAATTCTATTAGTTTTCCTTCAATAAACATGTCTAATTTCAAAGGGGGGAATAAGTTATATAATATAGACACAATTCCTTTTTTTCTTGCCTTTAAAGATCTATTACGAGTCAGAATAAAGAAGATCACACTGTCTGGGACTTTTTCTATAGAATCCTGTTTGGACAAGCTTTAACTCATATTCCTTTTTTGCTCAATTGACACTGAGTTCTCTTCCTCAAAGGCTGCATAAAAATTCGTTATCATCTTTGAAGATCCTTCAAAGCTTAATGATTTCCAGATCTGTCCATCATTCCTGCCCTTATTATCTTCTGGAGTATTGCCTGATATAGGACATTCTCATCAGTGCAGAAGTATAGTGAAATTAAATAAGATTTTTCTCAACAAGTCTTTTAAATACTTGCTAAAGTTACTCCTATGCTTAGCACTGAAAGTATACATTTTGATCTTACAACATGTCTTATGTTTAAATGGAAATCACTGTGTTTCATTTTGTCCTTTTCCTTGTGTGTTTTCATTGGGTGACATTGAGAAAAGTCCATCTCCATTTTCTTTATTAGCCTTAACATGTGTTTATACACATTGAGCAGTTCCCCTTGAGCCTTCTCTTCCCTGGAGAAAATGACCTCAGATGTCTATTGTTGTATGTCGCATGTTCCAGTCCTTTAGTCATCTTCATGTCCCTTCACTGGACTTACTCCAACATGTCTGTGTCTCTTCTACTGGGGAGCCCAGAACCCAAATCAGCATTCTACATGGGTGTCACCAGGACTGAGAAGAGGGCAAGGATTGCCTTCCTTGTCCTGCTGAAAGTGCTGTCTGCCTAATGTCCCCCAGGTGCTATTGCCTTTCTTGGGCTGCAAAGGCACACATTGGCTCATCTTCAGTTTGTTCACAGGTTTCCT
The DNA here is from genome assembly GCA_013399945.1 of Ploceus nigricollis. Classification (NCBI taxonomy): domain Eukaryota; kingdom Metazoa; phylum Chordata; class Aves; order Passeriformes; family Ploceidae; genus Ploceus; species Ploceus nigricollis. The sequence goes on from VXBC01005709.1 coordinate 227,412, forward strand.
CAGGTCATTTTCAGAAAAACTGCTTTGGTGCTTCAGCTGATTGCTGTCCAGGGAGTTCTTTCTCCCTAGGTGCAGGACTTGGCATTTACCTTTGTTGAATTACATAAAGTTCCTGTTTACCCTTTGCCCCAGCTTGCTGAGGTCCCTTTGAGCAGCAGCACAACCATCTGGTTTATAAGATCCCCTTCCCAGTTTTGTAAAAGAACAGATAGACTGCACAGACCTATCTTTGAAAAATAAAAGGTAGGTTATTGGTAAAAAATTAGGAACCACAACAACAAAGGAAACCTTATGGTTGGTGGTTACCACAGGCTGCCTGATCGAGGACAGTCTGTTGATGAAGCATTTTTAATTCCATTAAAGGACACATCATGCTGGCAGACTCTAACCTTGCTGAAGGAATTCAATTAACCTGATATCTATTGTAAAAGAGGCACAGCAAGTTGTAAGGAGTCCAGATTTGGTGAGTGACAAGGATGATTTCTTAGTCCAAGTGATAACCTGATGAGGGAAGCGTCACTGACCTGCTGCATACCAATATGGATACACTAATTAGAAATTTCAAAATTGGTGGTGGCCTGGACTGCCATGCTCATGCCCTGATGGAGTTCACTATCTTGAGAGCTATGGGCAAGGTGAAGACTAGAGTCAGGACACTGAATTTTAGGAGAGCAAACTTTCATTTATTTAAGAGACCCCCTGGGAAACTGCATTCAGAGGCAAAGAAGCTGAACAGAGCTGGTGTAGAAGCCCAAAAGATGAGAGGTAATGTGTGTGTCTCAAACACTGATAGCCAGCTAACCATTGAGACAACCAAGGATTGCTCATAGGAAAAGTAGGTAGCTGGAGAAGGAGCCCATCTGGAGATAGGGTAGCACTTTCGTGGAACAAACATCCTTGTTATGTCTCCTGGAGATAAGCACACAGTACAGTGCAAGTGTGGGAATGAGGTCAAGAAGAGTGCATGGACTGTCAACCAAGGGCTGACCCACTAGGGGGGGATCAAGACCACCAAAGACCTCCGTAGTCCTTCCACCTGTTTTCAGGAAGGTCTACATGATCTAACTGCACATGGTAATGAATTTGCATTGAAATTGAGCTATTTAGCTGCATGGAAATTTTTCTACAAAAAGGTACCTCCACAAAGCCAAGACCCTGAAAACTCCATCAGTTGGAGTAATACTGGAGTCAGGACTGGTGATTTTTATTTCTTCTTTTCTGTCTTCCACTCTCTCTCACCTCATTCACCGTATCCTTTATTCTAAATCCACTGCTGTGTGTTTATGCTGTAAAGGACTTACACCAGAGACAAGCCATTATGCACCAATCCCAGTATCCCGCACCTCACCAAAGGAACAGTGTTGGCTGAGATAATCTGCAGCAAAACCAAGGAAATCAAGACTGAAGAGTGGGGAGGAAACATGTTTTGTCCATGCTGACCCTGGAGAAGAGACATAAGATGTATTCCCTTAGATGATGCTTTTTTTTTTTTCCTGAATATCTAAATCTATATTCAAAAGGTTATGCTAAATAAAAATAAACTAAGTTAAAAAAAAAAAAAAGTAGTTTCTTAGTAAAGATTGCTTTGCCTGTAAAAGTCTTCTGTTTGATGTAGGCTGAGGTGGCAAGATTGCCTGTAGCAGAGCATGGTGCTAGACAACGCAATGGTAAACCAAAATTCCCTCCTGCACTGGGGCTGGGGACCTTTCCCCATGCAGCCCCCCCATACTTTGTCCTACTATACACTGTCATTGGCATTTAGGTGCTGGATTGCCACCGTTCCATGCAAGACAGGCATTTGAGGTCTGATATTGCAGTGCCCTCCTGTCAAAGGAATAGTCCAGCATCCCACAGCAGGACTTCTTTCTGTGCCAAGGACAGACACCTGCCTAGGCTGTCCTGCCACTGCTGCCATTACTGTCAAATATGGGAAAGAGGGAGGAATTGAGAAGAGATTTAGTGAGTGTAAATTGTATTTATGTTCTTGGCAGGCAAGGGAAAAAGGGGAATCTCAAGCTTAGTGACACTGAGAATGGCACAGAGAGAGAGAGAGAGGGAAGATGCCTGAGGGAGGATGACGCTGCCATCACTGCAGCTTGACAGTCTCCCAGGGCAACTCAGAGGAAAAGAAAGAAAGAAAAAAAATCATCAGCTGCTGATTATGTCTGCTTCGCAACCAGCTACAGCACGGAGCAGGGTGCTACCCCAAAGGACATGTGGTGTGGTAATAGCACAGTCACACATTCACATTTCCTGAAAAGACAGATCCTGTCAGAACTCCACACACGGCCACATATGGTAGTGTCTCTGATTGTTTGTCCTCGGCATGGGGAAAAAGAAGCCATGCTACCCACAAAAATGACACTGCACACACTGTTTTCTCCCCTCAAAACATGCCTCCCACACTCCTAAAAACAATTAGTGCAGCTTTTATTACCAAATGTTATTTCATTTATGAAGCATTACCTGGAGGATATTGCCACCCTTGCTCTTTCCTTGCATTTCCCATTAACCCAGTTCATCCTGGGCACACTCAAAAGAAATGCTAAACCATGAACTTTCTATGCTCTTCTCCTTACCTGTCCTGACACAGGTCTGTTTTATCTGCTGAGACTCTCTGAGGCCCTGAAGAAATCTGGAAATCATTTCTAATCCAGCTCAATCAGAATTTGATAGAAACTATATTTAATCTATCACTCTGTGGACACAAAATGTGTGCTTTTATTTTACATTCAGGGTAAAAACAAGCATTGTTTAATTCCTCTCCTAGGACACACTTACGGATCAGGTGATGCAGTTGACAGGAATACTTCTACAAAATTTCATCACAGCTCCTCTGGGGCACTAGGTACCTTTACTGTGCAACCATATAAGGTACAATTGCACCAGCTGTGCAGCCTGTTGAGCTCACAGAAACCCTGTCTGGCTACTTTTGTACTGGCAGGGCAGTAGCATGGCACAAAGAACACACAGCAGACTGGTCAGTACCTTCCCATACAAACCAGGCTACCAAGAGATAGAAAGGAAGCTTCATGTGTATAAATCCATTGCACACTAAGCATGACCCAAATTCATACCACCTCTCCTTTCCCTCATCTCACTCCTGTTTCTATTCAGATGTTCTGGTTGTTACACTTGAGTCCAGGACGCTACCATCCCACAGCTTCAAACACAGTCATTAGATTATTTGGGCAATTTTATTGTGAATTCTTCCTTGGCTTTTCCTCAACTGCTACAATGGGTCCAACTCAGACCTTTTCAAACATGGCCGTGCACCTGGTCTTCTGAGGAATGTGGTTAATAGGAATGATACCACGGGAGAATGTGCACTGTGCTGCATGTTTCCAGATGCTAGAAAGGACTTCACAGATAGGTCTCGTGATAAGGTCTGGAGAGCATCTGAGAAAGCACGGAGGCTGTCTTGCATGAGTGCAGCCATCAAGAGAGATTTAAAGTCCTTTCATTTAGAGCCATAGGCTGACCCAATGCAACCCTCATGTGGCCTTCTTGCAGAGGGCTATCTATTTCACCCACATGCAGGAGTGGGTCAAGTAATATAGAAACAAGGAAGACCTGCAGATCTTGACTGTTCAATCTACTGGAAGTAAGCCTTCTCTTACAGTGTTACTCTTTCCTGCAGCTCTACAGGTTCCACTGCCTCCACAGTGCCTGTGGTGGCAAGGATTGTGAAGCAACACAGCAGCTTTTTATTTATTCAGTTAATTATTCTTCCCTGATAGTTTTCCTCTGCTTTTGTATCTGTTTTTCTTTCCTCTTAAATACATCTCTGAACTGTAAAGTTTAATACAGTAAATTTCATAATAGGTTTATGTTTTCTGCTAATGTTGTTGCCTGGTGACTAAAGGATATTTAAATGCCCATGTAGACAGCATGAGTACAGAGGAGAATGCAATATTGGGAAAGAATAACCAATATGACTAGAGTTATGAAACCTTGAGTGTGATCTGACTGTGACAAGGGAATGAATTCTTGTGAAAATATCTTCCTCTGTAGAGCATGGAGAAGAAAAGAACAAAGATATAACTGAAAAAGAGCAACGAAATAGCAAAGACAGAAACAACACGTGAAAACAAGACATGAAGCTGCATCTCCCAGGAAGAAGGAGGAGCTGTGGCTGTCACTTTCCTGTGCAGCAAGACAGAGCAAACAGACAAAGAGATGGAGAGAAGAGCGTAGGGATAAGTACGGTTGATCAGCAAAGAAGGAGAGAAAAAACAGGTCTATTTTTAGCTGCTGTTACGGTACAAAAAAAGCCACAGTGTTTGTTGCTCAAATGGGACTGGCCTCCAGGCAGACAGGCACAGATGGTCTCACACAGTTCTCTGTCAGGAGGTCCTATGGGGTCAGGAAGGCGAGGTTGGGCACCAAGGCATTGGAGGACCTGATTTAAGTCTGACTGCTTCTGCTGGAGCAGGTGACTGCTCTTTGTTCATGCTGTATGAGGCACATAGGGAGGCATGGCAGTGTGGCACTGAGCTCCAGAGTCAAGCCTGCCTGTGCATATTCACTGCTGAGCAGCCAGCTGGCTGATTATCTCCTGTGAGATCCTGCAGGAGGGTGGCAAGGCCCAGCTGAAGGGAACATATGGCCCATAGTTGTTACCAAATGCCCACATCATCATTGATCGCATCAAGGAAAGCATTATCTGCCAAGATATGGCACTTGAATCTCCTCCAGGAGGCCTTTTTTTTAAGAGGGCAACTTTGACCTACATGAATGTCACAACCCCTACCAAGGGTTTTACACTATGTACTGCCCACTTCTCCCTTGGAGATTTGTGCTAGAAAACCCTTTAGCACTCTACATTTGTTTAGATAAATTTGATGCCTCCTTTTCAAGGAAGTGACTAAAGGAATTCATTCTTTCAAACCTGACTGGCACTTTGTAGAGACTTGATTTCAGATTGTATTCTGAATTTCTCTATCCCTCTTGCGTAAGTTTTCTGTTGTGTCCCTCTCTTGTGAAGCTACGTGTTAAAAAATAAAAATGCACTGACACTGAAAAGTTTTCCGCACCGATCAGGTCATTTGGTATATAGTACATCTTTCTCCTAAAACAGTTATTAGGGAAAGGATTTACTAGAGTGATTTCTCCTCTAGAAAGAATCATGATGCATTATTCTTCCATACTGCACTTAAAGTGATTAACTTGTTGATTGTTTTGGTATATCTTATCTGTTTGTAGTCAGAGAGAGAATCTAATAAATCGAATGAAGTTGCTGAGGAGATACATAGGTGATGCATCTTCCTTGAAAAGATTGAAGTGTTTTTCCATCATGACTGTATTTTGTGCTTTCTATTTAGTCATATGCATATCCAAATTAATTATCTTCTTCTGTAATGCTGAAACTAATTTAGTTTGAAGGTTCTTCCATCTTTTCAATTTCAGCTATTTATGCCCCATAATGCAATTCTATCTTCATTTTTTTTCTTTTGCTTACGGGTAATAGTGCTTCTGTAGAAATCTTTTTTTCATATCAGAATCTTGCAAGTATTCTCTAATAGGATTCATCTTACTGAGCATTACAATTCAGAATTTGATTGACTAGGATAAAGGTAGTTAGAATAACTGTTAAAGAGGGTATTTTACTTTTTCAGTATTAGACACCCATTTTAGGTTGAGGTAAATTCTCTGTATTGTTTCACTGACTCTAAAAAGATTTTAGTGGTGTCAGCTGAGATTCGTACATGTGATGTTCAGAAATATAGGTAAAATGAATAACATAATCTTTTGTATAGAGCTTTACAAGCATGAAAATCTTGTCTAGGATTTTTGTTGCGTATGCTGACTTAAAATCTTTCAGTCCTGGAATTTTCTTGCCTAGAATATGCTACAATACAGACCAAACTTACAGCTTGCCCGTAAAAACAATTTTTATATGATGGCCTAAATTTGTCCCTATAGTTCTTCTCATATATGCTTTTTACTTATATTCTAGAGTAAATTCTGAATATTTTAGGGTGTCTACTTTAGATCCAATGAGATAATTTTATATGTCCCATTGCTGTCCTTTGCCTTATTTTGCACTGCATGAACACCCCCACAAAACAACAAACAAAATCACCCCATTAAAACAAGCACAATTTTCCATCTTTCTCTGTAGGTTTTAAAGAAAAATATTAAGTTGACAAGTATTGCCTCTTATAAATCCAGAAGCCCATTTGAAACAGGGCAAAAGTGCTCAAAAGCATGTCCTTACACTGTGAAACTATCCTTCCTGTTCTTATTTCATTTGCCTTTTATGGATTATTCTTAATACCTCTTTTGCTTTTTGATGCTTTGCTTTTTCAGAGTAGACATCCACTTTTTATATCAAAATTCTCTTTATCCAGAATATTGCTCTGTTGCTCTGTATAACAACATGCAATTTTGTGTATAATGTAAACCATTCTACTTCCTTTGCTATCCATTTCTCTTTTACAGGCTGCTAAATGGCATAAACCCATGGCCAAGCTAATTCAAAATAAATTATCTTAACTATCAGAGGTACACACAACTCCACAGCACAGCAGTCTGTTACAGGTTTGCCTGACTTCACATTAACTTTATCAACCTTTTACTTCATTGCACTGAACAAACAGGCACCCTCTTAATGCTTTTTTTAGCTAAAGCCAAAATTCTGTCCTTGTATGAATGTGCCTTTGGAAAACCATTGGTTTCAAATGAGTTAAACAGCCCTTTGGGTTTTTTCTCACCTACTTTGCCCAACTTGTCATTAGAGAATGTGCTTTTAATTAACCCTGTCTTTTTCACCAATATATATTAGATGAAGAGCTAGATCAGTAATATCTGCCAGGTCCTGTACAGATTTGATATTTTTTTCTAAACCATGTAAATCTCTATATTTCTGATTTCAAATTTTAATGGATGAGTATTTATGGCATTATTCTCTAGCAAAGTTGTTCCTGAAAACTATTTTTATTCTAATACCATGATTCAGCTGTTTTACCACGGATTTTCAGAAACAATCTGAAATATATTCAGTTCTGGACATTAGAATTGAACTGACCAAGAAATTTCAGTAGAAAATTATTCAGTGGTGTCTGAGAATAAAACATGTTTTTCCATTATGTATTACAGATTATGATAATCAACTGTAAGAAAGGTCTAGAGAATCTAATTAATTAGACAGCTCAGTAAAACTCATAAACCTGCTAATGTCCTTTAGGAGTCTTCCTTGGGCTTTCATAAGTTCAGTATCAGGTAAAATCTTCAGAGTCCAATTTAGAGAAAAAGGGAGGTGTCAAACTGTACAGAATTCTTTCACCATGGATACCATATAGTCACTGGAGCACCATGAGCCCTGAATAGCAGTGCTAACAGAATGGATAAGAGCTGTCTCCACAGAGCCTCTGGGCACCTCTAGGGTCTATGGTAGGAATGGCTGAGGATCCCAAACTGGGTGTTCTGGAAAGGGGCTTTATCAGGCTACTTTCACTGTTTCTGTTGGGGGCTTACATATTTCTAGTGGAAGATGATTTTGAATTGTCAAAGCATAAGCCCTCTCACCAGGCTGTGCAACAGTTTGATTAAATACCTTTATGGTACAATTAAGAAAAAATAAATTTTAGTATATATCTTAGGTTTATTAAAATTGGTGCAGTATGAATTCTACTTTTAGAATTTCTGTGACTCTGAAGAAAAGACAGCTCCCTAGAACAATTATTCCCTTCTTAAACATTTTATTTTGTTTGCAGTTCTCAGTTCTAATTTTATGTAAAATCTCTACTGTCTTTTTTATTATATCTCAATTCTCAGCCTAGAGATTGCATACACTTTATAAGGCATTATTATTTTGAAGATAATCTTGATCTTTCTTTAATCAAATTACTATAAAAATACTTCTCCCTGCTGCATATTTAAAAATAAAAAAAAAGGGAGGGGGGAAAGAAAAGAGACTTCTCCAGCATGGGTCCCCCACGGGGTCACAAATCCTGACAGCAAATCTGCTTCAGTGTGAGATCCTCTTCTCATGGGTCCTGCTCCATCATGGGCTTCCCACCAGGTCACATCCTCCTTGAGGCATTCACCTGCTCTGGCATGGGGTCCTCCATGGGCTGCAGGTGGATGTCTGCTCCACCATGGACCTCCATGGGCCTGCAGGAGGACCTTCTCCCTCACCATGGTCTGCACCACAGTCTGCAGAGGAATCTCTGCTCTGGCAGAGCACCTCCTCCCCCTCCTTCTTTGCTCATCTCAGTGTCTGCAGTGCTGTTTCTTCCACATATTCTCATTCCTGTCTCTGACTGTAATTTTGCAGGCTTTTCTCCCCCTTTTTAAATATATTACCCCAGAATCACTCCCACCATCACTGATGGGCTCAGCCTTGGCCAGCTGTGGGTCCATCTTGCAGCTGAAAGGCATTGACTCTATCAGACATTGGGGAAGCTTCTCACAGATACCATCCTAGTAGGCCCCCATGCTGCAAAACCCTTGCCATGCAAAACCAATAAAATTAGAGAGCCTCTGTTTGATTAAAAATGCTATCCCTCCATATTATGTAAGGTCTTGAAAATGTCAGGTGTGGGTTTTAGAATACAACATGGAGAGTTCTTTCCAGATTATTTATGCAAGAATGTGAGAACATCTAACTACCGATATTTTAAGAGTGTTCTTTCCCTAAATCTTTCATGGGAAAACTAGAAGCAAGGCTTGAGATAACCCAGGCTGTGACTTGATTATTTACTAATGGACTTTGCAGTATCAGTTAATGGTTGGGATAGATGATCTAAAAAAGACTTTTCCAACCTATATGATTTCATGACTAGGAAAATCGTTTTGTCTCGGATAGATTTAGTTTTCTTCATAGTAACAGATATGGGGCTATGGTTTAGATTTGTGATGAAAACAATGTTGATAATGAAATGTGTTTGTTACTGCTGAGAAGTGCTTGACATAGCATCAAGGCCTTTCCTGCTTTCCCACTTCATCAGCAAGAAGGCTGGGGTTCCCAAGGAGCTAGGAGAGCACACAGATAGGACAGATGACTCCAATGTACTCAAGGCATATTCCATTACCTATGCCATAATGCTCAGCAAATAAATTTGATGAAGAAGGAGAAATGACAATGTTTGGAGAGATGACATTTGTCTTCCCAAATCACTGTTAAAGGTGATGAAGTCCTGCTGTCCTTGAGATGGCAGAACACCTGCCTGCTCACGGGAAGTTCTGAACGAATTCCTTGTTTTGATCTGCTTGTGTGTGGCTTTTGTTTTACTCATTAAACTATCTTTATATCAGCCCACCATTTATGTAGTTTTACTCCTATGATCCTCTCCCACATCCCACCGGGGTGGGAGTGAGTGAGAGGTTGTGGGTCCTTTGTTGCCAATTAGGGTTAAATCATGAGAGGGGTGGTTGGAAGCTTTTTAATCATGTGATCTGTACTAAGCCTTTCTCTTCTTTACCTTGACTGGTGCAGATTTCTATATTTCATTTGTGCCTTGTTTCCCCATTAAGCATCCTTATAAGAAAACGTCAGCTGAGAAATAGATTCCTCCTGACCAAGTATGCATTACATGGGAGAAAGACTGTGGAAAGCGCCAATGTGTGGGTGGGTCAGCTCATAACAGAGATAGAACCTGCTATATGACCAGGTCAGCACAGAAGGAAAGGACAAGGAGATCAGTACCAAATTGTTCTACCCTTAAAGTAAGCACCCCTTCTAAGAGTATCCCACCCAAACCAAATAATTTTTACCTTGTGTAGCCATAGGTTAAGCTGGCCAATATCATGCCTGGCAATGAAAAAGATACTGTGTACACAAGGAATTATGGACTTTCTGGGAAAGATGAATGCTTGGAGCAGGTAACAGTGTTGTGGCTCCCATCCCATGGACTCATTTATTTTTTTGGTCCCCTTGGAATCCTGGCATTTTCTGTTTCCAGTGCTGGCAACTTACCTAGTATCTTTTCATGAAATTTATGACAGGGCAATCATTCTATCTTGTACAAAGAATGTTCCTTTTGTCAGGCACAGTATTGTTGAAATAATGATGCAGTTGACTTAATAAATGGAGGGATAGGTGCTTCTGTTTCTGTATCAGTAAATGAAACAGAGTGAAAATGGTCGTCAGCATTGTAACAGCATAACGTTAAATACTGTTAAATAGGGAATCTTATTACCCTCCCACAAATTCTTTTGTGTAGCTCAGGCTAGGGACCACTCCCAATAAGCATGATCCATCATTATGTTGTACAGAGTAGCGACATAAAAAGAGCATGGTATTCAGCCTTGCAGGACTGAACCTTGCTGGTTACCACAGGCCTTTCTAAGAACAGATGCTGCTCATATCTGAGTTTCCAGGCTGTTTGGGAGAACATACTAGAAGCTAGTCTGGAGTTTTTGTGTTTCATGATGTCCTAAAGTATCTGCCAAATATTACTAAAGGTGCAACAGCTTGTAATTAGAAAAAATATTTACTACAAGAACATTTTTATATTTAAATTTTCCAAATCCCAACCAGTTTCTAGATCATAATTATGACTAAAATACAACTTAAATTACAATTTTAAAATACTAATTAGAAGATTGGAAAAAAAAAGTAAATATGCTAATGCATCTTGGAAACAAATGCAGTTTCCAAGTTTTTGGATTTTCTTTGCAGTGTCTCAATTTGCAGCCATTAAACCACCCCACAACAGGTAAGAAATGGGAAACTCTTAGGGCTGTTGAATACCAGATATTCTTCCCAGTGGTTGAGGAAAAAAAATTATGATATAGTTCCTTTCTTTACTTAGGGTGCTTTAGAAAAATTCACATTTGACACCAAATAAGCAACCTGGTCTGGTGGAAGATGTCCCTGAAATGGGCTTGGAATTAGATGATCTTCAAACTTCCTTTCCAATCCAAACGATTCCAGGATTCTAAGGTTTTATGGTAATCAGGAGTAAATGACATAAAAATATTATTTTCCAGTACAGACATTTTTACTTTAGTGTCTATCCACTCCATCTATCTCTACTCGTTTCATAACCAAATTTTTTAGAGTTAAAATACATATTTTCAACTGAAATATAGTCATTTTCAATGAAATGAAGGAAAATTTTCTACTGGCATCCGTGGAATAACCACATTACTGTGTTGAAAAGCCTTTGTTTTTCATTTAACCTTGTCTTTTGAAGCAATTCATGGTTCTAATATGGTAATGAAATTGTTTGGAAACTTCTAAATCTTAGTATTAGCACTCAAAAGTAAACTGAAAGTTTTTTAGCATTATTAGGTCTCAAAACATTAATTAGCTGCTGAGCACCAAATAATTATGAAATTAAAGATTTAGCTAAGAGTTGAAATTAATGTAATAGGTGTACTGCAGTATTAAAAATGTAAATAACCATGTTCAATGCTACTCATAAAAGAAATTATTCAGCTTCTTCTGAACCGAGTGCTCTCTTCTGATACCAGTGCTACCCTTATGAATAAAAATATACATCTAAGAGTGTGGAAATCTCCACAGCAGAACAACCTGTGGCACTTAGTTTAGGTCTTCTTGAAGTATCGCCTGCTTTAAATATCTGTGTTACAAAGAACCTTTCATAGACATCCAGAAATACAGAGATTTTTTTTCAAGACTGAGACTAAACAATGTGCTTAATCACCATGAAGAAAAGTTTGGAGGACTGTGTGTAACATCTTGGGGTTTGCCACAATAGTGACAGAGTACTGTCTTTCTAGAGTACTGTCTTCCACCCTGTTCATATCCATGAATCGGCATCACACTGCAATACATGTGGGCTTAGCTGCTTGGGCTCATGTTGAATTTCATCCAGTTTGAACTTCACCAACATTTCAGCATTCATTCCCAGAGTATTGAAAATTCATCACTGCAAGCTGAAGAAGAAATGTCAAGAGGTACAATCAGTAGGAAGAGAGTTCATTTTAGTGTTGTAGCTGCAGCTACTCAATAAGTTTTTCTTGTCTCAATTAATTTATTTTAGAAACTTATTTAAATTTGAATAAATATTCTAATACTTAAAACACTTTATGTTTTGAAGACACTATTGGAATGTTAATGCATTCTCTCAGCAACTGTTGTGAGAGGCTCTATGCTGCAATATTTCCTCATGCAGACAAAGAAACAAGTATAGGAAATGGTATTTTCATGTATGCTAAGTTGATCTTAGCATAGAAGGCCTGTCAAAAATTGGTAGCAGTCAGATAGCCCTTCTCAGTCCTCTTTGAGATCATTGAGTCCAGCCTATTATGATCTTCTGCAGATCAGGTATGAAATGATGTTACTTCGGTCTTGACTACCTTTCACAAGATCTGAGTTTTGGCTACTGGAAGGGTAAATGTCATGGTGTAGTGGTTTGCAGGGTTGAAGAAGAAGCTTTGAAATTTGTGATATACTTACCACATTTCATACAGTCATCTGCTTTTAGAAGGTTATGGTTAACTGTAGAAGGTTTAAGGTTAAGGTCAGAAAAGCACTCTGGAAGTACAGCTGGCTAGTGGTTGGCATTTTATGTAATCTGCAGCTCCCTAGTCATGGGTATAAAAGTTATTCAAAGCTCCCAGTAGCTTTGGCTTGTTACAGAAACACTATAGATGCCTTGCTTTTAGTTATTGTGTAGTGTTTTTTGAATTTTTTCTTTCGGATTTTGTTTCCTTTTTTTATTTCACTTTCAATTATTTTCAGTTGAAAGCCCTCAGTGGAAAAAAGCTATTGTCCATAAAACACTACCTAGAAAAAGCCCTCCATTGTTCACAACACTGTAAAACTTGCACCAGTTAAGTAGCTTATTATGTTTCATTCTTCACAAAATTATGGAATCAACTAGGTTGGAAAAGACCTTTGAGATCATTGAGTCCAGCCTATGACCTAACACCACCATGTCAGCTAGACCATGGCACTAAGGGCCGCCTCCAGTCTTTTCTTAAACACCTCCAGGGACAGAGTCCACCACTTCCCTGTGCAGCCCACTCCAACACCTGATCACCTTTTCTGTGAAGAACTTCTTACTAAAGTCCAGCCTATTCCTCTGCCAGCACAGCTTAAGACTGTGTCCTTGTTAATTTACTGTCTCAGTATTTGTACAAAACTTCTTCTGCTTCCTGAAGAGCTAGATAGAAAGATTCACACTCCTTAGACAAAAGTTTTAATGCTTTTTAGATTTAACTGAAAATGAATAGGTCTCTTCTCTATTTCATGCATTCTAGTGGGAATTAAACTAGCTTTCTTCTTCACTTTTGGTCTTGGATGACTGCTTGATCGGTGTACTTTAGCCCTTAAAGGGATTATGCTGCCCTTATCGGATATTAAGGAAGATACTTGCAGACCCTCGAAAGAGTAGTTTATGGCCTTCATCTCCCAGAGAGTCAGATTGTTATGAAAAACCATCTTTATAAAAATGAAACTATTGGGTATCCAAGGGGCTTTCAGTCTTCAAAGTTCTAAAATATTTTAACTAAATTTCTGATGTTATTTTTTCCTACTATAATCGACCATACAATTGATACTGGAAACTCCCAACATTACAAAGACATCATTTGATGTTGCAAATAAAATGTGTCATCTCTTCCTTCTACCTGGCTAAGTTTTGTAGAACAAGATGCAAGCATTAATTCTGCTTAATTGTTTCAAGATGCCTGGGGGAAACAAATAAAGAGATAGATATACACAAAAAAAAGATATTGACCTACATAGCTTATTCTATCCAATGAAATTGTAATGATTTCTGACAAGCATATTATACGTTTATCCTTAAAAAAACGCAATATTAGGCTGCAGAAAAGTACAAATTATAGACCTGCATTATTCAAATGAAATATGGGAGTTAGTATTAAGGTATTTCTGTTAGCTATAATCACATATGTTCTTTAATGTTTTAATGTGATTGATTACTAGCAATAAAGTTGCTATTGGACAAGCACACAAATATTAATATGCAGTTGTAGCATTTATGTCCAATGGGAATGAAGTTCAAGGCAGTATTGCAATACTATAGAACGACAAAAGTATTTGCTGATTGACAGCAGCCCTGTGGAGAAGGTCTTGGGGACACTGGTCAATGAAAATTTGGAAGTGGCTCAGCAATGTGAGTTTGCAGCCCAGAAAAGCAATCGTATCTTGGGCTGCATTAAAAGTAGCATGACCAGGAGCAGGTCAACGGACATGATTCTCCTCCATTCTTTGATTCTATTATTTTTAGCAACAATTACTATTATTAATATTAATGTAGTTGATATCATTAAATTCTGGATGAGTTTTCATATAAGGTGTATAGTGATTGCACCCCCATACACTTTAAGTATGTTGATAATGAAATCATTTAGCAGATTAATTTCTGCTATACAAACGCATTGCAGAAAATTAATTATTGAAATAATTTAAATTATATACATGGTTGTCTCTATATTAACATCTAAAATAAATTTTCATCAGGAGAAAACATATGAGCTTGGAGAAGAACTTTTGTTCATTCACTGTCTTTTAAAGATCTTTGCCTTCCTTCCTTCCTTCCTTCCTTCCTTCCTTCCTTCCTTCCTTCCTTCCTTCCTTCCTTCCTTCCTTCCTTCCTTCTCTCATGTAACAGCTTTTTTC
>VXBC01005709.1:241992-339544 GCA_013399945.1 Ploceus nigricollis
GACTTTTTTTGTGAGATACCCTAATCTAAGAATCTGGAATACAGTATCAAGTCTAACAGTAATGTCTAAATCACACCATGTCAGAAGAAAATGGAAAGGTAGAGCATAAAATATAGTATGCATTAAAAACAAAAGATGTTAGCTACAAGTTCAAAAGAAATGGAGAAATATAATCAGTCTGACTTTTTGAAATGTAATTTAACAAATTAGTATGATTAATGTCCCACTATAGCTTTAATTTTTGATATCTTGGCCCCAAAAATGACTATTCCTAATAAAATGTGTTTTCAACTTTTTTTTCATGGAGATCTTGTATATCAGGTTCCAACTCAATGTAAATTACAATTTTAAGCTATGACACTTCTTAGGAAAACATTTTCACTTAATATAAGGAGCAAGAACTCATACTACTGCAAGAATACCAGATTCTTTCAGAAAACTGCATGCCCATTAATTGGCAAGATGTACTGTAATGTATTCTTTCTAAACTGTAAGCAAAATCCACATGTACACCCAAGGGAGTAAAGAAATAATGCATTTGTTTAAACTTCTTTTAATGATTTCCTTAGAGATATCTAGTAAAAAAAAAAATAGAATATCTTTTCTGTATCTGTCTGAAACAGGCTTTTGAAAATCACTGAAGCGTAGGTTGCACTGCTGATATATATCCATAAATATATGTAATCTTTAAAAATAAGTATCTTATATTTTGAAAATCACCTGACTTTATAATTAAATCATGCCAAAATATGAAAAGAATGTGCAGTACAAATTCTAGAGACCCAGAGCAATTAATCATATAATGCATACTATTCTATCCTGTGCTGTATTATAACTATTGCAAATTCTGAAGATTAACTATTGGCTCAAATAGTTTCTGCATGATAGTGAGCATCAGGGAATAATAAGACTTCTAAAGTTGTTGTGTTACATTTGAATGTAGGGGCTCTTCTTCCTGACATTTATTGTTAATGCTTTTGTAAAATGTTAAGTGAAAGGTTTAAGTTTTTAGTTCAGAATCTGAAACTTAGTTGCTTGATGAGCTCAAAGAAATTAATCTTATGCTTAAAAATTCTCATCTGTAAAAGAAGTTTAAAGAGATCTGCTTCCTTCATTTATAGATTTGAGGACAAATTTTTCTTCATGATTTTTGAAAACTAGCCTAAATAGGTGGTTCTCTTTTGCTCTCAAACTCCTTTCAAATTAATGATGACAAAAGGAGGAAGGGGAGTAGTCCTAAGGAATGTTACACAATTTAAATCTATTAGGAATTCTTCAGAATAATTTTCATGTTACCAGTCAGGGCCATATTCCCATCATGGCTGCCCATACAGGTGAGAAAAGTTGTGATGATCATTACTTTAGAGTTAAACACAAGGATACCAAAATACTAGTTCACCAAAACTATATGAAACATACTTTTGCACAAAATTCTGTTGGCCACAATAGGGAAGATGTCACACACAAATTCTCTATTAAATATTTCAATCTTACATATACAAATTTTGATTTGTATTTAATACACATAAGCATTATGCTAAGTTACATAATCTCATTAATTATTCACCTTATTTTGCCTCCTATCTGGTTACATAACAAAGGCTAAAGTTCAGTCACTTTTTATGCTGTAAGGGATTGGAAGGATTGGTGGCTGAAAACACTTTGTGTGTGAGTGTGGGAAGAGGCAGAGCCCTGCTGTGCTGAGGCGATGCCCTGCCCTACACATCCCACCGCCCTGGGCCTGCGTCCCAGCCCTGCAGTGGCCACCAATTCCTGGCACAATGGGGACAATGCTCCACACCTGCCACTGGAGCCCCTAACCCAACTCCTGAGAGCCCAAATGACCAGAAGTCACTCCTGAGGGAAGGGCTTAGGAAGGCCAATGTGTATTTAAAGCTGGACACAAGGCAAACGCAACCCTACATCCTCTTGGAATTTTTGTCAGCTGAGCACCATTGGAACCAGGAGTCATAGCAATATCTATTCTGTCTATATCTCTTCTGTCTATCTCTTTCTTGTTCAGATTCTGTCTTCTTGGAATTTTTGAGTAGCTGAAAATTGGACAGGCTTACAGATTGCTTAATTGAATGGGCTAAGTTAATGCTTTGGGGAGTGTTTTATGTATATTAAATGCTGCTTTAAAACTTTTGCCAAGATTCTTTAATTTTCTAAAGTTTCCAGTAAAGTTTTTTTTATTGTTATTGTTTTGACTTCTTGGGAATGTCTTATCAGTATTTCTCAGAGTACATGAAGAGTGGGAAGCACTTTAAAAAGTCTTGTTGAACAAGTTTTGGGGCTTTATATATGTACTTTCAGACTTTTTAAAATTCAGGCGGAATTATCTTACACCTTTTTTTATCTACCACATACACCTTACATCATTCCCACAGACTGTTGGACTTTTAGGACTTCTGAGACTATACTTCACATTGTGTTTGATTTCTTAGTAAAGCTTATGTTAAAAATCAAGATAGAAATATTTCATTTTGTAGGCAGCTCTTTCCTTTTGCTTAAAGTAAATAAGCATAATTGATTTATGAGAAGAATCACAAAATTATGACAAAAATACAGAAACAACACATCAAAATGCTTCAGAATTTTCCATTCCATTGCTTTGCTTTAATTTGTTATGTTTTGGAATCATACACAGTTTTGGAAAACTGCTGTTAAAACTCCACTGGCTTTCCCCGTTTGTACATGCCTATTGTGCTTTTGTTCTGTAGAGATGCAAATAACA
Organism: Ploceus nigricollis; assembly: GCA_013399945.1. Lineage (NCBI taxonomy): Eukaryota > Metazoa > Chordata > Aves > Passeriformes > Ploceidae > Ploceus > Ploceus nigricollis. Next base: position 244,730 of record VXBC01005709.1, read on the forward strand.
TTATTCAAAACAAAATAACAGAATAATAATATTCATATTATTACAAAATAAAAGAAATAATATTCATCCCGAAGTTATTAACTTCTGTTTAAACCATTCTATAATTCTTATTTTGTTTACTTTTCCATCATTAGTACTGTCTATAGTGTTGCATATTAATGTAAGCATTGCTGAGTCCATTAGTTTGGTTATCTATTTTAAAGGCATTTCGTTCATCGAAAAATTGTTCTCTGAATTGAAACAGAAATTAATTGAATTGGCAATCATCTGAAAGTTAGGCATTTTGACTTTTGAAAGGTTAGGTTTGAGAGTAAGGTATGTGTTTTCTGCAGTAGAAACAGCTACAGAGCAGCTACTTCTTCAGTCTTAAAACTGGTAAGCTAATTTTGATACTGAATAATTAATTAATTAATACATTTTAAAAAGCCCTAAAACTTCTCTAGGGCTTCTTCTTTTATTGCCAGCTGGAAAGATCTTTAGAGGAAACTTTTTCAACAGAACAGAAGTAATGGTAATCAATACAATAATACCATAACTAAACTTGACCTCCTGTTTCCATGAGGTTGCAGGGAAAGGGACTTTTTTTATCATTATGTAGATATGAAGCCTTTTTTTCAAATGAAACAATTTAATATCCCAATTCAAAACTGTCTGTTTGTTTTTGAGTCTTATTTCTCAGCATGTTAAGTGAGCTGTAGTGAAATGAAATATAAAGCACAACTTGGGCAAAGACTGGGTTTTATCTGTAATATTTATCTATTGACATTTGCTGTCTTTCCTCATCTCTTTCCCTTCACAAAATGCTTCTAAGGAGAAAGATGCTCAAGGTATGTTAATTTCATTGTATGTTGCTCTTAGAAATGTCAAAAGAAGAAAGGCACTGAGTAAATTTCATGTTCAATATTTGTTAAAAAGGACTGAGTTTGCATTTGTCCCATTTAGGAGCACTAAAGCATGAAAAGGTAGATAGAAGGAGGCAGGGAACAGATTTAAATCTCCGAGTAAACATAAACACTCTTATGAAATACACCTTATGAATGAATTAAGGTAAAGAACCTTAAAGAACAGTTTACAGTTTTCCATAGCCCTTTCATAAAGATTTCCATTTCTGAAGCTGTTACTGAAAAACTTTCCACAACACTGTATGGAAGATGATCTTTTTGTTATTGAATGCACTGTCTTATATAAATATTTATTTAAAGTGCCAGTAGACTGAAAAGGCAATTTCTTCCTTATCCTACAGAAACATTACATGACATTTTAATTAGGGAGATATAGAGAGGGATGTGGGGAAAAATTATATTTGATATATTTATACTACTAAAATTAATTTAACACCATATAATTACCCTCCACATCAAAGAAAAAATGGGCTATTAATTTTGATAAGAAGACATCTATAATAGAATTCTTTCCCAAGAAAATAAAACACCATGAAAATGCTCAAGTGAGCTGTATATACTACAAAGATATTAATGTAAAACTGTAATTAAATTGAAATTATTATAAATCTGTTACAAAATACAAGCATCATTGTTATAGTACAACTAATTAAAATAAGTATGAAAACTGTTTTGGCAACCAAGTATATGTGAACTTACATAGCTTAAAACAAGGGCACAGGACATGTAAAGGAGACAGGTAAAGTAGATGGACGAGATAATCTCTGTTGATAAAGATTTTACTTCTCTTCACTGACTGGATAGGAAGTGATTGATGCTTGATTTATGAAGGCAAAACTGATCACCCATGTTAATTGAATGAAATTGAGGTGAAACAAATGCATCTCATCAGGAGATCTGAGTATATTGCTAGGTTAAGATATTTAAGATAAAATCATAAAAAGGTTCCACTTAAGAACATACTGTAGTATAAGCCCCCCATAAACCAAATTAAAGATAGAACCCCATGCCCAAAATCAAAACCAATCCCACATGCACAAAAAGAAAGAAACAAACAAAAAACACCATCACCTCTCCACAAACAAACAAAAAACTTCAGAAAAAAAATGTTTATATGTTTCACCTCTATGCAATGCAAAGGTCAGTGATGACCCATGTATCTTAACTCAGGTGCTTTCATCTAGTATTGTTGAACAGAATGAGATTGTGGACATAACTTGGGACAATTGTGAAAACACTACAAAGAAACAGTTGTTTATATCACTAGCCCTCCAAAAGATGCATCATTTATGCTACCAACTTGTACAGTTTAATATGTGCCTTAGTGGCTCATTACATCATAATAGGAATGCCTGGAAGAGTAAGAAAACTTACTGCCAGGAGATATTAATATTTTCCCTCTGCATATTTTTTTACATGAAATTTAATTTTTATTCCTTGATGCTTCAAGAAAGATAAAACTCTGAATTTGTAAGCTGTATTGTAAAGTATGAATTGATTTTCCTCTTTTCTTTGAAGCAGAATTTCACAATGGTGCTGTGTAAACACTGTCTCAATAGAGAGGGTTCTTGACAAGAGTGAATCTTTCATTTTACAGGCTCTTGTAAGTAAGGGTATAATAGTCAACATATTGCCAGCTTGTAAAATTGTGCAGTATCATTCAGAATTTTTTTCCACCTAGCAATTTCTTCATGGTTTGGATGAGACACAGAAGAAATGAAAAACAAATTTTTGAAAATTAGCTGAAACTGATTAATTCATGAAAAGTGAGTCAAAATATAAAAGTTTACAAGACATTTGTATCTAATTTTTAAGGAATTCAATGACTAAAAAGATAACTTAGGGAATATTGTAAAATTATTTATACTATGAGTTAATTTTTCAAGATGGAGTCAGAAAGTCACTTTCAGTATTTCGTTATCCAAAAGCTCAGTTATAAGCATATTTGGGATTGCCTATGGCAGTATTTTTTGCTTGCCTTGCTTTGAATTGAGTGTGGTATTGCACAGAGTGAAAGACTTCTAAGAGTGCTGCCTTCACTAGGTTCCCCTAGGTGGAATTATCTTATTCTGACTTGTACATTGTTCCACCAAATTAATGTCAGGATATACCAGAGAAGTTGCAGATGACAGAACTTCCAGTGATTTCAGATCGGGATTCTTTCAACATCCAGATACCCTAACATGAAGGAAAATTTAGCTAGAAAACAGACAAGTAATATTAAATTTCCTCTCGATTTTATAAGGAAACCCCAAATATCCTTTAGTTAGGCAAATCTATGGCATTTAAGCAATCCAAGCATCTAGAAGGCAATTTCATTTTTCAAGTAAACCTCCAAACGAATATTTATTTACATAAGAGACAACAATGCACTTCCTAGCTTGCTGAGCATTATTAGGTTGTTTTTATTATTGCAGCAAAGGGGATGCCTACAGAATCACTTCTTATATTTCTCCTTATCACGTATAAAGAAACCCAAAGCTGAACACTGATATGCCAGCATTTAATTCCTATTCAAGATGCCCATGCAAAGATGCATTGAGGAGGAAGTGCTTCTCTTCAAAACATATTTGAAGTCTTTCTCTTTGGGATTATGAGTTCACAGGACAGCCAAAAATTTACTTCAAACACAACGGTAGGGAAATAAAATAACAACTCGTATTCATATTGATTTGTTCAACATGCAGTGAATTGCACACAGAATATATCATCCAGTTGACATGTCAGGGCAAGGAAGGGAAGAAACATAAAGTGTTTTCCCTTTTCATTTGTATGTATGGCTTTAAACCTCAAATGTGTTGAGGAACATGTGCCAGTATATGTACTGTATGATGTATTTGGGTACCAATGGCACTTTCCACCTCAAGTATCTGAGGTGGAAAGTGCCATATCTGAGTTTTGGTCGTTCCATCTGAATTATTAATGGACTTACCTTGGTCAATTGAGGTGGCTAGGAATTATCAAAATCAAATTCCCTGCTCCCAGATGTGTGGCTGTAACTGGAACAGCAGGTATTGGAAATTTTGCCTGTATTTAATCACGAAAATAATATTAAGAAGGCCTGATAACTAATCCTGTGGACTTTGTCAAACTTGCTTATAAATCAAAATAGGAAAATATAGGCCAAGAATTTAATATTTTCACAGTGCAACTCAATTTTTTATAATAACTGCAATTCTTAGAAAATTAAGTCAATACAGTCAAAATATGGATCAGATCATGTATGAAAAATTATAGTACAAACATAAGTTTGTGACCATTTGTATGTAGCAGTTAGTATTAGATATTTTGTTTTGAAACTATTAGTCATAATCCACTGAGCTCATAAAAAGTCCATCACAGAACACTGTTGGAGGAATTTGATTGTCAATAAACATAAAATTGCAGCTAGAATTTTCAGGTATTTGAAACCAATTCACATAATTGTTCCATAAATAGTGTGCTTCTCTAAACAACCCAAAACATATACTGATTTGATTGTATAATGGTTAATTATGCATTTGAGAGAACAGACAATACTTATTAAAAAACAACAAAAAACCCCAAACAACCCAAAACCCAGCAACATCCAATACCACAATACTTCCTAAAGATAATTTATTTCTATTGCTCATGTTCTCATTATATTTAACAAATATCCTGGTTTAGTCATCTGAAAGGCCTACATTTTTTCTTCACTAAAACCACCCAAAACAAATGAACCAATCAAAGGAACCACCCCCATAAACCCCTAGATAAAACAGCCTCTGAAAACCAAAGAATGCATAAATATGGGTTTTAAATCCTGCACATAATTCTTTAGAGCAGGTTGTCTCTGACCTGTGTACTATACTCTTTTATCATATAGCTCTCAGAATTACTGGATTTTTGTAAGAAATTATCAATTATCTTAGAAATTTTAAGATGAAATCTGCACTATGTTGATTTCTGACCAAATTTATATGCTGATGCAAAAGTGATGATGAATTTTGTGTCTATAGTTTGAATCTATATGTTTGTCCATATATATATAAGGTTTGAATCAAATATCTGCATACTCAAAAATTAACATGCTACTTAGGCCCACAACCTTAACATCCTCAAATAAATTCCTATTTTAGCTGGATGAGAAATACTTGGATAGGCTTTCTAATTCTTGACTGTTATAAATGGAGACAAGCTAATCCGAATTAATAATTAATAATTAAATTTATTTGCGATCGCATAAAGATTTAGAATTCAAATTCGCCCCGACCGCAGCTCGGTCGGAGTTAGCCCACAGCCTACAGAGCAGCTCTGGATGCAAACTGACAGAGTCAGTGCCTCCTTTGATTTTGCACGCCATGACACTCTAGCAGAGAGTTTTTATACATTTTATTTTGCTCCCGGCAACAAGTTATTGTTGCAGACTGCATATTCATGCAGTCTTCTCTCACGGAGAAGGCATTTTTGCTGATGTCTTCCGAGCAGAAGATCATCGGCTGGTGATTTCGTGTCCAAGTGTCCCCTGGAAGGTGACAATGGTCACATTCTTCTTTGGGGCTTCATCCTTTTCTCCGCTCCTGGTGCTGAGTCTGGATCTCGGCATCGAAGCCCTCTGCCGGTGATTAGCTTGGGTGTGACCTAATAGCCCACTTTTGCAGTCATTGTCCTCTGCTGGCTAGGGCTTCTTTTTAAGGATAATTAGGTGCCCAGCAACTTAATCTGCGAATTCCTTTTGCCTTGGTTTTTACAGTAACTCTAAAATATTTTATGTATAACATTTATAACTACAGTTTATTACATGCAACCCCAACTGCACAAATTATACACATATATATAACATTGACTGACAGCAGAATTTAAAGAGATACAGGAGTTTTCCTGTGATGAAAATATTATAACATTCTTCACCAAAAATGAGCAATTTTTGACATTTCAATTCTCTCCATTTCTGCTTCAACTGCAGCTCAGATACTTGCAGGAGACTTTCAAAGTAACTCAAAATCTATTTGAAGTGTAAAAAAAAAAAAGTTTCAGAATTCCCCACTGAGGATGGACTAAGTCTCTTTGATTTGATGTGAACAATTGTTTGTAATTTGAAAAAGTCTCTGTTTAGCCATGCAATTAATGGTAATCCAAATTGACTATAAATTAGAAGGTTAAAATTAATTAACAACCTGAACTTTATTTGCCTTTGTTTTTCCTTTTCGTTTCCATTTCTTCAGGTCTTGTTCCTCCTTTTTTTTTTTTTAGTAAGTTGTAAGAGCTTATGTCCAAAAGGGTTAGATTTCTTGTATTGAAACTTTTATGTGACAAAAAAATTGCAGTTGCAGAATCATCTCTCATTAGCTAATGTAAAATTCTGTGGAACACAACCATACAGTATAAATGAAATTTTGATTTCTAATAGAAATATCAGGGTGGAAATTGGATTTTTAATATGAGATGCAAAAATACAACTGTACATCACTGGTAGCAAAGTTTTAACCTACACAGGGTAATAATTCAGAAGTTTCTTACTTTATTTCAAATCAAATAAATCATTGTGTTAATCTCAAGCATATCAGTATATACATACTCATTTCATATCCATCTAAACCTTCCTCAAGAACAAAGAGAATACATTTTGAGAATTTTTTTTTTTTTTAAATTCCACATTTTGTCTGTTTTGGCTCTGGCAAGAAAAGGTAAGAAGACTGATTGCTAAATTTTTGTACCAAGTTTGACTCAAACAGGTGACAAATTAGCAGCTAAAAACATGATTTATAATTGAAATGCTAAAGGCACCTTAGTTCAATCATCATGGTTCTATCAGTGCTGCTGCAACACGGGATATATTTCAGTAAATTGGGTTGCTATGTATGGCAGGCTCCTATAACCATGACAGAAGGTACAATAATGAGCTAATTTCAACAGCTTGTTATGTAATGAATTAGTAATCCATTATTTATAAAACTTATAATTAAGTCACTTCTAAAAAAAGGATGGATAATCATTAATTTTCATCAAGTAATTTGCTATTGCCTATCTTAGGATGAAAATATAGCTGAGATAAAAGAAAAAAATTTTCTCACCTTCCATCATTAAAACAATCTTTCATATGAGAGCAAATGACAAAGGCATAAGAGTCCAGATTCTGACAGAGGGTAGCTCATGGCATGAGAAAGTCTAGGCATTTCATTTTGGCAACATTTGTGGAAAACTGTTCACTTAGCACTGAAACAACAGAGCCAATGCAGAAATTCTACATAGAGAAACTTAGAAACTTCCATACACAGCTACATGCTTATAGCTATGCTTTCTTTTGTAGGAATATATTTAAACAAGAAAGAAAATTCCTTAATTCCTTAAATTCCTTAATTCCTTTTAAATTTTGTGGAAAACATAGGGAATTATATAAATACTTCATTTAAAAAGTTAAAAATGATTGCTGTTTAGATTAATTGTTATCTTTCTTGATAGATAGGTATATGATTACATATTTTTCTATAAAATGGTAGGTACAGACCTGGTCTCCTGCCTCTCACTGTACATACATTCCAGTGAGCTAGGCTGTGATTTTTTCAGCACTTCTCAGAAGATATGGCATTGATAGATGAACAGAAAAATTGGCATTTTGAGTTGACCTCATTTTTCTGAAATAAGTCTGCTTTAAAAACAGGTAGATGACTGTCCAAATTAGTCACTGTCAGAATACAAGAAGGTCTGTGAGGTTTGACTTTAAGCTCCAAGGTGCACATAAGTTATCTCTTTTAAAGCCAAGGAGTTTCAAAATTAATATTTTTCATTTTTAACACTCTCAGAAAACAATATAGGATGTCTGTAAGCTGTGAATATTTACATACTTTTATTTCTTTTTTAGAGAAGATTTTATTTCTTTTTTATTCCTTTTTAATCTTCCTTTTTCTTTTGCTTTAAAGACAATACCGAAAAGTTTTCAAATAGATAGAGACCTGACTAAATAGACTCTTCTGACCAAGTATGCCAGAATTCTTTAAAGCAATAAAAAATCCAGAACCTTCCTTGAGTCATAAAACCCAAGCTTTTAATATGACAGACAGCCAAATTGTGTGCTGATTATAAACCACTGTTTTCTGTGGAAAGAAACATTTACAAATGGATGTGAATTTTTTAAATTTAGACATACAGAACACCAAACACTGAATCATCCACATCTGACATGACTTGCTTTAGAAGGCAAATATGGCAAAATTTTCATGTCCAACCTAATGAGTAATAAAATATGTCTAGAAAACTAAAAATAGGTAAATGAAGGAACTCATAGACTATTACAATTTTTAATTGATCACTTTTAGAATCAATTTAATTGATTCTAAAAAGTGAGAAATTTAGGTTCATATATATCCGGACAGGAAAGTCAACATTGTGGTACTTCTGATATTGCTAGCTAGGTCTTTTTACTACCTCAGTCTTAAATAATATCATGGATATGGTCAACAAGATACTGCTGGCCTTGCAAAACTTCTCCTGAAAAGGCATCAATACTCCACTATCTGGGGATCCTGTGTGTCTTTCACATAACTTTCATGTTAGTGAAATCCAGCCACCTGTCAGTACTCAGTATCCTGCTTCCTCCTGGTGTTCTTGCAAGTTTTAGGGTGAGGTGGCTCAGATGTTCAGCTTAAAAGCACATCCTGACTCATCTTCAAATTTAGACAAGGTGAATCAGTCCCTCATTTGCGAGCCTCTGAGAAGATCCTGCCTGTTTCCTTTTCATGTTCTCTTACGGTGCTGTGTAGGCTGCCCATTACCTGCTGTAACTCCTGCAGCCCAACCACTCAGCTCTTCACAGACAGCACAGATCCTGCAGGATGAAAAGCCATCTCTCCTGGCATTAAAGAGAGGCCTCTGGCACATCCGGAAGCCTGGGGCTTAGAGGGCTGCATCCACCATCTGGGTTGAAGCATCTGGTCCCACAGGGAGAGTTCTTCCAACACCTGCTGGTTATTTGTTGTGTCCAGCAGTTTTTCCTGTGGCACTCAGTGCCTTCTCATGATCTGTTCAGTTAGCTAAACCTTATCCCAGTGCTTGGTCATCTGCCTGCTTACCTTAATATTATTAAGCTGAAAGTATGTCAGATTCATACTCCTCTCAATAAAACATTAATTAATGGCCTCAGCAATTTAAATTCATCTGCTATTTCTTCCAGCAAAACTGTTCATGTGGTAATAATGTGAGTATATTCTCATGGGCCCTATTATAGGCTTTTCTTTCATTGTAATTTAATTTTAACTCAGCTTTTCATTTACATTAAATGTCTTTCTTACTATTTAAATCATCGGCCTGTATACATCATACAATAAAAAAATTAAAATCTATTTAAAACCTGGAATGATCTGAGAAGCCAGTTTCTGAAGAATTGTATTCAGGGGAGCTGAAGTCAATGATAAAAAATAACAACATTGTAGTCTCTAAGCTGTTGTAGGTAATTTAGTTAAGTTTTGTTTAATCAGTGAGATTGGAACACATAATTGGAAAACATAAAGTTAATTTTATTTAGAAAAGAATTACTTTTCTTGGCCTTTAAATTGTAATTGATATTGCTTTTAGCCAATAAACATGATAAATACCTATATTGCACTCATGGACAATGACATTGCATATATATAATATACATGTGTATATCATATTTATAAATCAATGAGAATATTGATTGCACTGACTGTTCCTTCTAACTGAATGCTGGTGGCTGACATCAGATGAAGCAAAAGCATAAGAACAAAGGAATTTTATTCATGATCAAAAAATTGTTATGACACAGTAAAAAATTAATGCCTTTCTGAAGAAACAGTTATATTACAGCACTGAGCCAAACAGCCTTAAATCTAGTATTGTTACCGAATTCATCTTGGATACAGTAAATCAATTCAATATCCTGCTTTCATTACATTACATTTTACTGTTGGTCGGCATATATTTTTTACAAACTCTTCATGTGAAAATCATTGTTAGTTTTGATTTAAGATTGCTAAACTAAATGACTCAATGACAGACTACCACAAATAGTGTAAAACCAGAGCTATTATTTATTTGGTTTTATTCATTTGCACAGTCACATCTATCTATCCTTTGTCCTAAACTACTCGTATATTTTCACTTCTGTTCTCAAGGAAAAAAATATTCACCTGGAGTCTTTGGCTTTTGCTACACAATATAGTATCAAATTTTATATCATCAGGCCTCATTATCCCAAATAGATTACAGAAACCTGGTTGGTGAGTACATCAAAGTTTTCCTAGCAGAGATGACTCCAAGTGTGCCTCCTATTAAGAAAAGCAGAGTACAGTAGGAGTAGCGTGGCTAAGGTATTTATCAAAACTCATTAAATCTTTCATCCAAACTTGGATCCATTATCAAGTTTACCTGGATTGTTTATTTTTGTTTTGTACTAATGCTTTGGTGTAAATGGAATACCATGTCTACCTACTTCCCTGGACAGAGAATTACTGTTCCATGAACTATAAAGCTTCTAAAAATATAGTTTTGCTATTTCTACTGTTCTCTAATGTATAGGTGTCACAGCAGATGTGGGTAAGGGCTTGGAAAGGAGACATATGTCGGGAAATACAAGCTCCTGAAAAGCACTGATGACATGGAAAAATTTGGCTGTTTTAAAATGTTGCTAGTATCTCCTGAATAGGTCTTGTAGATCAAAATATTACTCCTACCTTCCTACCCCCCTATTACTGCATGGTCTGCAAATTGAATGAATTGGTATCTATTAGTGTGGTGCATTTACTCTGGCTGGATGCCAGGTGCCCACCCAAGCCACTCTATCACACCCCTCCTCAGCTGGACAGAGGTGAAAGAATGGTCAAGGAGAGGACAGGGAGAGATCTCACAGCAATTACTGCCACAGGCAAAACAGAATCTACTTCAGGAAATTAGATTAAGTGATTACTAATAACAACTAGATAGTGGCAATGAGCAAATAAAATCCAAATCTTAAAGGATATGGGTATGCTACCCATACTTATCCTGAGGACAACGGTGTGTAAATAAAGAACTGGACATTTTATATTTTCTTTCTGTGTTAAATGGAAGCTATTATATTTGTATTCAGTTCATAATATGTGACTGAGACCTATGAACTTTTTATGCTATAAATATTTTTTATGGACTCTAAAATCAGTAAATAAGTACATATGATGTGGAAGTTCATTTGTCCCACAAATAAAGTACAAACAAGTGTAGCTTAAATCTGTAGAGCATTCCCAGTGGGATGATATGCTCAAGGCATCATACACGTTGAGGAATGATTGATTTTCTTCTGCTTCCTTTTGTCCAATGAAAAAACAGTCAATATCATAGAAATGAAAGATAAATTGATAAAATAAATAAAATAGGAATGACAAAAGCTGGAAATATTAAAAGTAAGATCAATGTTTAAGCTGATAGTGTTTATGGAAACTTTCTCAATAATATTTATGATTATAAAGGGGTCTTAAAAGTTGGATGCTTTTTCCATATCAATCTATGTTATTTATATAGTAATTCTACAGACAAGTCAACATCAGTACATTCCTGCAATGTATGACTCCCAAACATCACACAAATCTTTACACAGTTTATGAAGATGGGTAATCTGTCATGTCAATAACGTTTTATTTAGCAACATATACCAATAAGGAAAACTGTGTTATATCTGATCTATTTTCCCCTATTTTTTAAATGCCCTTGGACATTTGAGACAATATTAGAAGAAAATTCTGTCATGTTTAGTTTCATGAGACTATAAAAGTGAAATCAGATGTCAGCAGAAAAGCTCATAAGTTAACAGCATCAAGTTCCAATAAAATGTAGGAAGAACTGATACTGATATTTATCATATCTGATCTTCTTCTCTAGAGGTTTTCAATAATATCATTAAGGAAGGAGGAAAAACTGACAGTTAATTTCAAAACCTGGTTTAGTGCTTGGATGTCAAAACAAAAGACCCACATATCTAATTAAAGTGATTGAAAATATTTTGAAATTAAAAATTGATTCTCTTACACCCTAAGAGGTGTATATATTTATATATATATTTATACATAGCAAAAGGAGGATTTTTATTAGAAAAGCCCATAACACTGTTCCCTATATCAATATATGTTTTTTAGCAAAGTGTTAATGTAAGAAAGATTAAGCTTTCTTATATGAGAGCACTTCTATATACAGTGGCTCATGGAAAGCTGTATTTTTTTATTTTTAATATCATCCTTCCCATAGGATGGATGCACAAAGCTTACACTTTTTTTCAGGACCTGTAATTGATTGCCCTGAACTGAGAGAAATAGACTTGCCATACTTTACAGCAACAGGATAATCAATCAACAAGACCCTCCAGCTCTAACATATAATGACTAAGAAACTAAAAATAATCTAGAATGCAGAAGGCTTATCTCACAGTTGCCCAGGTAATGAAACAACAATTTTGTTTAATGGAACTATTTTCTGTCTTGCAGGATCATGGAAACTGCTCAATGGCAGTATAAGAGAGGAAGCTTGAGAGGCCTATGCTGAAGTAGATCTGTTGTATAATAAACTTTCAGCTGATGATATTTTAGTTTGCACCTAAAATTGATCTGTAAGTGGCAGGTACTGCACTTCTAGTCTTTGCAGTCACTGTCATTTCTACCTTGGAGAGACTTTAATTATCCAAAAGTGAATAGGTAACAGGAGGGTGCCTGTTTTGTTCTTCTTTCTTCTATACTTCTCTGTTAGGTACAGCATTTAGAGAATTCCATAACATCTGAAGATATGGAAAGGTTCAGATAAAGTCAGAAGCGTGTGTTGAATTTCAGCATCTTTCATCTCATTTTTTCAAAATTCCCCACTAATTCTCTTTACAATACCTCAAAATTTACTTTTACCACTACAATCCATTTTTCCCTCAGACTTTTGTACATAAGGATCCATCCTTCCATCTTCATCAGTATTTTAATAAGTGTCTGCTGGGGAAAAATAACCTAGCTGGATTTAAATGATTTTTTTATGTATTTGTATATATCTTGGCATTTTCCTATAAAATACAGGGAAGAAACTCTTCAGTAATATCTCCAACAACAAAATGAGGAGCAGTAAACAATATTAATAAAATTATATATATTGATAAATTGTCAGCTCATTTTATTTCAAGTAAAAATGTGAAAATGTAACTACATAAATAATCTCTTTGAATTCAGTACAGAAATGACATGTCCCAAAGAAGTGCTTCAAACCTTAATGGACAGGTGTAATCAAAAGTGGCAATTACACGAAATTTAACAGATCTGTCAACTGAAGTTTTGATTATTTTATAAATAATCATATTAATTATAAAATCTACTGAAAATAGTCCCCATTTAAATAAAAACATGTTGGACAAATGCCAGGACTAATAGCAAAAAAAAAGCCCAACCTGTTATCTATTCTATTGCATTAGACTAAAACGAGTTAATTCACTGAGAAGCTGTAAATTATGTTCAGTAATTCATTGAAATGCAAAATTTATTTGGGAAAGTATGTAAGACAACAAAGTATGCCGAGAACATGAACTTTTTTTCAAACTTATATTTTTATCTACCAATTTTGAGGTTATTTAAGTTGCAGTGTTTTCCAAATCTTGAATACTCTTTGTGGGTCCAAAATTACAAAATGAAATTATTTGTTAAGAATAATGAGAGACAACAGCCAGAAACCAGAACAGCATACATCAAATTTCAGAACAGAAACAGAACATCATATAAGCAAAACAAAATCTACCTCCAAAAATAGAAATTAATAGCAGATTTACATTACTGTAATTATTTCATTCTTATTTTTTAATTATATTTTCCTGTACAGCTATTCACTGAAACTGGTAAATGGGAGAAGCTACTGAAACTAAGTTATCAGAAGTTTCTTTGAGTTCCTTAAAACTAGGAAATAATTTTAAAGAGACAATATGTCTTGGTGATAGTGATTCTGCCTTTCATAGTTGATACTGTGCATACAGAAATTAGAAGTCCTTTCTTTCAGGGAGGAAGAAACTTGCTCTTTATTGTTGGTTTAATTTGAAATATTATAGCATTCATACACAAAAACAGATAAACTTCTGTAGTGTGATGTGTAATGATTAATTCTGGACATGTTGGGGCTACGGGTGGAAAAGTTAGGTATTGAAAGTGTAGGAAGGTTATTTGTCATCCTAATGTGAAATCAGTTGTGGAGTACGGGGAATGCAGAACAAGTGTCTCATCGGCTCTTAGATGAAGGCTGATGCAACTTGCTGATGCCTCAAAGGATAATTTTTCCTACAAAAAACAATGAGGAATTTTGGATAACACTCTTCTACCCACTTAGTCATTTTAGACAAGTATTGAATAATGTTAAATTCATGTGATAACTATAGACCAAAAATAGAATAAGTATAGGGTGATTGAGTATTCTGTTGATTTTAAATTAGTAAACTTGACAATAAGATCCCTCAGGAAAATAGCCACAAGTTGCTGAAATTGGTTTAAATGTTATCTTTCCATCACTATTGAGTTTGAAAGGGGAAAAAAACCCCTTCTGGGCTAAGCAGATATGCACTACCAGTATATCAGTAATTATATATGATTTTTAGTACAAAATTACAAGAAAGAAAAGAAGAGGAAAAAAGTACGTGCCTTTCACAATAGGAAGATCATTCAGCTTCTGAATTTTTCAAAAAGAAGTTAAAGAGGGAGAAAAAGTATAGAATATACCAAGTGGAAGCCTTCCAGAGCAAAATGTGTACAAGTACCTTCTCTTGGACTGGTCAGTCTTTCCCAAGATACAGGCTGAATATTTCTGGGCCCAGTGAGATTATTCACTATTACATCCTGAAAAGCTTTTACTCAGGAGCTCAGTGGATTGGTGATGGTTGGTTTTTTTTAGATAGTGTTCATCTATATTTTGTCCTGTGCTCCTGGCTGTTTTACTGACCTTTGGATTTGTTTTCTGATTGAAAGCATGATCTGAAATCAGTTGAAATAGTAACATTCATTTAATGATGCTTGGTTTTGAAATCTTGGATCCTGTCTTAATTTTAATCTTTTTGACTCATAGGAAGTAGGAGCAAGTTTTCTGAGTTTGGTCTTGTTTCAGTTTATGGTGTCTATGAACACCTCTCATGTTAACACCTCTCACAAGTAATTTGACAGCCTTATGCCTATGAGCACCTCTAACTCCATTGGAAGGTGCAGTATGGACTTCTGCAAGTGATAAATGAAATGCCAGAAATCTTAACTTTCAGGAAAAATGATGTATTATTTTTTTCATTAGAACATGGGAATAGCATCATCAAAAGCTTGTGAGAATGTAAGTTTTGTTACTGTTTGATAATTTCAGAATATTTTGAAAATGTCAATGTAAATGAAGCTATGACAAACCTCATTGGTTCTGTTCTTTCAAGGTTATTGTAATTAATATATCTTCAAATATTCATGTTCAGGGCATATTCAAGTTCCTAAGAAAATATTTACATTGATTTAAATGCAAAACTATTAGATGCTCACAGACTATGATATAGTGAGGGAAAAAAATGGTAAATATGATGGAATGTTACCAAAAATTAGAGAAGTGTCTGTGAGTAAAATACAATGACAATACAATGACAATAATAAAACTCAAAATTTTTCATATATTTCTCTTTATTTTTATTTTTTTGAATGCTTGAGGTTTTCAATATTTGCCTTAATCATTTTCATAGTAACATATTTTTGCCATTCAAGACATTCCTTGAAAAACAAAATGTTTTAAAGGAAACTTGTGAAACAAGTGAACTGATCAACTGCAAAAAGCTTCTTACAGTCTTGTAATGGAAATTCCTTTTCCCAAAAGTCCTCCTTTCCAAGGAGGATTCCTCATTTCCTTTCCCAGAAAGCTTACACATCATTTTGTTTGTATTCTTCCATTTTTTTTGCCCAGCTTCTTTTCTTTCTCACAAAGATGTTTTAGCCCTCATTCTTTTAACTACTTCTGACAAATACAAACTGGCAACGGTACAACATTGCACTAGTCAATTTAGTTAGATTCCAGACTGCATTTCTTCAGATCTGCTGTCACCTATCTCTCCAACCTTTCCAGAAAGAGATGTTTATGCTGAAGGGAAAAAAAGAAAGAGATACAAAAAGACAAGAATAGAAAGTAAGCATAGCTGGTACTGTAACAAAATGTAGACAGTTTGTTTCTATAAATATTATATACCTAACAGTAGAATTCAAGATATGATTTAAAAAGAAATCTAATGTCAAAATCAGGAACATCGAAGCAAAGAAATACCTTACTGCAAGAAGAAGCAAGAAATATATAGTAAATCTTGCAGTTTCTTTTCATCTTTCTGGCAGTCTATTTTATAGTGAAACTCTTTTCTTTTAGATTTCCATTCATTACAGTTCCATTTGTGAAGGTCTGCTCATGTGTTTGATTGGTTTGAGTAATCTGTGAAAATCTAAGGTGTCAGTTAGTGTCTGATTTTCTTTTAGGTGCTGGATGTTTTTTCCCCTCATTGTGTGACAATTATTTTGTGCAATGTTTAATCCAACAATCCAGATTCACTCAGTACTTCAGTGCATACCACAGCTCTAATACATTTTTGAACTATTTTACCTCTAAACTTCATTATATGGAACTGATATGATCATAAAATTAAAGCATAAAAAGCAGGATAAAAACTGATTTTAGTAATCTAAGACAACTTTTTTTTTGTGAAATGTGATCTTTAGGAAGCTGGTTATAGTTCCTCATAGCTATCTGTTTAGGTTAGCAAGAAACCAGCTATGAAGTTATATGTGTATTGGTATTAAAAAAGGAAACAAAAAATATTTAGCTGAAATGTGGTAATGTCTGAGAAGTTAAAGGCATATGTTATGATCTAATTATGAGCATGCTCAATTAAACCTTTTTTTTGAGAGATTTACAGGTAATAAACTGTCACTGAATAAAGGCATACTGTTCAGCATTTACATGAGCTTCGTTAGTGATCATTTGATTATGTATCCTTTTAGACTTTACCACAATGCCCCAGTTGTCTCTCTTTACCCTTCAGATTTACAGACATTCTTTATTGCTTAATCTTCCCTGCAGGTCCGGTCAACTCCCATGTATGGCAGAAATGCTATGTCTTATCCAATCATTTTATTGCTGATGCTTCCCCTCTATCTCTACTTTTGTGAGGCAGCTGATTTTGTTCTTATTCTTTAAATTATATTCCATTGCATTTTGCATCCCATTTTCTCATTTAAAGCAACACCTATATTCTTATCTTCATTTCAGGGAATATATACATGGCTTCAAACCTTAGAATAGAGCTTGTAATTTTTAAAAAACTATTCTGAATACCCAAATTATAGGAAAAAATTATCAATTTATCCTATTCCTCTGAAAGAAGTTATATAAATCCTTGTGATGTGGATAAATTGTACTTAACAACATATTTAAATTTTTCTTAATTTCTTGTCTCCCACCCAGAGAGGGTATAGTATTCTCCAAAGAGTGAAAAAAGGCTATGAAATATGGCCTCTTCATTTTTTTATTTACTGGAGAAATAAGCTATAGCATTAACCTAATGAATACTTTCTTTACATGTCTCAGGTAGGGCTCACAGCTATATTAAGTGAAAGAAAAGCTGCTAAAAAAATTTACTTCAGACATATTTAGTTAGTGTATTTAAGAGTTAAATAAGCATGTTATATAAATTGCTTTAAAGACATTATTTAAAATGTAAAAAAAAAAACCAAAAAATAAACCAACCCTTTTATTGTGCCATATTTCAATAATCATTCATGTTAAACCCACAAAAAGTAGATGTCCACTATGGTCATACTATGGAAATTACAAATTTAGAGCAATTGAACATCAGTAATTATTTACATATATAATTATATGCTATTTCTAATGTGACCAATCAGCAGATGGAAAGATTAGAAGGAAAAAAAAAAAGAAAAAAAGGAAAAAAACCCACCACCAACAAAACAAACCAACCAAACCAGAACTGTAGCTATAATGATATTCTGGGGGATAAGTGTAGTATGTTTGATATTTACTTGAATAACTGTCTTTTCCATGGTGGGTTTTTTCTAATTTTGAACAACAACATACAACAATTTTGAACAATTATGTGTTCCATATCTTTCTTTTCCTCTATTCCTCAATCAATTTTCAGAAACTATTGGGGAGTCTTCCTACTTAATAATTACATTTTCAAATAAATTGTTAAGTAAGCAAATCATGGATTTGATAGAGACAATTATACATAAAGAAGGGTGAATTCTGACAGATCAGTTCCTGGTGAGACTGCTCTATCAAGTTTATTAATATTAATTTATCTAGAACTCTTGGAGACTGCCACTTTCAAATATCTTCTGTCATTTAGAGGATAGATTAGAAAAGAGAAAGTATTGTCTATTAATAAATCATGAGAACTCCCTACTGTTACAATTTATTAATACATCTTAAGTTGTAATTAAGAGTGAACATGATTAAGGTTGTTGCTCAAATAAAATGTTATGATGAATGCAAAAGTTGCACTGTTATTTTAGTTTGTTGGGCCAAAGTTATTTAATATGGTATCAGAAGGGAAAAAACAAATTCAGCAAATGCCTTGTTGTTTACTCATTGATATCTGTTTTAATTGAGGAAATCCCATCAAACTCTCTGAAATTGTGAACATAGTTTAAAATAAACTGATAATCTGTGACATTTATATGGAATCAGTACACATTCAAATATTCTTCATTTTACTTCTCATGTTAAATAATATTTTATATATATTTTGTAACATTAATTTTTCTAAGATTTGGTAAAATAAAATCAAAAATAGCATATATTTATCAGGACATTGAAGAGGGGATTTTTGATATAGAGAAATACAGAGAATATATCTTTAGACAACAATCTTTTGAAAGAATGAGTTTGTAAAATTTGTTGGTGTTTATATCTTGCTGTCTTGGTTTTGACTAGGAATTTATTTTAATTCTGTTTTGAATTCTAGTGTTAGCGTATTGTAATGTTGAGCCTGGAGGGACCATAGCCAGGAAAGATGACTCAAACTGGCCAAAGGGATATTCCACACCATAGAGAATCATGCTCAGTATATAAATTGTGGAGAGTTTTCCAGGAGGGGTCAGTCACTGCTTGGGAACAGGGTGGGCATCAGTCAGAAGACACTGAGGAACTCTGTTATGGGTCACCTATTTTTCTTGTGGTTTTCCCTTTTTGTTATATCACTATCATCATCATTATTATCATCATCAACATTATATGGTATTTTATTTTGATTTTTTCTGTTCTTGTCTCAACCCATGGGTTTTACCTTTTTCCTATTCCCGTTGTCATCCCACAGGAAGAGGGTGGGGTGCAGAATGAGGGAGTAGCTACATGGTTGCCATCTGGGGTTAAAATATGACACTTGCATAAATCTATACCTTACAATGGCACCGAGGAATCTATTCAGGTACCCACACATATCACTTAGTATGATTAATGATGTCCTAAGACATTCTCGTAGGTCTCCAGCTGTCACTTTAAATTAGAGGCATGAGTTTTCTGTGTATCATTTATTCTGTAATAATTTGGGGCATTATAACTCGTGCCTGTGCTCTAGCTGTCCACTTTGTGGCTTCAAATTCAGCTGTCTAACAAGCATGTGAAGTTTTCTGAGACCTTCCCATGTGACTAGCAGGTCTGAGGCAAGACCTCCAGGGGACCCACAATAGTCTAGTGGCAGCTAGAATATGGATGAAATATTGCAGGGCACCTCCAGTGTTCCCTTTGGTCAAGTCCCACATCCCTATTGTGTGGACATCCACAGGACCTAAAGATATCACAATGAACACATCTCTATTTAGATGTCATAATCTCAAGTGTTATTTTATTCAAAGTACTGAAGCTTGAAGCTGAATTAGGTACATATCTCATTATATGGCAGACTGCAAGATGCAAACTGACAATTTGTTCTAGCAAGTCTTGCCAGCATAGAGGAAAGGGCTCATCTTATTGCATTGCCTTGTATTAATGACTGTCTCATACCTTGTCAAGAGCTCTGCTACAAGTTTTATTTCTTAATAAAGAAAAACTGATTCTATAAAATTATAGCTCCTGGCTGGAAAAATTATGCTTTCCATCGATACTTTGAATCTTTGCACATACCACATAATAGGTTACTGTGGTGGTGCGTTCTGTTAAGTTGTATTAATTAAGTATTGTTTGTTAGCAGATTTGGTACACTCCCAGTTTCCCCCTATGCTTTCCCCTCAAAATGGTTTCGNAAAGGGCTCATCTTATTGCATTGCCTTGTATTAATGACTGTCTCATACCTTGTCAAGAGCTCTGCTACAAGTTTTATTTCTTAATAAAGAAAAACTGATTCTATAAAATTATAGCTCCTGGCTGGAAAAATTATGCTTTCCATCGATACTTTGAATAATCTTTGCACATACCACATAATAGGTTACTATTAGAAACCTATCTCTCTTCAGTCCTTTAGGATGACTAAAATTCATGCTGAATTTCTGAATTTGTGTGCCAAGATTTCCTTGTTAGCAGATAATTTTGATACTATCAATTTCCATCAACACTATGATGTTTAAAGGTGTCACTAAACCCACTTTTCTCTGGCACGGAGTTCTAAATATGTTTTGCAAGAAGTGATCAGAAAATTGAATTTCAATGTGTTTGTTTGTTTTTTGGAAAAATAATGTTTTACTCAGAATTAAAAAGCAAACTCAAGAATTCAATACTGAAAATGACATGGAAATGTGCTTTTTAAGCCAGACCTCCTGTGGTTTTCAGAGCAGTTCAATTTCAGCTAAACTTCCAGCCTTATATGCTTTCTAGACTCTCTCCTTCCTTAGCAATGTTCTGTAAGAACAGAAAGGGCAGCTGCAGCCTACAAAATCTGCAGTTTTATGTTTTGTACTCACAAAAGCTGAGAAGTTTCAGCATGTTCAAACTATTACATAATTTTTTGCTTGCTTGTTGTTTTTGGGTTTGATATAGTTTTGGTTTTTATACCTAGGAAATTTCAAGGACTCATAATTGACCAGAGAAAAAATTGTTTTATGCTATTTTATGCTGATTAATTTTAGGGGAGACTGAAATAGTTCAACGATGGTTAAAAGTTCCTGCTTATCCTCTTTATTTTCACAGAACATTGTTTTTGAACATGTGCACGTAAAACTTGATAGGGTGTATTTTTCAGGAATGGTTCCCAACAAGGCTTTGGGAAGCCATTGCAGCTAAAGGAATTTTATTCAAAAATTAGCAAATTCTCTTTGTCCCTAATATGTAATACCTTAAAAAAAGCACTAAATCTTAGTGAAATTATTGGATGCCAAAGGATTTTGCTTATCAGAAGTTTAAGGCTTTTCTTGACTTGGAGGTAAGTATAGTTTGTCCTAGAAGGAAGAGCTTTAATCCATATTGCTAAGCATAATACATTTTAAACTGATTAAAACTGCACATGAAAACAATAGAAAAGCATAGCACAATGAATTACAATCCATTTGGACACAATTCATCTACAGGACTGGGATGAAAATTGACCATGTAATTCAGACCTCTACTTCTCCCACAGTGGAAATTTTAAACAGTATAAAGGACGTCTTCTGTACACTTTTCAATGCAAATCCTCATCTGTCTGCTGGCGTCCTACCCTTTCACTGATATATTATTCTAATTTTGTCATTAAACCTCTGAAATGAGGTGGTGTTTGTACTTGCTTCATAAAATGTCGAACATACTGTGTGCACTTACATGTTGAGGTAAAGATTTCTATCCAATTTCCTTCTTCAGCAATCATTACTTTCTCTTCATTTCTACCACAGCATCCAATCATAAGGCAGACACCTGTTTTTCAGCTGCTCTTCCTCTAGCTTATAACTACCCTGAAATAATTTGCAGTCTAAGCCATATCATCTTAAACTGTGAGGTAACTAATTAGCAATTCTAAATGAAAAGAGAACTGGAAGCAGAAAGCTACACTCCCACAATAAATATGCCTGACAATTTGTGAAATTCAGGGCTTATAGCACTTACTGATAAATGTGGTGAAAAGGCAGAATATATACATTTGACATTTGGAACAAAACCCCATCTCATTATCAAGGCAGTCAACAACCCATAAGTCTGATACTCGGACCATTATATACTGAGTGAGGTTATTTACTGAGTTCATTAAGACATCATGAATCTCTGCAGATAGAAAACTTCTCTTTGAAATAATTCTTAACTGAGTAAGTTAATAGCAACAATACTTTAACCTTGCTGTGAAAACCAGAATAAATTAAATAGGTAGAGGCCAGATCATAGGAGGATCTAGGCCTTAGTGTCAGATCCTCAATGATCTCTATTTCTTTTAATTAAGTAAAAAAATCTTAGTTGCTTTTAGTTTCTACTGAACAGATGTTTTCAGTGAATAGCTAGCATGATGTGCATGATATATTTCCCCAAAACTAATACAGGATACAAGTAATTTTCATGATTTCCTCTAATTTGCATTATATTATATCTGTCTGTTCCAACATATTCTAGTCACCAGTGGTCTACGTGACTGATTTCAGCAGCTCAATGATGAAGGTAGCTGGCCAAGAACTCCTGCAGGATTTCATGTAAATATTAATGGCAACAGCTGTCAGAGGGAGAATTCTTTAATTCCAGGGCTAAAAGGCAGCAAAGCATGATAAAAGGAAAGGACGTTTGGAATGGAACCCTGGAGATCATTCAAGACAACTTGCTGTTCAAAGCAGTGCTGGTTTCTATGTTAAACCAGGTTTAGAAAAAAACAGGTTTCCCTGAGTCTTGTTGAGTCCAGTTATGAGTATCTCTGAGGGTGCTTTTTCTACAACCATTCTGCATAACTTGCTTCAGTGATTAAATACTCTCTAAGCAAAGAGGTTTTTTTTCTTTTGCCCAGTCAGAATTTCCCTTACTGAAAGCTGTGACTGCTGTATCATTGTGCACTGCTGGGGCAAGTCTGGCTCCATCTCTGCAGTTTCCCATTAATGGAAGTCTGCAGTAAGCCCTCTTTTAGACTTCTTTTCTCCAGGGTAGAGAAATATATTTCATTTTGTCTCAAACTATGTATTGCTTGCTCCACTCTCTAATCATCACAAGGATTAGTTCCAGCTTACCTTGTATTGTGGGACATAAAAGTTCAGGGAAAAATCACTTCCTTCAACTTTTTTTTGTACTCTTGTCATTAACCCAGTATGGTCGCATACCGGGTTTTTTGCGATTTGCCAGATCTTTAGCACATGTTCATCGCGTTGTCTGCAAGGACCCTCAACTCCTTTTTTTTTAATATTCATCCAGGGTTTCCACAACACCACCAAATTCCATTTTGTGTTGTATTCTTCTTGCCAGCATCATAAATCACTATCAAAAATCAGAGGTACATAACACAGCTGGGGAAGTTTAGACCAGGCCAAGAAGTACAGAGTAAAATGACATGGTGGAGGCACCTAGTGCTTCTCAACTATCCCAGCAATCCTACATATGTTGCAAGGCCAAGAGTTTTTACAGAGTTCAGCTGATACTGTAAGGATAACTCATGCTTTTGTTCCTTCTGACTCATTGTTATATGCCCCTTTTTATGGCTTTAAAATCGATAAATTGTCACAATAACAATCACAAAACTTCTGCTTTTGTGTCTTCCCTGACCAAGGGACATGGAATGTCCATAGACATGGAATGTCTATGTGACTCAGCTTTCACTTGAAGGTATAAATGTGGCTCTTCTGCTGTCCGGCAGTATGGTGCAGACCCCACTGCAGGCTAGCTCGGACTGCCCGATGACAGGGATGAGCCGCAAGTGTGGGCTTGGCAGGTTGGAAGACAGGCTTCCCTGCTCAAGCTGGTTGCCGTGGCGTGGGTGCACGGCAAGACAATGCAGAAACCACTGGATCCGGACGAGAAGGAAGGGAGGGACTCGGGTTTGCTGTTCTGCAGAAGTTTTATTCCGACGAACAAGGGACTTCTACAGAGGGTAGCAGGGACCGGAGTCAACTGGGGGTGGGTCGTACAGAGGGTTATATAGGGAAGGGGCGGGGAAAGGAGGATCTTTCTTAAACCAATGGGGGAACAGGATGAGGGGATTACATCAGGATCTCGGTCCAATGGGGATACAATAGGGGAGGGGAAAACTTCTTAGGGCTAATCAGACTTCAGGGTAGGGGTAACAGACACTGAACATTCTGGAAAAACCTGGGAGGGGCAACTTGACTGACAATGGGATGACAAGCTTTATAAGGTAGGGGAGGGGAGGGGATATAAGATTGACAACTAACAGTGGGGCTGAGTGGCGGGAAAATTAGGAGAAAAACAACTCGGACTATACCAACTGTGAGGGGAGAACATAGGGGGGAACAAGGAACATACCAACTGGGGATAAGATTTTCTAAACAACTTTTAACAAACACACTTAACAAAAATGTGAACTACCACACATAAACATCCCAAGTTCAGTCTGCCCACTCTGTCCCTATGACACTAATAATGTCAGCAAGAGCACCTAACAATAATACAATCCATGTGTTTTGTGTCAGTATGAGTCACCTGCTCAGCTCAGGATCCACAGCTGACTCAAACTCATAGAAGATGATTGATGATGCATGCATGAGTATGCTTTTCCGAATAAATAAATAAATAGATTAAAAGTTCTTAATAGACAATTCAAATGTTTCTTGCAAAACAGCTGAAAATGCTGCCAACCACATCAAGAAAAGGCATGAATGATGATGTCAACCCCAGAAATTGCAAGCCTGCCAAACAGCCAAATTGAGAGAAATACAATTCCTCTTAGTGATAGGTCAAGAAGACAGTATTTGCTGTTGTCACTATAAGCTGTTATAAACTTATGCCTCTGCTTTCCATTTTGATAGATTTCTTTGCTATATTTTAGCCATTCTACTTTCACAAGCTGACACTTCTGCTGGTTGGTGATTGTACAATATTAATAAGACTAAAGCAGTCTGTATGTATGCACAAAAATCTGAGTGGGATCACAGCTGTTTATACTGATTGCTACTCTCTGACATTTGCATCAGCTCACTGTTTTGAGATGACTATTTCATCTTTCCTTCTATTCTTTTCTGGCTTTCTCTCATCCCAAGATACAAATTTTCTATATTAGCTGCAACTGCAGTGCTCGCTTCTCACACACATGCTGCCTTTGAACACTTCTTCTAGCTCTGTTACTTTGCTATGATGCCATGCATGAAACAGTGAACACAAACCCTGTGTTGTCACACCATGTCTCTCAGAAGGCATTAATAATCCACCAAATATGGGGCTTCATTTGGCCTCTCTTGCAAAGCAGTCAGCAAAGTCAGTAGGCACTATATTGGCTTGATTTACCTTGCTCTAAAACAGACATCTAAAATAATTCAAAAGACTCATGGCCTAGGATTGCTTATTTTTCCTTGTTGACTACAAAAGAAGCTCTCAATGTCTTGATGTGGATACCTCCACAGTAGGTAATTGCCTGGGATGAAATCCACTCAGTATCTGTGACCACTAGTGACTAAGTCTGGAGTATAAAATATTTAAATAGTCAGCAGCATTCTTATTTGATGGAAGACATCAATTCCTGAGTGATGTTGAGATTATTTTTTCAAGCAGTTGTTGTAGAAATCTAAAACCTCCACAGTGAAATGCTCAATGGAATGAGATCATTTCACTGGTCATAAAGGCAAGAAGTTTTAAGTGTTTGATTTGCTTTCACTAAAAAGCTTGCATGGCTGTCTACAGGTGGATGTGGTGAGTTGACTTGGCTGGATGCCAGGTGCCCATTAAGCCACTCTATCAATTTCCTCCACAGCTGGGCAGGGCAGAGAAAATAAGATGTAAAAATTTATGGGTTGAGATAAGGCAGTTTACTAAAGCAAAATCAAAAGGTATTGCATATGCCAGCAAAGGAAAAACCTCTAAACATTTTATTCTCTACTTCCTGTGAGCAAGCAATGTTCATCCACTTCCCAAGAAACAGGGCTTCAGCAAGTGAAGTGGTTGCTCTGGAAGACAAATATTGTCCTCTCCAGCCTTGCTCCTTCTTTTTCTTAGCTTTTATATCTGAGCAGATATCTTTGGCCAGTTTGGGTCAGCTGTTGGAGCTGTGTCCCATCCCAAGATTTTGCCCACCCCTGGGCCTACTGATGGGGAGGAGGGATGTTGGAGACACAGCTGTGATGCTGTCCCAGCGCTGCTCAGCACTAGCCAAAACACCGGTGTGCTATCAGCACCCTTCTGGCTCCCAATGCACAGCACAGCACTGTGAGGGCTGCTGTGGGGAAAATTAACTCTGTTTCATCCAGTACACTGGACAACGTGAGATTTTAATGCTACATTTGGCATTCGGTGTCAATGTGAGGCAACGGAAAATAATTTTTTCCCAAGGCTACGTAAGTGTATTTTTTTTAACATAAACTCATCCCATCGTTACTCAACCTTGAGATTACCTTCTTGCAAAGATGTAGTGTGCTGACAGTACTGTCTAATTTCAATTTTTATTACCTTCCTGTAGCTTTTAATGAGAATTTAAACTCTTAAATGTCAGATTTTAGGGTATATTTAGATAAGGCTAATGGTCTGGTCTGGATTTTTTTTCTGACGAGTATGGAAACTGCAGCCAGTTAGCCCTGTTCCCAAGAGAATTGCTATTGCAACCAGATCTCTAGTTACTTCAATAGCAATTATTTGTGGGCAAATAATTACTGTTGCACACACTGACAGGACAGCAGAATAGCTTTGCTGGTGTACCAATTTTACATATGACAAAAGCTATAAAAATGTTACATATGCCTACTGCAAAACTTCAGGCAGGACATCATCCTGGCTTACTTTAGTTCTGTAAGGGGTACAGTGAAATAAAAAAGGCCTGTGGGGTAAAAGGAAGTAGTCTTTGTCTCTCACACTGGTGCACATGGGAACTGTGACTATTCAGCAGAGCTACTTAAAGCAGAGATCACAGTCACACAGCTGGATGCTTAATAATAAGCCATATTAGCTACACTTCAGACCTGTCTTTTTAAACAACTGTATCTACTACAGCTTATTAATCAAGGAAGACTATGCCAGTAGCTGTGTCTGTTGTCATGCACATCCTTTTCTGTGCAAATCTGCCTGCACAAATGATTGTATCTCATTTTACATGCATCAGTCAGATGCTGCTGTTTAAGTTATGAATGCACAGTATTTAATGAAGTGTTTCCTCAATCCGGTTTTAGAGACACTGTTTAAGAAGATTCCAGGCATAAAATAAGCCATTTGTCTTCATTGTTTGAACAGATATGAGGTCATTTTAACATAGACCTGAGCAAATATTAAAAAAAGAATTATAGCTACCCAACCGAGAAAGCTAAAATGACAAAGGCATTCACATGTACAACTTAAAAGTAGGCCTTTTTTACTTAAAAACCCATTTGTTTAAGCAACATTCTAAGGTGTTTCCTTACCCTTGGTAATCATAATCTGAAAAGCTACCCTGAAGGTACAAAAGATGAGGGCTTTCCTTCTCAGACTGCATGGCAGCCACTCTGGTTGTACAGCAGTGGTTTTGCTTGCACTGAACAGGACACTTACACAGAATGGGTGGAATTGTCTGAGGACAAGACTCCTGTGGTGGTGCTCTGTTACGAAGTGCAGTCTTCACTGGGATGCTTGTGGAGTCAGATCCCGTGGACAATGAGTCACCCAGACGAAACAGAACACAGGCTTGTGCTTAAATATGAATAAAAAATAAGGAGCAATGTAGTGGGCAGAGTCTTACTGCTAGAGGTAGTCCCATAAAGATGTAAACCCCTACAAAGATGTGTCACATGCTGATACCTTGTACGTACTTTCATCTGCACCAGTCCTTTGAGCAGCTGCATGAGCCACCTCTGCCCAGCCCTGAGTCTATTCCCAGCCCAGCTCTATTGCCCCTGAGCACCTAGATTCCAGGTTGGCTGCAAGACAACGTTGCAGCTGTTTATTATCAGCAAAGGAAAATTTGCACCTTCACAAGGAATCCTTCTGTCTCTGGCTTTCCTGTTTCCAGCCACTGTAACTCATGCTGCAGTTGGACCTTCCTACCTTTCATGCTAAATTCCAGGCTACATTATTTCTCAGTCGCAAATTACTACTGCTGATAGTTACCATTTCAGGGAAGTGGCTGAACACACGGCTTATAAATTATGATGAGATGCAGGAAATCACTGTGCAGCCACAGATACCAGGCATAACTTTGTTTTCCAGCAACAGAGTCATTAGGAAAGAGAGACAAAATTAGTTATTTGACATATTTTATTTCAATGTTCAATGCTCTTTCAGTGTTCAGTGTTATTTCACACGCTGTTTCGAGGGCAGTATTAGCTATGCAGATGCTGCTCTCCCTCTCAGTTTAATTCCATGTGGTTTTATTGAAGAGAAAATAGAACAGGTTATTTCTTCTGTAGAGGAGGTGATAAGGAGAACACTAAAAATGAGCACACACCCCACCACCACCATTCCTTTCAAATCATTACAGAGTTATAGTACATTGCATTTATTTCTTATCAAATATGTGTCTGATGCTTTTCTAGAAATACATTCTAGTACAGTTCTACATATTGAAGTACTGGTTGCATTACAGAGGTAGAAGTGGTATTTTACAGTCTCTACTTACAAAGAATTGGACTGTATAGTCTGAAGAAAGCCCATTTGAGTTTATAAAACACACTTGTGATTTTATATTACTCATGTAAAATATTTTATTTTTCAAAAGCAGAGGCATTTTATTTCTGGATGTAGAAGAGGATACATGTGAAGATTCCCAGAGAAAACACATCTGTGGGTTTTCTGCAGAACATGACATGGCCATCAGCATGGAGAGATCACAAATTGCTTCTTTACAAGCATAATAACCATAACTACATGAAGTACATGGTTGCAAACAGTGTACCCAAGAGCAACTCCTTTAAACAAGTGGAATAACAAGACAAAATAGCCAACATAGATAAGACCAGAACAAGGTCATTAAATGAAATTTCTATGTTATTTTGGCTGGTTTAGATTTTAGTACTTAAATGTGGTGGGACTACCTTGGCAAGCTGTCAGATGCCCACCAAGCCAATCTATCATTCCCTCCCCTCAACAGGACAGAGGGAAAAAGTCCAGAGATTGTGTCTCCTGCCTTGTGGGTATTCAGAAGCCATCCAGACACAGATGTGGGCCCTGCTTGACAAGAGTGTTTGGATCAGAGAGTCTATGCTATATCTGCATTCCTCCTTGAAAAGTTTATTCTTCATGACAAAACTTGAAATTCACTCTTCACTCCAATCCTGGTAGGAAGGGGAAGAGAATCAGACAAAAATGCTAAAAATTCTGGGTTGCGATAAGATCACTTTAAAAAGTCAAATTAAGGAAAAAAAAAAAACAACCAATGAAAACCCAATAACAAATATGATAGTAGCAACCAAGAGGAGAAAGAGTAAGGAACAAAACCCATGAGAAGAAAGTGATGCACAATAAGTTCCTCACCAGAATTCTTCACCTGCAAGGACTAGGTTCTCTTTATGCATAAACTCTGAAGCTTAGTATGAAGTTGACACAGTGGTGACTATGGTATAAAGTCTCATATTTTATTTAGTCATATTATCACAGGAAAGGAAGACAGTAAATGCAGTGTCATTTTCACAAAGGTTTTTAGAAGACCTCTGTATAAATAGACACTGGTCTGAGTGCATTTGACTTTTGTACTAAGCAAAGCAATCAAAACTATAACAAAGAATAGAATTAAATGAATGTATGATACTGAGGTGAAAGTCAATGCAGCTTTTTTAGAATAAAGACACAACCTGCAAGTTTTGAAGAGATATTTAGTGATGTCAATGAACTTGTCAATAAGTCTCATAACAGTATATATCAGCTTCCAAAAAGGTTTTAACAGTCTTTTTTTTTCTTTTTTTTTATTTTTTTTATAGTGGAAAAGTCCTGTCACAGTTAAATAGTTGATTGAAAGCTTGGAAAAAATGCAAGGAAAAATTGTCAGCTCCTGTAGTGGATGGAGGGTAATGATAAGAATCCCAGAGGGGTTTGTACTGTACCAGTGCTGCTCATTGTATTCATGATTTTTCTGGATCAGGTGTGAGAAGTGACTGGTAGTGCTGGTTGATGTTGGGTAATTATTAAGGTTATTCAAAAGTAACAGACATAGACTGTGAATATCTCAGATATTCCAATCATGAATCCAATCATGAGTCTGATAGGTAATGAAATGAATTTAAAAATACAATAAATGTAATGTTCATAAATAAAAGCAAGTGTACCAGGAGAAGTGCAACCCTAACTGATGATATAGAGGGGTGGAATCAAAATTAGCAACTACCTTACAAGTAACCCATGACCATGGCATCAAGTCCTATAGAAGCATCATTCAGTAATGCTCCATGATGTAAATTGTGTCTTCAAATTTAATAAAAGAGGAATAGATATCAAAAAGCCACTTGTATCCTTGATAATGGTGGGTAGTTGTAGTTACAATGTACAAGGAAAAAGACAGCAAAAGAAAGAACGAAGGGCAAGACAGTGAAGATTATCAAAATAAAATTTTTACTAAGCAGAACATCAGAAAAAATAAGCACGCAGTTCTACATAATATACGATATAATTATAAGAAGACAGCTTATACAGCATGTACAAGAATGTTTATTTTAAACTAGGAATTTTTCCTATGAGAAACAAAAAGATAGAAGGGATAGAGGAGACGTAGATAAAGTAAATATAGAAAAAATCTATAGAGAAAAGTTGATTAACATTTCTCATGTGACAAGAAGTAGAGTGCACTTAATTTCTTTAAAAATTAAAATAAATAAGGCAAAAAAGGAATACATATTTATCACACGATGCATTTTTGTATTCTGCATCTCACCTTGGTAGGATGGCTTTTATGACAAAAATAAAAAAAATCAAGACATTACTATATTAAGTCACTGAAATAATGGAGAACTATTAAAGCACAGCCAAACAAACCCAACTGTTCAGGGAAGTTCAGAGAAGGCCAATCCTACAGATTGCTGCAAGCTGACAGGACAAGGGGCAATAGCACCCAGCACTCGTCCTGCTTCTCAGATAAAAATGGAACAACCAAGGAGTGTTATTTCTCTTGTGTGTCCACAGAACAAGAGTCTTTACTTTCAGCAGGAATGGTTGTATGTGCTATTTATTGGTTAACCCCTTTTTCTGGTTAAAAAAGGGTTTTTTTGTAGAAAGATTAATGGGTCAGTATCTTCACAAGACAGGAAATTCTGGGGTCTGCCATATGCTAAAGACAATCATGCAATCTCTACCTCTAGTTTAAGTTGTATATTAATTCAATAGAGAATTATTTTGTTTTGCTATCAAGGTGACTTTGTCTGTCAAACTGCCGGACTAAATGTAAGAGATGATACAGTGGAGCAGTGATTGGCTAAAATTAGGAACCACAACTGGGTGCATTAAGGGAATAGAAGAAACTATATTCCTCACTCCAGCACCGTGCCATAGAGAGTCCTTTCTGTTAAGGAAATCTTATCTCTACTGTTATTGCACTCACACAAAACCCTAGGGTTTCATTTTGTAAAGCAGAATTATGGAAGGAGAGGAACAGTTTTTCAGGCCATTCATGTTAAGAAGTCAGCATCTTGTGTGTATGTTGTTTAACCACACTTATGGTGCTGTCACTGTTACTTCAATTGCATAGAACTCCATAAAATATAGGGAATGCTGGATCCATACATCAGGTAATTAAATATGTTATTCTGACATAGAGAGTTGTAGCTTAAATTAAAAATATGTTCTGATACTTAGCTCTGTGTTTTAAATTTCCAATGATGCATTTTAACATATGAAAAGACAAATTAGAATGAGAAATAGTTTCATTGTATAGAATGATTTCTATAAATAGCTCACCAGAAAAGAATGCAATCCTACCATTAAAATAACTGGTCTAAGGAAAGGTAATGCTGCACAAAGGAAGATGAGAAGCAAATATGAGCATTGCTGAAATATTTACGTTAGATTACAATTTGCATGCTAGGATCTACAAATGAGCCACATCATTGAAGCAAAGCACTAACAGCAAGATAGCAATGGGGAAAAAAAGGCAGTGAAGTAAACAAAACTGACAAAATTAAATTAAAATAATGCAAGCCAAAAATTATAGAGATATAAACTTGCACTCAGGAAGCCAGTTCTGTGATTGTTTCTTTGCTTGCCCCTGATTTGTGAAAACCTTATTCTTATTTTGCATAGATAATGTTTGTAGATGGAAGGAAGTTAAGACCTGAAAATGTGATGAATTTTCTTCTGCACACCTTTATTTCTAACCCTGAACAGACACTTGAGACACCAGCAAACATGATCTTAACACATACCAAGTGTCTGCCCAGGCCTGAATGACACAAAGTGGCCAATGTTTTAAAGATCTTTCAAAGCCAGAGTTAGGGTCGTTTAAGTTTAAGGAATCATTCTCTGATGTGATTAAGACAGTCAGTTTAAACAATCCTGAGTTTTAGAGAAAACTGTGTAAATTCTATATTATTTTGAACCTGGCAATCTCAAGGACAGTTTTGAAGCTGTCTAAAAAACGTTCCTTGCTGAGCTTATTGGAAAAAGAACATTGAATTCTAAAATTCTGCAACTCTTCATCAGCTGGACAGCAAAATCATTTCCTAGGCTTCTGTCTCCCAGTGAAATACTAAAATGCTAAATTGCATCAAAGAAAAGGAAATTTCACAGAGGATTAATGCTGTGTGCTATCAACACAATGAAACTGTCTCATTGACAGAAACACAAGTGGGAATGTATGCTGCAATGTGGCTTTTGTAAAGAATTTACATCTGTACCCAAAGATGACTTTCACCTGCACTTCATCTTCCTTCCTCTTAACAGATCACACCGGCCATGAGATCACCTGATTTGCAAGACCACATTTTTCATACATAAAATCTACTGGAATCCATACGCTAAGGAGTCTCCTGACCAATATTCAGTTATTTTTTTTCCTCTGAGAAGGCTGCAATGTCAGTTGGGTGAGGTAGCACTTTCCTCCTTTTGGGGTTATATTACAGAATCGTCGTATCATATAAAAGATTCAGACTGGGGCTTTCATCTGAGAAAGATCTTTGGGTTTTTTTGCTCCCATAACAACATCCTCTTTATTATTTAAATTAAATATCAAACATGTAAAATACAGAAAGAATCTTGAAAGTCTGAACTGGAATCCAGGACTTGTTCTGAGTCTACAGGTTTTCAGACCTTTGCTTGATAAATACTTGAGAGCTCTTCTTCCATATAGTGGCACAGTTTTATTGTGATAAAAAATATCTTGCTGTTTAAATGCTTTACATTCTTTATTGGTTCTGGTTTTGTAGCAATGACATGTTTCTTGTTCTTTTATCTTCTCCCCGGGTTTGAATCACTGCAGTACCTCTCTAATCTAAGACTGTAGATTTTAGTAACGCAGCAGTTCCATTACCAACAACTGTAATTGGAATTATGTCTCTATCATTTTAATGGTGTTGTTTTTCTTCCCTGATACTCCTGCAAATCAATATTAATGTGAATATTTAAATCTACAAAATCTGCACTTAGTCTATTTGAAGTATTAGATGAAGCTTGCAAAGCTGTTTTTTTATTCAGTTCCTCTCCTAACCTAGTCAAGTTAAAACCATAGAAAAGTGTCAGATTTGTGATTTGTTCTAAAAGCTTTCAGCTTTAGTAGCTCAGTGTTATATTTTAAATTATAGTTTTTTGTGAAAGAGTGAACGTATATGCTCCTGTCATACATTGGAAATAAATGTATAATTTGAGTGAATGGCAGATTCTTATAGAGAGTAAGAGAATGGATGAAAGTTGGAAAATATATTTAATAGGTACTTTTGCAGGGATCTCTCCTCCGCCTTTAATATCTCTGTTCTTCCTGGGAAGAAAAAAAACCACCTATTTTCTGAAGCCTTTTTCATCTTTCTGCTTCCTTTTTCTACCTCTAGTAAATACATTAGTTCTTTAAACATGAAGGGGAGAAATTACTGAAATATGTTTCAAAAGCAAATAGTTTAGTAATTGAAAGTAAAACCGTCCAGAACATTTCTCTGGACAAGTTATTTTGTACACAGGTAGGACTGTCTTTATTGCATTTACTAGTGCAAAAGTTGTCACCTTTCACCTGAGAAAGATCTTTGGGTTTTTTGAGGACATTTTTACTGTGTTTATTTAAGGAGTATGACCCATTAATGTGTTCGAGTCTGTCTTCATGGATTCATTTCCCCTTTACAGCCAATTCTTGTAAAATCTTCATTAAATTTGGGGTTTGTTTCCAACATATGAAGGAGCTATGGCATCAAAATGCCTGTAAGTTTTCCTGGGTTTGCTAACATCTCTACAAAATTATTTTGTAAGCAAAACAGCCATGTTCAAACAACTTTGTGCTCCATAATTCATTCACCATATGCCTTGGAAGGCATAACCTGTACCTGTCTCCTCAAGACTAGTGTCTTTGAGCATTTGGGTAAATGCTCAGAAAAATGGAGACATTTTAGGGATGTAATTACTGCAGTGTCCTAAATTCTTGCTAATCTCAGTAAGTCAAGGACATGTGAGTTTCTGTGCTGTGAGTTCTGGGAAGTATTTATTAAGAGAAACTCAAGCACATTCATGACACTTCTCTTTCCTCTAATGCCTGGTTTCTAGGGAACACCAAAGGGAACTAATCCAGGCCATATGAAATCTCCTGTTTATTTTCTTTCTCCACACAGTTTGCGAGGACTGAATATGATGGAAGATTCTTTGGCTTCCTCTCCTTCATGCATAATCTCCTAAATGATGGACATATACGGTGCAATATGAGACAGCCAGGGCATATCTGTAGAGAACAAACTTACCTATTCAATTTGAGGTTTGCCACAGGAAAAACAATCTAAGTCTTCTTTTTATTTAAAAAAGTTACTTTGTAGGAATATCAACTAGTACAAATACTATTTTTCAAAGAGCATGTTATATTTTTGAAATATAATTAGAAATAGAAAGTTTACATTTAGAATATTATCTATTCCTCCCTATCCTATTCACAGTCAGTTTTCTATTAGAATCTGAAGTGCATCATTGCATTTAACTGCTGCTGTTTGTTACAGAGAGTGGAGTCTGGAAAGAATAGTATATAGGTAGCAGTTGATAAAGTACATAATTAGCTCACTTCCTGAGATTCAAAGGTTAGTAAACTTGCTTTCTGCTTTCTTGGAGGATGTAAAAAATGTTTCACCTTATTTCGGTGTTCAATAATGGCGCACATCACTTTTTTTTTTAGATTTTTATTTTATCAATATAACACCAAGTGATGAGTTTGTTTTTTTCTTTTTTCTTTTATTTTTTTTCTTTTAGCACAGGTCATGCAGAACATATTAAAAATTGTAATGACAGCAAATAAAGCTCTGTTTCCTTCCATGGTAAATGTGCATTAACTTGTCCAGGTAATATTACAAAATAATGGACGCCACCACTCGGGTTTGTAAAATGCTAAATATTTAATTATTCTGTAGGGGGCAGCAGAATCTAAACAAAATTAGTATTAAAGTTAGGCAGTAGGGGGAACAGGAACACTGAATTTCCTGCTTTTCACTTTTTGCTGGGAGGTGACAATGTACCTGAATTGCTGCAAAATTAGCAACATTGCCTAATTATTATTCTTTAAATTATAAAACACAGGTTGCAGGCATTCCCTTTTATCTAATATCTTATTTTATATACAGAACTACTGAAGCTGAACAAAACCAGTGAGATAAAATTAACACACAAATTGTTTTTTCCTCCCTTTGGGGTGAAGAAAATGCAATTTACAAGGAAAATGCCATTATATATAAATATTTATGAAACAAAAAAGTCAACTAACATCAGTGGGGTTTTGTATATGAGTGAGGTAGCAAAAAATAACACCAAATTTGACTATTTGATTAATTATTAACATTTTCATTGCATCCCAATGGGGAACTTATTCTGGAAAAGGAACACTTTGCTATTTGTTATTGTCCATAATTAATTTTTAAGCGGCAAGCTAGAGTACGAGTCAAAGAAATTTAGTTTTTAATTAACCAATAATAGAGATCAATTCTACTTTTTCTGTCATGAAAGTAGTGGAATTAAAGGTACAATACAAAGACCTGTCATACTCTCTTCCACCCAACAGAGTATTGTTTTGGTAGAAAGAAATGGAAAGGAATGAGTATAAATTATATGCTTTCCTATTCAGTGGGGAGAATCCACTCTGGTCTTAGTTTAAATGATATGACTCTGAGTAAATGCTGCCATTTTTCTTTTAATGAGCTATCTTCAATTCCATTTAATCATGTGACTTGAAAACTATAGAATAGCATATCTTTCATTCTTAAAATATTGGGTCTTTGAAAAAATATTTTGAGTGTGTAACTGAAAATAATTAGGTATAAGAAGAACCTGCAGATCAAATCCTTGTGGTTTAGTCTTAATACACCACTTAACAGTGGGTTTTTCTGCAAAATAATGTGTTAGATTTTAATTTGAGTTTTATGGGTTTATTTCTGCATTACTGGACTTGATGAGAGACTTCTGAAAATCCCAGTAAGTTCATAATATGATGGAAAATACAATTTTAAAACAAACGGCAGCAACAACAATGAACTTTTGCACAGCAAAATGCCAGTACAGCTACATGATAGTTTACTGACACATTTTAATGCCTATGAATTGATGTGTTATAAGGGAGATTTCAGCACTGCAATATAGCACAAGCATCACACTTAACTGTAAACTAAATCAAACATGCTATGCAATGATCTACCTCTAAAACAGCAAACAATGCTGAGCGTGCAGCAGGAGGCAGCTATAAATGCTTATATCTCAGTTTAAATATCTGACTGCTAAACTGCCTTCTACCACTTACTGTAACATGAAATTATTTCGTTGAAGCCCCAAAGCTTTCTCTTTTCTCACACTGCTGAGGTTTGAAAGAAAACATTAAGCTGCCTTGCACTGCAGACATTTTATATTACAAGGCAGTGACAACAAATTTCAGAGCATTTCTAGAATTTGTCAGCATAACCATCACAGCAGATTTTAGTTTCCTTCACAGAAGAGGTAATTATCCATCCAGAAATGAACTTCGAAAGGAAGGAATAGAATGAAACAATTTCACCAATGTAAAGATAACATTTTTCTCCCTCCATATCTCAAATAAGATCAGGGAGATATAGTAAGTGTAGGCTCAGGTGTGTGTTTGGTGTGAACAGAGTGGACTACTGAGTCCCTTGAGCCTATGATAACATATAGAGAAGACATAAAAGTTCTTTTTCTCATTCCCAAAATGTGGCATTCTCTAAGCTGTTTATCAATTTATAAAAGTACATTTTACAAGGACAAATCTGTGTCTTATTTTCTAAAAATTAGAATTTTTAAGTGCTGCCAAGCATTCCAGTACAGAAAAATCATAATTTTATTTAAATTACTACATTAGGTACCTAGACATGTTTATAAGGAAAAAAAAAGTTGTTTTTTTAATGTGGAGCTTGCTTCTGTTCAGAATTTAAAATCAAGATAAATATGCATATAGTACAAATGGGATTTTTCTAATTTCTAAAATGATTTATTTTGTATATTTTTTTCCCCCAGTAGACCTTTGAAATTGCTGAATGATACTCCATTTTAGAAAAGTTTAAGACTGGGTAGTGTTGCTACTATTGGCTGTTTTTCTTTTTGGACTTCAAAATTGTCTTTCTTTTTTCTGGTATGTAAATCCTGTAAAAATCTGATCTAAGAAAAATACAAGTTTTGCAGTTCAGAGACTAAAAGACTGAAAAGGCCAACATTTTCTGCTGTGCACACAACTGTGCACACCTTAGTCTTTCATCTCCAGAGAGAGCATGCTCATATTCTAATGTGAAAAATACACAGTAAATGGTCTTCTGCTCACCAGACTTACTCACCTTCTAATAATCACATACTAAAACTTACATATGGCTGATAGCAGCAAGGCTCCCTCTACCTATCTTGGGAAGTCATGGGCAAGAAGGAACTCACAAACTGGTCTCATGAGACACTTTGGGTCTGTTAAAGGGTTTTTTGTTGCAATGTGGGATAGCACTGGGCTAACCATCAAAATTTCCAAGTCCAATCTCACTATTCCTTTTAACTCACTTCTTTTGACAGGAATGAAAGGACAGATGACTTTACTATCCCTTGTACAACCAGATATGATTATGGGGCCTACATGGACATCAGGAGCTCTGGACTGTCAGTGTGATTTTGGTAAGTCTGAAGTCAAACCACAACTTTTGGGTACTGATCTCACGTGAAAGGCAAAGATCCTTGTAGCCCTTACATATGAAAACCGTAAATTGTGCATAATAACCTGTATCACATTGTTTCATCCTTTACATTACTCACATGTAGCCACAAGACTACTAGGAATCTAGATACTCTATATGCATTAAAGGCATTGAGTAAGATTTCTCAAAAAATGCAGCATCTTTACAGTTTCATTTTCTCATGCTCTGTATTTTGTATATTTTTACAGATTTTTTCACAAATTATCTGACTTACACTTCTGAACAATTTACGTTCATATGTTTTATGAACAAAAACAATCTTCAAACACAAAATCAGTTATCCTAAACCAAACTTATTTCAATTCTCTATTTCCAGTGCTATGTAGTAGTAGAACAGTGGTAGAAAAAGCTGGCCTCTTAAAGGGTATGTATTTGTTATGCGAAGGTTTTCAAATAACTTTTGGTTTAGAAATTGCCTACAAACAGTTCATAGAGTGTAATCAGCCTGACATGATTAGTCATACTCACTATTGCCAGTATACAAAGTTATAAGACTACACTTTTCTAAGGGTCATTCTGTTTTTCATGTCTTTGTTTGTTGGTTCATATGTTTGCTTAGAAGATTCATATTTCCTTTGTTTAGCAAGAAAAGATAAAATAATATCTCTATGGTTTTTGTTTTTCTGAAGCCAGTGCATTCGCAGAATAAGGTCTACTGACCTTAAGATCATTAAATATCTTTCTTCTCTTGTGCTCTGCTCCAGGAAATGAGCCAAATGCTCAGACCTCACCATGTGTCCCTGGTTAGCTGCTCTTGTACGTTAAGCTAAGCACATGCATATCTGTCTGACTGCATCAGGGCCAAAGTGCTTAGCTCTAAGCCACTGCTGACATCCTTTATATGCAACACAGCACTGAGACACACTGTATTCTGTGGGGCTGGACCCCCCCCCCCAAACTGTCAGAGTAAATAAGCAAGAACAATTTGTTGAAAGTACTTTTCATTATCCATAGGTATGATCCTGAATTTGATATGTGATTATACAGTATTTTATAAACAATATTCTCTCTGATATAATACTGAGTGACAGAACCTCTGTTTCCACAGATAAAACAGACAGTCCAAAAACTGTGCCAAGATATTCGGGAAAAGCAAATACAAAGCATAAAAATATATCAAAAGTTCACCAAAAATAATCTAATGTTTTCTAAATTCATATTTATCCATCTTGAGAACACATAGGAAGTATTATAATTTTTTTCCAGTTTTAAATAGAAATATGTTTTAAAATTAAATGATTGTAAATTTTGTGTGCATAAAGATCTGGAAATGTCAACAATAACACAGGAGAAGGGGTATAGCAGTGGCTTCAGAACAAACTTATGTGAACCTCACTAAAGTATCTTTCAGCCTCTGGAAAAAAATATGATTTGATAAAGTATTCAAAGATTATTTCTATGTAATCTGTACTGAAGGTTCATAGAGTCATAGAAATTCAAGTCTGTAAGACAGGACTGAGAATGAGAGAGGACATTTCTGTCATACTATTCTTTTGGGGGAGGACATTTCTGTTATTCTGTTCTTTTGTCAGCCTTTGAAGTAATATTTGGAAGAAATGTAAATAAATGAAAAAAAATGCTAGGGTAGTAATTGAAGCTCAGGTTGGCTTTCAACTGTACAAACAGTTATGTAAAAGTAGAACCTCAGTTTTTGAACCAGAAACATTTGCATTTTTTAAAACTGTCTGCTGGCTTGACTCAGTCGGACTTTCTATTTCAAGAATCTGGAATATCCTAGTCAGGAGGCAGGAGAACTTTAATACCTGAAAAGGAGTATTTTTTATTTCTGTTCTCTCATATGCAATTCCATTCAGCGAAGTCACTACCTCATACCTCTTTTTTTTCCCCTGCATCTTTCACTTAATTAAAAAAGTTGTAAGGTGGTTCTCTACTGTTCCAGTATTCCTTTGCAGGTGTGTTTTTGTACAGGGTTTTTTTTTCCGTTATCATTGTTCTTCTGTCTCCAGGACTAAAATACAGCAAAAGGAACACAAATAAGATACATTGGTTTCATGAGAGCCATATTCAGGTCCCTTAAGAGCTATAATTTGAGCACTACTGCCTTAGAACATCGTTATCTGAGGCCATAAGTTTTCTGCATGCTGTTAGAAAACCAGAGTATGCATTAAACAGTGTTCTGGTTTTTTTTTCAGTACAGAATCCAATTCTTGAAATAGAAATGTTTGACCTAGAAATAGAAACAGACAGAAGCAAAAATGGTTACAGTTATTTAATACTTTTTGAATTTTCAGTTAGCTTACTTGTTTTACATCAAGGAAGGAATTAATTGTTAGTTTCTATGATTGGCTGGGGGGGGGTCTTCTTTCCAAAGTAGGTTTAAAATGCACCAAAGGGGAGAAATTTCTTTTGGTTAACCTGAACATAAAGTGTCCGCACAAGGGAACGTTCATGGTGACATTTTTTTCTAGATTTATAAAATAATTTAATGTAAAGCAATGTCTCAGTGATTTTGAAAGCCAGATGTGGCATATGAACTAAGGCTAATGTCCTTTTAAAAACACTGTCTTACTTCACTGAGAATAGTTGGTATTGTGAGTTTGACAGTTTTGAAAAGAGAAAATTGTTAAGCTCTATTTAACTAAGCATATTTTACCTAACTTAAATTTGTATACCTCACAAGTGTTTACATGACAGATTAAAAAATATAGATATAAATAAGCAAAGATCACCTTCTTTTCAAAGAGAAAATCTATTTTAATATATGGTCATAAAATCAGCATTCATCTAGCCTAGTAATGACTAGGTAACAGTAGGTAAGTGACTTTTGGTAGGGAGAAAATCAGAGACATCAGCCTGA
The DNA here is from genome assembly GCA_013399945.1 of Ploceus nigricollis. NCBI lineage: Eukaryota > Metazoa > Chordata > Aves > Passeriformes > Ploceidae > Ploceus > Ploceus nigricollis. The sequence goes on from VXBC01005709.1 coordinate 285,745, forward strand.
GGCTGTGTGATAAATGTGGCCATCTGTGGCTTATGCCAACAAGCTAAGTTAGGAAGTAATAATTCAAGAAAGTGGGGGCCCTTTGGTAGAACACCTCCCCAAGTGGCTGACCCTCTCAGGATAGCTAAGTTTGGGGTGGAGCCAGCACACAGATCTGGGCCATGGCCCCCTTGCCCAGCTAGAGTGACCACCCCCATTGAGGGTGAGAAGACTATCCTTTTGGCTTCTTCTTCCATAAATATCTGGGTTGATGCCTACCCAATGACACAGAATATATGCTGGAGAGGAGAGAATGCGTGCCACCTGCCAAGCACCTTTCTGGGGCCTGGGCATGTGTCCTTGAGGGATTCCCCAAGAGGATCCACTCTGGGTGGCAGGTTGGATGACAGGCAGGGATGATGATGCTGGAAGGGACCTTTGTCGCTTTGGAGAGGAAAGGGACATTGTAGGAACATGTGTTGTACCTGGCATGGACTTGTGTGGTGGGTAGGAGGGAAGAGTGGCTGGGAAAGGGCATTGCTGGGTTTTGGTGATCAGAGTAATGTAAGTAAGCCCCAAATGCCTTGGGGCTTGTCTTTCACAGTGAGTCCCTCTCTGCCCCACAATGTCCTGTTTCACTTTCAGCCTCTGCCCCAGCACTGGGGCTTTGTGTTGCACAGCAGGCAGAACAGTGATGGGTAGTGAGCCTCCCCAAATGCTCTGCTCCAGCAGTGCCACGTGAGGGATCAGGTCCCTGGGGAGACGACATGAAGAGCCTGTCTGTGCCACCATAGATTCCCACCATAGTTTGTAGCCATATTTATGGTTTTCTGAATTTCAAAATCTATGAAAGTAATTTTTTTTCTTTTTTTAACTGATATTTCAGTAGTTACATGAACTAAATCTCTCCGCACCTCTAGGTCTGTAAGAAAAAAAATTAAATATGATACATAAATGGTTTGCTATAATATTATTTCTTTGAGTGTTGCAACTATACCCATCTTCTTTGTTTTATGATTTGTGGGATTTTTGTTTAGGTTTTTTGTTTGTTTGTTTTTGTTTGGGTTGGGTTTTTTTTTACTTTTGTTTCAGGGGAGGTATTTGCTTTTTCTCTGGTGCTGGATCATGAATACTACAAATTCTTTAGTTACATAGATATGCATAGAGAATATTAAGTTCACATAAGAGTAATTCTGAATGGCATAGGCTCCAAACAATGAAGTGGAAAGAATGGAAAAAAAATTACTAAATTTAAATGGCTACATCCACACTCAATTTACATGAAACATCGATAAATATCAACAGAACCTCTTGATTATTATTTTTTTTTTAATTTGATAACATGCAATTTGCAAGGAGAACTTTCAAGCAAGTAGAGTATACAAGTTAGACATATTTTCTTATGTTTTTTTTCTGCTGCATCTTTCCCACTCTCTTGTAGATATTCCACTTATCATCTCACTCTTGCTCTATTCAATTAGCATCACACATAACTTGAGCTGCAAAAATGCTGCCAGAAGTTTTCTTCAAACATTTGTTTCAAATTTTAATTATGGTTTTTACTGTAAACTGGGATTACATGAATATTTTATATTATTTGCAAGAGGAATATTCTTCCAGATAGTAAAAATGTGAAAGAGTTTTATTAAATATTTCTATAAAACAACTTTTCATTTATTAACATGAATATTTACATGACACATCTGCTTTTGTCTTATTTATACAGCAAGAGATGAAACCTTGAAATGCTTCTCAACATTGCTCACAATCTCATTGTCACCTTCTTTCCATTAACTGAGCAATTCAAAAGAGCAAAAAGTTAAATTTAATTAATTACTTACCACATTTGCTTCCGTAGCTCTGATCCACCCATTGATTAACTCTGTTTAAATTTTACTTTAAGGATGATTCCTTAATTGGCTACTCTTTATGGGGGAAAAAGGAACGCTGGAAACACCCCTATTCCAGAGTTCTGCTAGCCAAGGGAAAAGTCAATGGGGAAATCTGAGGTTGCACAGCTGAGCCCATCTTAATACTTTTTCAGAAAGAGCATTTCATGGCTCTGGTTATGTTGGCAGTTGCTTAATGGGTGATAATGTTGCCAAATCCTTTATCTTGAAGAATCTTAATTTGAGGAATGGGGCACTGAATGGAACCAAAGCAATTTCCCATTTCTAGCTCTAAGATGGGATTTACTAAAGTGTTATAAATAAACTGTGCTCCTTTTGCATATCTCTTGTGAGAGATATAACATTTCCATGTTTCATCCCAACATGACTGGCCAAAACAGCTTAACATGTTAAGAACTCCTAGTGATGCATTTGGAACCAGCCTATTCATGAGGGAACACGTTTGATAATTAAGTACCATTAAAATGAAACAAATATTCAATAATCCCAGTCATATACAATTTGCCTTTCATTAAAAATATGATATTGACTGGATAACTGGCGCAATGCAAAACAGAAAGGTTGCATTTTTTGATAAAGGAATAAAAGTTCAAAAGATTTTTATTTATGTCCATCAAAAGATTGTTTAGCATATTACATTGCTACATTCCACAATAAACAAACAAACAAAGAAATACATAAATAAATAATCAGACCCTCTATTCTTTAAATGCATTGTTTTCATTATTATATTTTTCTCAGTGTGAAGTAATATCTGGAGACTTCAATTCACTCTTTCCAAGTGAAATGTCTTTGAGGATGGTATCTGACACAGACACATCAGACTTGCATATTTGTGTTACACTTGGCTGTATTCCCTCTATCTTTCAGGAAAAAAATGGAGTTGCAGTTGCTGCAGCTCGTAAATAAATCGCGTGGTGTGAACTACCTAGTGTACTTCCTCTTGTCAAAGGAACAGCTCATTGTACTATCACAAATAGATCAAACATTCCTGGAGAGGATATAAGTTCTCCTAAATGCTTAGAAGAGTTTTTTCCTCATTCTGTGCTTTACTTCTTCCAACTGCCAGAAACAGATTTTTAAAAAAATCCAACAACCCAACAAACAAAACAAACAAACAAACAAAAAACCCACAAGTGAATAATTAAACTCTACAGTAACTCCAGGCTTTTTCCAGTTTCTGCTCAGTTGTTTGTTTTGAGTATTGTATCTTTCAGGAATGCAACAGAGATATATTTGTGTGATTTATGCCTAATGCACTAATAGTAATTTCAGGTGCACAAGTTGTTCTTGTGGACCTTATTCTTAATGACTCCAAGAGCAACAAGTTCTAGTAATCAAGCCTTGTTTATCTAATCATGCACTATAGAGTATGCAGGGCATACTTAACATAAAAATGAAAAACAGTGAAAATAGGCATTTTTAAATTTATTTTGATCTTGGGAGTGCATATTTATTTTTAAAAAACATTAAAGCTAACAAATGGCAACTAAAAACAACATCAGAAAAGTGAACATAGTACCTTAGGACATAGACATATATTCTACTAAAATTCAGAAGTGTGTATACAAAATTCTGCCCTAACTAAATCAAATCAGTTTTCATTTAAGTCAATAGACACTGTGAGTGAAGATCTAAGGCAAAATTTGCTTCTAAATTTATCTCTGTCCTACAAAGACCCGGTAAAACACAAGATCTATTCACATCAAGATGAACAAAAGAAGTACTCTAGGACCTAGAATTTAGTCATTTCTACTCCCCATCACAAACTACTTTTCCTTAGGGTTAGCCTAATACATTATACATAACACATAGCTCACTGAATGACCTACATAATCAATCATTACCATTTCCATTTTTATCTTGCTCACACAAGGAAAAAAGGTCTTGCTTTCTCTGGGCTTTACATGAAGATCACTGAAATCCATGCAAGACTCCTGCTGACTTCAGCTGGATATGAATTGGCTCTGAATGAGCCGTATTTAACATCAAAATAGTTTAATGCTGACCTAAAAGACACAACTGTGGCTCACTGATCCTGGTTGCTTTTGTGCCAGAATCATTCCGAATTTCAGCCTGCTGCAAACCATCCCAAATACAGCAGATATGGAAAGGCAAAGGTGGGGTGTGGGAATACTTCCCAAGGATTCCCTTTGGTGAAAAACTTGCAGAAGCACCACTGGGATGGAAACGTCCCCCTGAATCAGTAGCTTTGGAGAGTTCAGCAGAACTGGAGAAAGGAAAGAGTGGGTGGGTGACCTGAAGAAGGAACCAGGAAAAAAATTATGACGAGAGCTAACTTCGTCTATTACTTCCGCTGCCATGAGATACATTGGATTGTGTGCTTTTTGTGATGTGTGTAATTCTCATTATAAAGAAAAAAGATACAGCTTTTTAATTGGCTCTTTAGGTTTTCATTTAAAATCATGACATTTATAATGAACCACAATTTATGTGTAGAGATACTTTGCCTATTATTAATTGTACTGTGGGCTTATGTTGTAGAAGCCCCCACTACAAGATGTCTTTGACAGCATCTAACTTTTTTATTTCTTTCACTGTGCCCCTGTTAAAATATTCAGTCCTGGAAAACTGAAATCTTTTCATACTATTCATAGATGCTTCATCCCTTCAAATTTCAGCAAAATAAGGTTTATACTTGTGAACCAGATTACAGTAAAAGAAAAAAACATAACCAGTTTGAAAAGGGAGAAAATCCACATTGAAAAAAATAACTGAAAACTTCTTAGTAATCCTCTTTTCTCTTAATCTGAATAATCTACCTGGTTTGTATAATTACATTCTGTTCAAGAAAACTACAGATTGCATTTCTTCAGCAGAAACTTATTTTCAGAGGAAAATATAGGAATATTTTTTCACATGTTACATACTCCATCTGACAGATGCAGTAGTCGGATATGAGTTTTCTCAAAACTGTTATTTTTGTTACTCTGATCTATAGAGTAACAGAAAGGAAAATTAAACTTTGAATCTGCAGTTTTAACATTCCCCTATGGCCCATCCACACTAAGATTGTGAGGCAGAGGTAACAAAACAAAGTCTTTGGTATATGGAGAAAATAAATACACAGAACCAGAGGCCTCAGAGAGAGGTAGGACATGATTCAGTGGAAGCTGGAGATAAGGTGTGAGCCAGAACTTGAAGTGACAAAAAGGATTTTAGATCTAATATGAAACTTCATTGAGAAAGCTAGGCCTGAAAGAAAGATAGGCATTAGAAAAAGCATTATTTCAGGGTCAGGTGAAAGAAATGAAAAATAGTTAGCATAGCCTGTTCTCCAGGACATAAAATACAGCTCTGGTCTAGTGAGGTTCAGTGTTATTCTACAGTTTGTTTATTGATATGTGCATCCATTCTTACTTGTCTATGCAGAGAGTGAAAATCCATTAGTGATATCAATTAGCAGATAAATGCCACAGGTATGTATTATGGGGCTACAGATTTCAGTCTTTTTGCACAATTTTTCTGACGTGTGCAAAAGTTAGCTGCACTGTGTGCCATGCATCTAAACTCCTGCCTTTTACAGTTTGTTCTTTAAAAGGTTAGAAAATCATACACAAATAATCTGTGTTATTATTGTTCACATATTAAATGCCCATAATATTTCATTACACGTCAGCATTATTGGATCCTTATTTAGTTCCCTTGTTCATGTGTCATGATACAGAATACATCTACTCTGATGACATTTTTCTTTTTTTATGCAACAGTTCTCACTGTTATTTGATACACAGCATGCTCCTTCAACAGCAATGAAGCAAACAAAAAGAAGTTATTATCTCTATTACTTCTACTGTACAAGCTGGATGATCTGGACAAAGGAATTGAGTCTGCTTTCATCAAGTTTGCAGACAACACCAAATTGTGCATTAATATCAATCTACTGGAGGGTAGGAAGATTGTGTAGAGGGATCTGGACAGGCTGAATCAATGGAGAGATTCTAACTGTAGGAGATTAAACACGGCCAAGTGCCAGGTGCTGCACTTGGGTCACAACAACCCCATACAATGCCACAGGTGTGAGGAAAAGTGGCTGGAAAGCTGCTCAGCAGAAAAAAACCTGGAGGTGTTGATCAACATGAGCCAGCTGTGTCCCCAGGTGGCCAAAAGAGTCGAAAACATCCTGGCTTGTATCAGAAATTGTAGCCAGCGGGACTTGGGAAATTATTGTTTCCTTGTAATTGGCACTGATGAGGCCGCACCTAAAATCCTGTATTCAGTTCTGGGCCCCTCACTACAAGAAAGTCATTGAGGTGCTGGAGCAAATCCAGAGAAGGGCCATGAAGCTGGTGAAGGGTCTGGAGCACAAATCTTATGAGGAACAGCTGAGGGTACTGGGTAGTGCTTGAAGAAAAGGAGGCTTAGGAGGACCGTATCCCTGTCTACAGCTACCTGAAAGGATTTTGTGGACAAAATCCTGACTGTGGGGGTCAGTCTCTTCTACCAAGTAACAAATGATAGGACAACAGCAAATGGCCTTGTGTCAGGGACAATTTAGATTCAATATTAGGTAATATTTCTTCGTGGAAAGGTGTCTTAGTTTAAGACAATTATATGGAGCAGAATCTCCAAAGTGAATTATCTCCCCTTCTAGTTTTTTGCTGCTTCCCTTTAACAAATAAGGAGACAAATGTGAGAAGATATAAGTGAAAAAAAGTTTACTATGACTTGCCGGGAGAGGCAAGTGCCATGCCCCAGCTGCCCACAAGCAAATTTTGCAACACCTTTCTGGTCACTCTTGCCATGGCAATCCCATTTCTGGAGCCAGGGAGGAGATTTCCTTCAGACTCTGCTGCCACTCAGGACAGCTACACCAGGACATCAAACTCTCTGAGTTCTTCAGCCATCGCCCCAGTTCCAGCCACTCCTGGTGACTCCACACCCCTGTGAAACAGCATTTCATAACCCCAGCTGCTGCCAGAACGGCCGTCACTAGGAGAGCCCCTGTCAGGTGAGACAGCAGGCAGCACTGACTTCTGCTTTTGGAAAAAAAATTGGTTTGTTTTGTTTTGTCCCTGGTCCCTTTTGGGTATTGTCTGGGGAAGAAGGGAGTTTTGTAATTGTGGAGGCTTTTGTTGTTTTTCCTTTGTTATCTCTCTCCACCTTGTCATCTGGGCTTCTCTGCCATATTGTTTTTGCCTTCTGGTCCACAGAATTGCCTACAGAAGTCACCATATATGGTTTCTTTGTGGCTAGGGAGTTCCTGGGATTCAGCACCTTTCTATCTAGTGGTTATTACTGTTATCTTGGTTGTGGCTGCTTTGTTTTTTCAGTAAACTGTGGGGGTTTTTTTTCACTTATATCTTCTTGCATTCATCTCCTTATTGGTGAAGAGGAGTGGTTATAAAATAAAAGGGAAGAGAATGAATTTTGGAGTCTCCACCTCATATAATTGTCTTAAACCAAGACAAAAGGTTTGTCAGGGAAGTGGTTGAATCACTGTTCCTGAAGGTACTTGAAAGGTATATAGATGTGGCACTTAGGGACCTGGTTTAGTGGTGGACCTGCCAGTGCTGGTACAATGGTTGAACTTGGTGATCTTAAAGGCCTTTTCCAACCTGGATGATTCTATGATTCAGTGATTCTGTGATTCTATACTATTATCCTTGAGAACAAGACATTAATTTCCTATGAAATGCTGGGCAGGACTCTCCAGCCAGACTTCTCCTTTCCCTCCTTCCTCTCAGTACACACACACACACACACAAACGCACACACATTCACACACAGGTACTCCTTCCCTGTTCTTTCAGTGTTATATGAGACAGGCAGGCAGAGGCAAGCAGAGTTGCTCAGAGACTCAACCCAGATCAAAGAAAGGGGCAGTGCCTTAAAGTGTGCCTAAAGTGTCTGCCTATACCCTAACATAAATATTCAGTATTCAAATATAAAACTGAAATAAATGAAGAGTGTGATCTGAATATAAATGATGATATAGAGCAGATTAGTTCTCTAAACAGAATATGAAAACAATAAAAAACACCTCACACACTTATTATTATTGTGAGGTTCTCAAATGTAGTACCAGAAAACAATATCACAGATCAAATAATATAAGAGAGTCTGTGACTGCTCTAGAGAATATTTTTGCTGTACTGAATGTGAATCTTTACACTTAATAAAAGGACAATGTGAAATCTGAACAGCTGCCACTTAATTGCACACTATTTATACAGGCTGCTGAAAGAGGGCTTGGTCCTGTGGAGTGAATAGCATGAAAAATGTGCAAATGATTATACAGGGAGTACTTTTCAGTCTACTACTGATCACAGAGCATGGAACCAGACTGGATTAGTAGAAAAATGGATTCGTTTCTTTCCTGTTGTGAGTCTGTCTTTTCTGTTTTGATAGAGAGTCAAATGTGGCAAAGCCTAAATTCCAGTCTCCTCTCCTCTCCTCTCCTCTCCTCTCCTCTCAAGTGCATAAAAAGAATTTCTTAAACAGGAAGAGATTTTAAAAATAATTTATGGACTTCTTTGTTACATTTGAAATAAGGACAGAGCAGTAATCAAACTGTTGTCTAGTCTAGCTTCAAGAGAAATAAAAATGAAGCTAGGTTGTCTTAGAAATCTGAGCACCTACTTTTAAAACTATTGCAGGTTAATGAATTAATTAACCAATGCATTATGTTCAGAAAAATCTGTATTTCAATCAGGGACCCCAGAGGGAAAAAACATTTCAAGGTTACTGTGTGATTATAAAATCTCAAAAGTTTAGAACTCCTTAAAAATATTCCTCTTATCTAGAGTGGGGGGAATACGGGTTTCACTGTGTGTCCATGAGAATTTCAAAAAGGCAGATTGGATCTGGTCTTCAGCTCTGCTATAAAGATCCTCAAGATCTGATTTAAATGGAAACAAGCAGTAGATATTTGTGTTTTATGTTTGCATTTATATTTACTGTCCTAAAATATTCTACCATAATGTTATTTCAGAACTTTATTAAAGAAACCCTTAACAGAACAACCAAAAGTACTGATATTCCATAAATTTTAGCCTAGGGCAAATAAAGAAATATCTTCAATGATTCTCTTGGGAAATTCTTTTGAGTTTTTATGTTCCATCCATTGTGCCCCCTTTCTTGAACTCTATTCATAATTTTTAAAAAGGAAAATACCCTGGAAAAGGGTTGCTTCACACATTTCCACATTTCTTTGACCTGTCAAGCATTTTAACTAGACAGGCTGAATTAAAGATAACTTTGCTATAATAAAAAAAGTTTTCTCACTGTATTATATGACTAGTTCTACTGATTTCAGTGGCTTATGTATGATGTGTCTTTTGTAGTTGTTTAATCAGACCTGAGCTGAAATGTGCTTGAATTTCTCAATACACACTTTAGATTTTCAATTTGACATGATGAGAGCTTAACCTGCACTTTTAAAGAAAAAGATAGGGAGAGAATGTCCTTGATAAATAGCACTGTGACTTGTATCTGAAAATGACTGTTCTAAACCCTTGTTTGGCATAAATCTTCAAAAAATCACGATAAGGGTTAGCAAAGCAGTATGGAAAATTGATATACAGTCTTAGAATAACTTTAAATCTCTGTAGTCCAGATATCATAATTTTATTCCACATTTAGCTGATGTTATGTTTTACCTATAAAAGCTCTAGTGTGTTTAAATAAGTTAAGGTCAATTCTAATCCACCGTTTTTTCTTTGTGGAGATGTGGGCTCTTCAGGAAAAATGATTTTGCAAACATAGTATGCGGCAGGGTGTCTCATCTAAAACTCACATTTTGTCACAAAATGGGTCAACGAAGCATTACACTTGCAGTATCTTCCTCTCATGCTATCCCCTAAGAGTGTTCTCGTGTAGCAGAAAATGCCAGGTATTAAGATGAACTGTAAGATTTGCTACGTAAATCTGTTCTTATCAACACCCCAAAGAGCAAAGGTAATTCATATATGTACGAAGAGTTCCTTTTGCTGTGCTGTTTTAAGGGGATCATGCTACTCAAGCTGGGGAAGGTAGTGATGGTGAGGCCACATATTTTCCCTTTCTCCATAAGTAGTTATTCAGTATGATCTCATAGGTGTGCAAATGAGTGATAACTGTTTGTGGTTGACAGAAGGACTTTTTTCTGGTCATTTGAAGCACCTACCTTGATTTTGTGACAGAGAGTCATTTATTCTTCTCAATGGCTGTGTGTACAGCTTTAGCACTTCACTGAGTAAACCTTTGATTATAATAAAGATGGTGGCTTCAGATCTTCATTTCTTGAATGCCATAGCTATTCAGACAACAACCTCTTGGTAAAATCATAGAATCACTGAGTAATTCAGGGCAGAAGGGACCTCAGGAAATCTTTATTCCGACTTCCTGACCAAAGTAAGGTTGTCTCTGAGGTCAGCTCTCAGGCTATTCAGGCTTTCTGCAGTAAGCCTGGACTGCTTCCAAGGACAGAGACTACACAGCCTTGCTGGATAGTCTACTTCACTCTTTGGCTGCCTCATAGCAAAAAAGTTTTTTTTCTTTTACCCATTTTGAGTGTTTGCTGTTTCAGTTTATGTCAGTTATCTCTCATTCCATGAGATCTGTGTGCCTTTAAAGAACCATATTCAATCGTCTTGGTAGACTCTCTGCAGGTCTTTAGGTTGGGTCTTTAGGTCCCCTCGGAGCCATCTCCAGGCTGAACTTGACAAGCTCCCTCAGCATGTCTTCACAAGTTAAATGCTCCAGCTCCTGACTATTAATAGACATATGTCTTGGGCATAGCAATGTCTTTGTTCTACTTGGTACCCTCAAATGGGTTGCAGTATCAAAATCAAGATTTCACCACAATGCCAATCTTTATTAGCCTCTCCTCTCATCCAGACTCACACACTCTCAACCAATCTGTCATCCATCCCACAAGAAATCTTCGTACACCCAAGCTGCTCCTTCACATGAAGGGAGCACTCATTCCTCATTTTCCTTGCTCATTCTTTGTTCTAGTCTCTCATTGCACCCCGGTCTTGTGAGCTATCCCACTAGCAATTTCACAGTTCTGTGACCTGAGGAGTTCTAGTTCTTCCTGCATGTTTCCCAGGCTGCATACAGATGTTTGAGGTAGGTTTCCTTTCAACCTTTCTGATCATTCTGACTTCTCTTTTGTTTAGATATCCCTGACTTCTAGCTTGTTTGTATCTCCCTATTCTTTGCTTTCCATCTGCATCCATAGTTTCTTCATTGACTGTAGGGTTAATCTCTCATCCAGATGTTTTAATGTAAAAGAGAATATGGATGCAGATGTCACTTGATGCACTGAAATGTACAGGGCATATTTTGTACTCATAACAAAAAAATATCCTGCCACAGTCTTAATTTCTTAGTAGCAATTAGGTGTCCTCAGTATCTCGCAGCATCTATGCTAATATAATCAAAGGCTTGACAGTAATATTTTAACCAATTAAATTGAAGAATTCTACTATGCCTTGAAAGATATTAGCCCCTATTATATTGCCTGTGGACTTGCCCTTTCATGACTTATTAATGTCACTGGGAAATTATTATATTTTAATATTCTCTTATTGTAATATATTACTGTGGGGGATGAAAAAGAATGAACAATGAAAATAAAATTATAGCAAGAAATAAATAATTTATATCTGAATGTTAAATTCAACAAAATGGGAGAGAACAGAATGTTTCATGTAAAGACAGAACACAATGAAGACTCATTTTTTAGTACATGATGTTTTTTCTGCTCCTCGTAAGGTAGAGAATCAGTACATGGGGAAAATTGAAATGGCTGCCAGTTTTTAATGCACACATTGGAATGGGTCAAAATAACAGCATATTCCAACTTCTCACAGAAAAGAGAATATATTAGCATTCAAATACTTCATCCAAGTGACAGAACTTGTATCTACAAACAGTCCTTTAATCCACTTGGACACCTCTGAATTTCATGGTTATTCTCACAGGTAATAGGAGCTCAGTCAATTTGGTAAAGTTAGATGGCTGTTACACTCACTAATACAAACAGCAACGTAGATGAATATTATTCCTGATAGAGAGATGTTATTTAACAACTGTCATAACTGTTTTTCAAATACACAGTAGCCAAAAAAGTGTTCTCTTACAATATTCTGTGATTTGTATATTCAGAAAATACCACTTCCAGAATGAAAAACATGCAAATTCACAGCTATGAGAACATTAGCTCTAATTGTAGTTCCTTTAAAAATACTTTTAAAAATATGTAAAAGAAAAACACCTTTCAGGTTCCTTTTCATGCTTACCTCCCTTAATCCTTCCACTCATTTGGATCCTTCCACTTGACCATAATCTTCATGCCATACTCCTAAAAGTATTTTCTTTTCCTCATTCTGTCCATAATCTCTCTTGACCATGGCATCTTTAAAGTAATACTCATTGGAAGGATAAAATAAACTATCAAAACGATCAAAAATTCAAGCATAAATTTAATGCATTTCACTTCAAATAAATATAAAAGCTGATATTTCTCATGCCCAAGAAATGCAGAAACAAAAAGCTTCATTTTTTATCTTCAGAAAGGATATCTAGAACTTGAATTATATCTTATTTAAGATGATTGGTAGAATTCTCATTCTTAAGCTTATTTTTATAGGTGTCATTTACTGGTGCTCCATAGTTGGCCCATTTGTAATAAACCTTTTGGTTATTCTTCATCATCTACACTGAAAAGTACATGAATGAAATAATTTCTTATTAGGATTCTGAAATATATTGGAAAATGTTCACGTGGCATGCTGATGAGGAGTAGACCACTGATCTTGGTCACAAATTTGTGCAGTTTGTTTCAAATGCTCATTTACACTTTGTTTACCACCATGGCAACATCCTTTCAGGTAAGTCTCAAAATTCTAGCTTTTATGACTCAAGTCCTCTCTGTCATCTTATTGAATCATCAAAAATCGTTATTAAGTCAATTCCACATACTTCACAATTTTTCAACATCAAATGCCATATACATTTCATGAAGCTCCTTAATTTACGTGCTGAATATTTCTAAATTTAGCACTAAATTCTATTACTATTTTTGTACTTTTATTTTTCTATCATGATACTTCTGGAATTAATACTTTATTCTCTGTAGTACTCTTCACACATTCCTGTATACTTCACTTCCCCCTTTTAGTAATAAATTTTTTTGTTTGCCTTTGTCTGCCATTTCTAACTCTCATCTCACATTAAAAGTGAAGGACTTTAAATAAAGTCCTTCTGATTCTCTGCTTTCTGCTTTGTATAATTTTGTGTTCCTAGGATTCTGTTCTACATTTTGTGTAGGGTGCGTATGGAAGCTATTACACAAGACAAAGCTGTATGGCAGAAGCTTAACAGTGAAAAATTTATATCAAACAGCAAAGAACTGAATATTCAGTGCATGAAAACATATTTTTCAGATGAAAATATAATACCCAGCTCTTCAGAACCTCAAGAACAATGAGTAGACTGTAGTTAAACAGACTGCACTTTGCAGCTTTGATACGCAAAGTTATTATGAAGCACTTCAGAAACTCAGAATGAAGAATTGCAAGGCTCCTTAAATAACATTTTGAGCATGAATTATTAAGGCAATGTAGAAAAGCAGACACAAAGAGTAAATCTCTGTAAGCAAATGCTTTGATAAGCTGACTGAAAATGTTCCAAAATTCCATGCAAGAAAGGGGACGATAAAAAACTAAATGTCAAAAAGATTATTGAAAAGTAAAAATTAAGCATATGAAAACAAACAGATAACAGCACGTTCCAAAATAGTAACTAGGCAATGGAAAGAAGTAATTAGCTAATCAAGAAAAAAAAAATTAAGTATTTTTGACAGTGAACATAATTAAAGAAAAAATATTTCATAAAGAGACTGAATTGAAGTTCTGAACAATCCCTGAGAAAACCGGGTCATGTGTTTTAAATCTGCAGCTGCAAATCAAACAATTCTAAAATAGCAGAGTTTAAAGGAAACATTGCTTGAAACGTGCTATTTTGTTTCTCCATATGCACAGCAATATGTATTGGAGACTTGTTGCAATAACCCTTTTTCAGGCAATACTTCCATTTGCCTCCATGAAAATGGGACTTCTAACAAGCTTGCTGAATGGCTTGTTTTGAATGTGAAGATAATTCACTATCACTCTATGATTTGTTCTCTTTTTTCCAATGACAGCTGGGTCGCACAGTTAAGACAGCTATACTATGGCACTGACTGCTCTTTTGTTCTGTTAACCATAAGATGTTCACATGTTTACAAATTCTGATGAATATTACTGATAAGGTCAGCTAATTGCACTTTTTTGGTGTAGTGGCTGATATATCTAACAGCTCTTTCTGTGGGTAGAGTTTGGTGTCTACAGAAGATATGTCAGCATCGATATTTCAGTCTTTAAAATGTGAATGTTGGGAGTGAAAAAGATGTGACTTGAATTAAGTGTTTAATTCTACTTGCCTTGGATTTAAAAAGCTTAATTGCTTAAGTGACTTCTTACCCATAAGTACCTTATTTACTAATTTTTCATTCTTTCTTTTTGAAAACTTCCATTATATTCAGTTGGACTTCTTGGGAATGTATGTCTTCTGAACACTGGTATTTCTATGATTTTATTTATTTTTTCAGTGTCAATATATTGTCAGTTTAACAAAGCAGATATTGCTATTTGCAGCTGATACCAGTTGTGTGCAAAGAATCACAAAATAGCATGGCATTATTTCTCCTCAGTCCTTTGATGTTGTGAAGAACAACTTGACAACTAGGAGTTCTAAAGCAACAGGCAACAGGAGACAGGAAATATTTAGCTAATCTTTAAATATTGTGCACCATTTTCTGAATTATTTAATTTAAAAAAGAAAGATAAATCCGAAATTTTTAGAGGGCATGGATATCAAAACATTCCATCAAATTAAGATTGCTAAATTTAAAAAAAATTACTTTTCCACTTTCACACCCCTTCCCCCTAATCCCTTCCCCCTGGCACCCTGGAAATTTGTCCTGTTTTTCTGAAAAGCTGTTTAATTTTATATGGAGGATATTGGTGAGAGGGATCATTTTACTGAAAATCTGGTTTTGTTTCAAGAGAGTTTGGTAGGAAAGATTCACCCAGACTTATTTTACTTGCTAAATTCATACCAGGAGGTTGCCTGCTGCTCTGTTCTCTTTCCTGTCTCAAGAGCACATATGCACTCTGATTACCAGCCCTCACTTGGCTACATTAATTTCAGAATTCAAAGTAAAACAGGGAAAGAGTTTTTATGCTGCATATTGTGCTCATCCAGTTCTCATGGAGTTGGTGAAACTTGGTTTTGTAACTTGTGTTGAAAAAAAGGCTTCTTCAGACCTTGTAACAACTCCCAAGTGATATTTGCATGTTTCAGAACAGCTGGAGCACTGACACCCCGTTGTGTTGACAAATGTAACTTAAATACTTGTGCAAAGCTAGCTGGGCAACTTAAATTCCTTTAAAGGAATTTCTCTCAAATCAGAAGAATTCTGAGTTGGTAGAGTCTGCATTCTGTTACTAAAGCTGATGTAACAGAGGTGAAATGTAGTGTGGATCAGCATCTGTCTCTTAATTTCCTCTTGCAGTGGGTTTTCTTATACTGGGACTTTTATCTGAAGAGGGGAATCCTATTCAGCTCTCTGCTTGTGAGAGTATTTTAAGCAGAATATGAATGGGTCACAAGCACAAGCAAGAATTAACACTCTTGCAAAAGTTAAGAACAGAAAACATGTATATTAGAAATATATAAAGCTTGATTTTTTTTTTATATACTGTATAACATGCCAGGTCTAGTGGATGAGTCAATGTTTTGTTTATTTTGTCTGCCTTTACCAAAGGTTTTTGGCGTGTTATTTTTTTTCCATAAACTCTGTGGGTTTAGTACTTGTCTGAATATTTTGTATATCCTTTCTATCACTTGGCTTGCTTGAAAGAAAGAGTGACACTTGTTCTGAGTGGGTAAGCCCTAAATGTCAGACCTTGCTTTACTGATGTCCATGTTCTTTAGTCTTTTGTCAAAATATGACTGCTAGGAAGCAAAGGTGATGGTGCTCTCCTGTTTGAGAAGTCATATTGTTTCAGCACAGTTTCAGCAGCAGTTTTACAAATCTTCTCTGGATGACTTGCACGTGGTAAGTTTTATGGCACACAAAGAGGCTTCAGGCAATATTTGTGCCGTTCTACAGTGTACGGTGCACAGTGCAATTATTTGTTTTCTACTGTACATAATCGATATCGAGTCACTAACGAGCAAATAGGCTACACGTTAACATGATCTAATCTTCCCAGCCCAAAGGAGACATGCACCAAGTTTCTGCTGGGTGGGTAACCTTCATCAATGGGGAATGGTCAAGTATTTCTTGAAGAAGGCTGGTGTTTAATGTTTTCAAGTTCTGATTGTTTGTTTGTTTCTTGTCTGTTTTATGGCTTTCAGATAGTATTATTCTTCCTGTGTCTTTGAACACCTAATAACTGCTATTTTATGATTAATCTACTCCTGTGCTTTTAAATTTATGATTTCAAAATCTTTTAGCTCATATAATTTTTCACACCTTCACAATGATTTATTTTCTCAAGAAAACTGAGTTAACAATGGCACAGCTGTGTTACACCAGTTTTGTTCAGATGGCTGCAATACTATACTCAGGGTTTTCTTGAAATTCTAATCAATTGGCTAAAAATTTTCTGTGTTTTTGTTTTTAAATGGTACAAGACAGCAATTGCGCTATAAACATATCCACATTTGTAGATATTTTGGTAAACCTTCAAATGAAGATCAAAAAATGAGTGAATTAAAATTAATACATACATCTTGAGTAAATTATCTTGAAATATAAAAACTGCTTAAAAATTATAATTCTATCTTTAGAAGCTGTCAAAAATAGATAAATTAAAAAAAAATTAAAAATCAGACCAATAAAGAGAAAATTTAGAAATGTAGAGATGTTAACTGGAAAGTTATATATTCCTGCTCATCTGATAGGAACAAGCTGTGATATTTATAGATAAGACAGTTTCATAGTTATCTTTGTGCACTCTCTAGCAGTAGAGTTCAGATTGTTCATGAACATTTCGGAAGCTCTCTACATGCATCATATAAAAAGAGGCAAAATTAATTCTGATTCATTTTCATTCCTGTTTTCTTGCACATTCACTTCCTATAAAATAGGGATTTTTTAGGCTATACAAAAGTTGTTAGAGGACACATAATTTAATTTAAAAACAAGTTGCTCCATGACACATTCTTCCATCAAAGAAAATTGCTATAAGCTAATTAATAATGGATATCCTTGTGAGGTGAAAAAAATTTGTGGGATATTGTACTGAATAAAACACTGCAATAAGAAAGCTGCTTATGTATGGGGTTCTACACTCCAATATAGTTTTGTTAGCTGATGTGCTTCTTTGGAATATAAAAAAAATGGAATATTTGCTGCAACATAACATTAATTTGCATTTTGAAGAGATTCTAAAAGACAAGTCCATCCAAATGCTACTGAAGTTTTCAATCCCTTTAAAATAAAAGTGCTCTGAAGAAGGCTGTTGGAACATGTAAAGGCATTTAGTACAAATGTTTAAAAATAGTGTAAATTCAAAACTCCTTATTCCAGTGCTGTCTCTGCTTCTAAGTAAAAATGTCTTGTCACTTGTTTGAGTCATGTTAATTGAATTTAATATAGCTGACTGCAGGGTGATTACGTACCAGACCAAAATAATGCAGGACAGTGGCTTTATTACACTTCCTCAAGAAAAGATCCTTTTCAAGCTTATTCTATTTAGTATTGTGCTGTCACTGTTACATCCACAAATATAAAAAAAGTTAAATTTTAAATGGTTTAATTTTCTATTTTTAAAGGAAAATGTAAATCTAAATAGTCTCAATTTATTAAATTACATAGCTAATCTATGAAGTTGATTTGCTGTAATTTGATTCTTATGCATTATGTCTTTGTTACTCTTGGTTCCACGTGTTTTATGTCCTGATGTTATAATGCTCATATTTATCCCCTATGCTTGAATCATTCAAATGTTAAAGTGTGTATAGATCATGTGGTAAGGAATCTTTAGGAAAAAAATAACCATTGCTTTTATATAGTAATAGAAACATCTTAATACTGAAAGCTCTATTTTTTGTATAAATACTTCAAACAGTAATCTGTCAGAGACGCCTAAGTACTTGACTAAAGGTATTTTTGGATTGTGAGATGAAAAGGAGAAAGGGAAAAATTTGAGGCAAAGTGGTACATTCTTGCATGGACAATAGAGATAGCTAATCACTGCTGATTACTAATTATTTTTATTTTGCTCAAAGTAAAAAAGTGAGAAATTGCAATTTTCTCACAAAAGCCTAATTCTGGCTTTCGTTTATTATTCCTGTATGACTTTGAAAAGGTAAGTAATTTTTTAAGTGTTTAATTCTACACCTTTGAGGAGTGTGTAGATATAAACTCTTCAAAACCATGTCTGTGAATTATACCTTCAGTTTTCACTAAGAAAGGCATAAAATACACTTCTCTATTTTCGAATAGAAACATCTATAGCTTCTCTGTTCTGTGTAGCACTTGTTTTTATTAGCATGTGCTGGACATGCTATGACAGGGCTTCTAAGGATCACTGGACCTTAACCAGAATATCATTTACTTTCTAGCCAGGTTGAGTTGCAAAAAAGGCTAAAGATATCGGCATTGCAAAAATGGCAGTAGCCCCAAGCCTTAAGAAAAGCAGGTATTTTTGTGGGTTAGGGAACTTCACAACAAACACTGAGGCTTCTGCCCAACCTTCACACTGAGCTCTCAATAAAAATACTCCAGAAGGCTACTCTAAAATTGGTCTAGATAAGAATTTGTGAATTTTGGCTGGTTTGTGGGTCTGGACCTAAGCATCAGACTAGAACTATGTAGGAATACATAGCAAACTACTATGCTAATTAACTGCAATTAAATGCAATTTAATTAAATATAATTAAATCAAATGCACCCATTACTATTTAGACTACGTAATGAGAACAATACTTGTAAACAAAATCTTGTTTCAAAAGGCTCTTTTGTCTATTCCTTTACCAAGTGTGTTAGCATCAAATTGTTCTTGTTTCCTAAATAAGGTAATTTTCTACAGTAATAGGCTTAAGGCTTTAATCACCTCAAAGTTTGCATTTATGGTTTCATAGTTTAGAGACTTCATTATCTAGACCCAAATGAAAATTTCAGCTCTAATCAGAGGGATTGGAAGATCAAACTTTTTCCCCCATCAGATAAAAATTTTGTTTTATTGAATAAAGAGTTTATATCACATTTAATTGTTTTTATATCTACCTGTTTCAGAAATCAAAGCCACTCATGACACTCTTTAAAAGCAGAAATTGCCTTCAACTGCTTTTGAGATCAAACTCTGGATGTAAAATAGGACCCATTGGTACAACACCTACCCATTTCAAATAACCTATTTTGAAGTATTCTGGTACTATTTTTTAATGAGTATTTAAAGTTTTGTACCTTTTGGTACAGACCTGTATTTCGTAAGTAAATAAAAGAAGTGGTCTAGATCGTAAACAAAAATGTAGACTGCATAATACACATCTAAAAAAGTTTTAGGAATGTTTTTATTTTTAATATTCATCTTTATTAAATGTTGCAGTGTGTTTTAGATTAATTGTATTAGTTAGATGTTATTTGTTAGAATTAATCCCCTGTTGGTATGTTCCTTGTTCCCCGCCATGCTCCTCCCTCAGAATAGGATCTCCCAAGTTGTTTTTCTCCCAGTGTTCCCGCCACTCAGTCCAGTTGTTTAATGTCAAGCTTGTATCCCCTCCCCTCTCCCACCTTATAACGTTCACCACCCCCTTGTCCATCAAGTTACCCCTCCTAGTTCCTTCCAGAATGTTCTGTGTCCATCACCCCTATTTTGTATACTGATTTGTTTTCAAAAGTTCTCCCCTCCCTGATTGTATCCCTATTGGTTAGAGCCCCTGATGTAATCCCCTGTTGCTGTACCCCTATTGGTCTGAGAGAGAACCACCCCTCTCCGCCCCCCTTCCCTAGATAAACTGCTGCACATCCCACCCCTGACTGACTCTCGTCCCTGCTCTCCTTTGTTGAAGTTCCCTATTCTTAGAATAAAACTTCAGAACAGCAAACAAGAGTCCCTCTCTTGCTTCCTTGCCTGGATCTAGTAGCAGCTGGGTTGTCTATTGCTGTGCACCCAGGCGACAGCAATCAGCTGTAGCAGGAAAGCTTGCCTTGCCTCCTGCAAAGCCCACGCTCGTGGCTTCCCTCCGGCCTCGGGTGATTGGAGCCAGCCGGCGTTTGGACATTCACCGACCGGCCGGACCCCAGAGAAGCTACAATTAAACATAGTTTCTCTTACAGTTCATGTTTCTGAGAGCTGTATTTTCATTGCAACATCCTATAATGCTAGATCTTATTATATTTTAGCAAGCTTATAAATGGAAAACCTCTCAGGTACTCAGTCATGTTCTGTGCTACATTCAGCAAACCCTAAGTTGATCATGAAGGTTTCAGGAGCTGTTCACAGAAGCTCTGGGCAGACCAACCATTAATGCAATTTTAGTCGACACAGGAAATTCCATTCTTCCATAGAAACCATGTTTCCATGCTTGCAAGACCAATGCTACTTGGTATAATGCTAACTCAATAGATCTATATGAGCGGTATTCTCTGAGGTGGTCATGACATTCACAAAATGTCAACCTTTACCAAATAAATCATATTGAATCAAACCCAAAACAAATCAACCTTCAGAAAATACAGTTTTAATAAATGACAAAAGCTCATGCCCTGCAATAAGAAATCCTATCCTGAAAAATGGAGAAATACCAGAGATTTGGAGGACTTAATTAAGGAACACCACCACAGTGGATTTCTCATGGATAGGGTTTAGATTTAGAAAGTGGCAAGAACTGTGTTAGATTTAATTTCATATGTTGCATTTGGCAATGAAAAAGTTCTCTGGCAGTGAGGGTCTGTTGCTATGGTGAAGTTGTGGGAGCTCCAACATCCCCCAGCAACTGAGTGCTTTACAACAGCTTTGTGTGAACAGGGCAGGTCCCAAACAGCTGCTCTTTCTACTTGCTTAGGCTTCTCAATAAGTTTTGGATGGTGAGTTAGACTTTCTCATCCTAAAGCATGTATGTATCACTGGAGTAAAAACGTACTGTGGTTATGTTGATTCTGCTCCACAAGTTTGATGACTTCTATGAAGGAAGTGGTTTTTGACACCTGGTTAATAGTAATTAAACATGAAAGTCAACACCTACAAGTCCTATGGACCCGTAGATATCAGTGACCCTAACAGAGAGTAGGGTGCTGAGGTCCTTGATTGATGGGACATAGAAAGGGTCACCTTGAAAAACTTTGTGTAACTGAGAAGATAACAAACTGCTGGCTGGTCAGGATAATTGTGGGGCCTATCAGAAATAGCAAATTTATGGGATATTTGGGGGGCTTTGTGTGAATTTTAAAAGCTTTCTGTGTTATGTTTTTAAGGCAGTTGAGTGTATCAATACAGAACAACTAAGGAAACTGAGGGATCATGGAAAAACATGAGGGAAATAAGTGAGTGGAAATGGAGAACAAAGGGTCTGATCAGGTATAAGCAGCTTGCTTGTCAACATAATTATATAGTGAGACCTTTATAAGAGCTGTGTTCCTAAATTCTTTTCCTGCATCCATATGTTCATTTGCTTATGTGTAAGTTTTGCTAGCCAGCTTGGAGCTGAGTTGTCTAGGATGCTAGCCATCCACGAGAAAAAACCAAGATCAGAGCCACTAACTGGGGAAGAAGCCCATTAATGAGAACTATTAATGACTCTTTTAACAAGTGTTGCCTTCCTATTTCAGACTTCAGTTGGGGTGAAAATATACTCACCACAGATATATAAGCGAGAAATTTCTTATGCCACAGTAGATTATAAATTTATTTGAGCTGCAATGTCTTAAAGAATTATTGTAAAGGTTTTAAGTCTGGACATCTCAAATATTGAACATGAAAGCAAGCAAAAAGTGAGACACTGGGATAATAAGATCTCACCTTTTTCACCCACGTTGACCATAGATTTTTGTGTAAAATGAGGGCAGACAATGTCAGTCCTTATTTTTGGTTCTATTTTTTTGGGGGCAGGGGAGGGGGAGGGGCAGTTTGGCAGTTTTCTCTCTTTTTCTTCATACAAGGGACTGTTGAACTTACCTTTCTGTAAGAATGTAGAGGTGGAAAGGTAGTCTACTGAATCTTATTATTCGGTTACACCACAGCTATGGCACTGTAAAGAATTGTGTGTTGCATCTGTCAAGAAACTGCTCACTGGTAATATTTCAGGGTCCATCTCTCTCCATTCTATGACAGATCTGTGGAATCACCCATAAGAGGAGCAGGGTGCAGTATCCTGTGTTGGAAAAGTTAACTTTTTTTGTATCTTGAATTCTGCATCTGTAATGATATTTATACAGCCAGCATATAACGATGATATCGTCTGCTAGAAACAGAATGTTCATTGTTTTGATTGAACAAAGCATATGAAGTAGGATCCAACTACCCTTAGCTTCAGGCATTTAATCTACTCTAAGATAAGATCTTATCTTTGCTGAACAGAGACAAAAAATCTAAAAATGTTTGCCCAGAGAAGTCAAAATATATTGTCTTAATGTCTTTGTCCTCTGACCATAGAAGAAGACTGTAGGATGACACATATGGGATGCCTAGTTTCTATTAAGTTAAAAATAAATATTGTCTGGGGTATGATGTGAAAAATTCTAGATCCACACAAAAAAATATCTGCCATATTAAAAGCACCTATAATTGGTAATAAAGGTAAATATTAGCCAGGACTGGAACCAGGGCAGAAAAAATGAGGTAATATAAGAGAAGAAAGAAATGTTATTTACCAAATGTGAGAATCTTTCTTCAGAACAGGGGAAAGTGTCAGAAACAAGCTGAGGTGAACCAGACCTTAAATTTGAGTTACGAATAATTACATTGGAAATATGCTAGCAAAAGCTTTCCTTAGACTATGCAAATAATGTCTTGGGTATACAAATATTTATGCTGCCTCTAAAATGTACGAGTTTCTCATGTTTTTGCTGCATATTGAAAAAAGTATATAACATTGTTGAAGGACCATTTTTGTATCACCTCTCAGCAAAAGTTCTAATAGTGTTCAGTATCTGTAGGGTTTTTTCCCTCTTTGAATTTAATCTCTCATGATTTGTCCTACATTTTGTCGTAAATGAAACAAGTTCATGCTTTTATCCTATTAATAGGAGAAAAATGTATTTTTTCTTTTCAGTTTTACTCCTCTTAGCTAACTGAGTGCTTAATCTATGAGTAGAATTGAAATTCATGTTACTCCTTGAGGTAAGCAATCAGTGGTGGAAATAGTAACTTCACTACTGCAGTTACAAGAAACTGGAAATGGAATAAAATTTGAAAGGAAAAATTAAGACCAACTTTATTAATGCAATAGTAATATTTCTTGTGTAGTGTGTGAAACGGGTATCACTTATGTGAGAACCTCTCTTTGAATTTAATTGATGCACAAAAAAACGATTGACTGAAGGTAGAAAACTCATTTATATATCAAAATACAAACTTCATGGTGGAGAGACAACTTTTGGGGGAGAAGGTGAACATGACACTACAAAATTATGTGTGATGTAGCAGATTATATGTTAGTAGCAGTAACTCTTCACTGTCTTCCAAAGTAAGCACTAGGCAACATTAACAATATTTGCCAGCTGTCAGGTTAAAAAGAAACAAAAGAAGATGGATTCATGCACAAGAGTGGTAGAATTGTAGAGCTAAAGGAATTTTATTTTTATTTTACCTTTTAAGTGTAACCAGTGCAAGGGAAGCTTGGAAGAGAAAGAAAGAGAATCCTGCTGAGGATTAGCAGTTCGGCAAACTGTGACAGCTTAGAAGATCCTAAGAGCAAGAAATAGCCAGGAAAGGAGAATGTAATCATTGGGCTCATTATCCAGTGCCATGTTCTTACTCTTCTTTCAAAATAAATCTTGGGCTGATATTTGAGACTGTTTAGCTTAGACCAAGATCTGGTCCCTTAGCCTGACCTATTAAACCTAATGGTTTTGTAATGTGTGAAAAACACCCAATGTAGTTACAATGATGAAGCTACAGCAACTCTGAATTACTCATTACGGCTAAAAACCAATATATTATGTTAAACTTATATGTGTGTGTACAGACCTATGTAATCTGAACCTCTTTTAAAATCATTTTTACACAGCTATATAAAAAGACTGAGATGCTGTTCTATCTTTTTAGTAATAAATTAGCATTCTTATTCCTTGGAAATATTACAAAATCTTCTTTATATTCATGCAAGTAGCTCTGTTATACTCAATAGAAATGAAATCACTCAAGCTCACAACAGAAGTGAAAAGTGATGCCCTTTTAGAATTACACCAAAGAGGTGGCTTTGTTTTAACAAAGAAGACAAAGTTAGCTCAGTGTTGAAGGTATTTTTTAAAGAGTTAATGAGACCTAAAATCTTAGCTGTGGAACTTGAACCACATATTGTCTGTCATCATCTGAACTATTCTAATGGAAATGAACAATCTGGCCTTACAAAATATTGCCACTTTGTACTGACTTGAAGGTAAATCAGCTTCATGCATTTAAATTGGGCTGTTTTTTGCATTAATTTCATAATCTTGTGAGAAATTGTAAATAGTTAAAAGTACTAGAAAATTTAAGCAATAGACGAAAAACAGAGAAAGAGCCCACAATGATTTTGTGTTTAACAATAGGTAATTTTTACAGGGAATTATTTTTCTTTTCACAATATATCTAGAAATTCATAACATATTTCCACTTTCATTATTTCATTCAATTTTGCTATTTAAAAGTCATAGAATATATGTAGGAATTTCTGTGTATTCTAAAGGACTTACTAACATGAAAAAGGTGATGTGTAGTGGTCTGTAGGTATTACTGTAACTATTTCTCTGTGGAGAGAAGCCCTTGAATTACACCACAATTCATAAAATAAGCTTGTAGATGACCTACTTTATAACCTTTTCACAAAAATGAAAATTCAGTGTTCTACTTTTTAAATAGGATTGGAGAAAAAAAATCTATGGACTTTAATTTGTAGTTAAAAATGTCTGGTTTCAATCCCATTCTTCTGACATTTAAATTGGCTGCAGAAAGTTTATTTAATTGAAAGACCATTGCAAAACTAATTGAATATTTGTTCCATTAAGCAGTAATGCAATTAATCTGGCTATGCCTGTTCATAAATAAGCTCTGAGAAAAGTTTTTTGACCCATCTTTCACTTCACAGGCACATGCTTTAGAATGTCTTTGGGATAATTGTAGAAGGTCCAATGAAGAACTACAAATAAAAAAGATAAAAAAAAAAAACATTTAAGAATTTCTACATTAATCAGGGGAGATGAAGAGAGAGAAATAGATTGTACCATCAGTATATAGAAACAAATCTAGCTCTTCTCTCACAGGTTCTGTAAGTTTGCCTGCTATTACTTATATTGCCATTATCAAATATTAGACAAATTTGTGCTTTGCTTTCCAGTCAAGGGAAGTTTTACTTGGTAGCTGGCAGACTTGCTATATTTTTATCATAGAAACTCCATCTTTATAGAAAAACCTCTTACTCTAAATGCAGGCTGTTCTCTCTCCCTCTTGGCTACAAAGGAGCTTAGGATAACTAAGATAAGCCCAGTTGTCAAATTTTGAAATGTCGAAACATGAGATGAATCCCTCAGAAAGAACTGAGCTAATACCATGACTGCCTTCTGACACTTGGGCACCAGTATAGGAATTTTTAGTTTTAAATGTATTTCTTAAAATGTTGCCAACTTGATTCCTATATACATATTTATAAGGCAACATCCCCAAGGGTGAAGCATAATGTTAAACCTGTCTTAAACAAAACATTTCACTCTGGGAATTGTGTTCTTGGCTTCAGCAAAGTTCTGAATGCATGATAATTATAGTTTAGACATAAATAAACAATAATTGCACAAAATAAATTTCCTGTTTCAATTATGCAAGTAATTTATCTCAAATTACAATTTCTGCAAGCATTTTGTGTGTAAAACTGGAAATTGAAGTCAAAATGTTTTCCTTTCCACTACTGTCTTCTCCGTATTTACAAGTGTAGAGGAATAGTTCCCAAGTTTGCAGGACCAAATCCCTGCTTTTCTCTGTTTTGGGCTGGTCATAAAAAAGGAATTTTGAGGGCCATATGCATAGTATAGCATGCAGAGATGACTTCTGCAAATGCAGAAGAATATAGAATATTTTAAAGGACTCCTTTGTGTTAGGGGATGGTAATATATGATCTTTGCTCTGCTAATGAATTCAACTGCAAAAAAAATCAATGGTCAATGTTTTCATATATAGTGGTTGTTCATATAGACCCTAGAACACTGTTTATTTTTATAAGTTAAAAGACATCAAGTTAATTGTAAAGAGAAAAATAAAATTTAGCTTAGACATAGGATTCATTATTTTTTATTTTTTCTGCTTGTCATAAGTAAAATTCATATGAATCAAATTAATGGGGTGTGATCTTCTCACATGGTTGTGTGTGAAACAGATTTTCAGTCCTGGAGCTATTAAGATTCAGTTGTGGGTTTGCTGATGATTTTTTTTTTCCTTTTCAGATGCATAATAAATACTATTTATATATAGATATTTTCTTTTAATTTAAATATCTTTAATTTTCTTTTCTAATTTTACACTTGCAAAGAAAAAAAGATCTAGAAAACATATATACTGTTAAAACTGTTAGGTAAAAAAGGCAATGAAGCATTGTTTTAATGATATAAAATTTCTTTTTAAGCAAATATTCTTTTTAGAATAAATTCTGGTTTAGACAGCTACATCCTTGGTGACATAAACAAAGGTGTTTGGGGTTTTTTTTTTCTTTGTTTTATTTTTCAGAAAATTTCTCAATTGCTTTATTTATGAATTTGTTTTTCCCCATATGCTAGCAACATACTTTCAGAACAACTCCCAAACTTACATCCTAGTTGTCTCATTTCTCCTTTAGTTTTTAAATGAATGTACACTGTGCTGTTTTAGCTTGTACCTCGGAAAAATGAATCGTTTTTCTTTTCGGCTTCATTATATTTTTCTTACATGAACAGCCCAATGAAAAGATTTTCTGAACTTAATGTTGGCTTTCAAGAAGTATTTAGTTTACACTCTTTGAAACTGTAAACTGAATTATTTTGGAGGAGATTTAAAATGGGTATCATCTACATATAAATTGGTTTTAGAACCAAAGGGGGCCTGCAGTCAGTATATATTACAAGATTCTATCACATTGTCTAATGGATTAGATTTTATTAAGTACTATAAAACAGCATGAGATGTACTCAATAGAAAGCAAATTGAACAGAAACAGATAATTAATTACTGCAACTCCTATTTTTTCAACACAGTTTAGGCACAAATACATTTGTTATACGTGTGTATATTGCATATTGCATCATAAACCTGTCAGCATAAACTTTTTCATACCTAAAACAATCAATATGCTTTTCATTCAAGGTTTTAACATTTTTAAAACACAGTATATATTTTGCATACACAGAATCAATTTGCCCTGTTGAAATTAATGGAGTCCTTAACAATTTCCACATTAAAATGCTTTTTTATAGTTAGTAAAACCATCACAGATATATCCTGTAGAGTCCTCAAACACCTCCTAACTAGATCCTGGTAAGTCATGTCCAGTGTGAAGAAAAATAGCGTTACTAAAACCAGCCATAACTGTATGCAGAGAATCCTTGGGGAAGGATACCTGAGAATCAACTGATGTTCTATTCTACTGATATCCAGAACTGTTGTAATGTCTCTTATCTAGCAAAGTTTTTGTTTAAAAGACTTTGGAAAGAAGATTCCTATATCCTACTTAATATTAATCCACCACCTCTGAAAAATGAGCCTGAAACCTGGAAGACAGCTAACTGGTAACCAAAATTGTTTATTACCTTTCATTACTTGGATAGCTTCAGTAAAAAAAAAAATATTTTCTGAGAGAGCTTTTGTGGCCACAGCTCGCTGGCTACAGAGAGCGGCACACATCTTCCCCAGGCATTGTCCTGGAGAAGGCTGTGAGAAGATCAGAGAAAAGAATGAGAAACAATTCTTATCTTCACTTGCTGCACTTGCTGTTGTGAGCATATGGAATGTGTTATGGAGATTTGTTTACCAAAGGTTGATTTCTTAATTGGCCAATGGTGATGGTGTTTTGGATTCAAGGACCAATTGGTCTGTCTGTATCAGACGGTCTGTAAGGGCAATGAGTTTCTTAATATAAGTATAGTATAGTATAGTATAGTATAGTATAGTATAGTATAGTATAGTATAGTATAGTATAGTATAATAAAGCGATTGATCAGCCTTCTGGAATCATGGAGTCAATGCTAACTATTACCCCGTTGGGGACATGGTGCTATGATAAGCTTTCTAATGAGATCCCAAAGTACAGAAAAGTTCAGCACTTGAGATACAAAATACTTAAAACTTAATTTATTCAAACCATATATAAGGCAACAGTTTTCTACATGCCCCAATTCCTTTCTATACACTTCATCTAATGGAGCAGTACCTCCCCATCACTTGTAGCCATCTATGTATTGGGCTTTCTACAAGAATCATTTAATAAATACCAATAGTCTATTGACTTTTGCCATATTTGGAAAACTATGTTCACATGGTGCTTCTCCAGTCTCCGTTGAAGGTACTTTGCTTCCATATTCAGCCTGTCATGTTTGTATATTTTAAAAATTGCTTTTCTGTGGTTGTGAAGCTACAATCACTACTGCTCAGTCCAGATATTTTGTGGTGTCTTTGATATGAAAGTTCCATAGGGAATTAGGAATAAGTAAGACAAATTTTTTTAATGCAAGATTGTTTTCTTTCCTTCCAAAAAAAGAGGGCAAAATGGGGTGAAAGAAACCCAAAAAGTAAACAAACAAAAAAAACCAAAACCAAAACAAAACCTAAAAAAACAAAATCAAAAAAAGAACCAAAACCAACAAAAAAAACCCCAAAAAACCAACCAAATAAAAAAAAGCACCAAGAAGCAAACAAACAAAAAAACCAAAACAACCAAAAAAAAAAACCAAAAAAGAAAAGTGACTTTGGATGAGGTTGTTCTAAAACTGGCATTACAGATGCATTTCACAGGTTTTGTTTCACAGCTTTTTGACTGTATTTAGTCATGGATCAACTTAACAGAACAAATCTACCATATCTGGGAGAAGGGAGTACAAAAGCTGGTAATAGAAATTTCAAACTAAGCTTTGTCATCCAGAATTTTTGAATGGGAAAAGATGCATTCTAAAATATGTATTTAATGCAACCCTATATTCAATCTTATGACCAAATAGACAAGATAGAAACTGAAAATGACTAAATGCCCAATTCTTATAAAGTGCCACGAAAGACATAAATAATAATGATTGTAAATAGTAGTAATAATAACTGGAGCAACATAAAAATCACCTTCAGAATCCTTCCAGTTTTGAAAGCATGGAATGTGTCTGCATATATTAGTCTATAAGCATGAAATGTATTAAACTGACTCTATTTCTTTGAGTAAGGTGAAGGTCTTGCTCAGTGTCTGCCATTTCACCCAACACCTTTCCTGTTACAACAGACAAGGAATCCTGTACTCAGCACTGGTGAGGCCACATCTCAAGTCCTGTTTACAGTTCTGGGCCCCTCACTACGGGAAAGGGAGTAAAGCCAGAGAAAGGCAGTGAAGACGGAAAAGGTCTGGAGCAAAAGTCCCTATGAGGAGCAGCTGAAGGAACTGAGTTGGTTTAATCTGGAGAAAAGAAGGCTCAGTGCTGACCTTGTCCCTCTCTACAACCACCTGAAAGGAGGTTGTAGCCAGTTAGGGGTCAGTCTCTTCTGCCAGGCAGCCAGCCTGCAGTGTTAAGCTGCACCAGGGAAGCTTTAGGAGGGACATCAGGAAGAATTTTTTCAGAGAGGCTGGTTAAGTGTTGGATTGGGCTGCCTGGGGAGGTGGTGGATTCAGCATTCCTGGAAAGTTCAAGAAACAACTGGATGTGGCACTTAGTGCTATGATTTAGTTGACATGGTATTATTCAACCAAAGGATGGACTTGATCTCAGAGGTCTTTTCCAAAGTTAATGATTCCATGATTCTATGATTCTGATGAGAGCTGTAGTATTTCTAAAATATGCTTGCTGACTACACTTGCAAGAACAAATACTTATATTGTTAAATAGAAGAAAGGCAAAGAATAAATGAATGAGAAGTTGATTTTTTTTTTCTCATCATCCTGCCTGAGCAGTGGGACTCCAAATAACTCAGTCTGACCTTGGTCTTTCTTTGGTCTGACTACATCACTGACTGTCAGATTTAGTTTTTCTTTGCAAAAGATGGCAGGGAAACATTATTACTAACTTGAGAACTCACTTTAGTCATGATCATAAACTATTTCAGAAATATCAAGATCTAGGAAAGGGATATTATTTAGCCTATTTGATAAAAATACAAAATCACAAACCCTACATGCAGATTGCTTAACATTTAGGACTGTGTTAACTCAGCATTTACTCTAAATCCAGTAGTTAAGTTCCATACACTTAAAAGAT
The DNA here is from genome assembly GCA_013399945.1 of Ploceus nigricollis. Taxonomy (NCBI): domain Eukaryota; kingdom Metazoa; phylum Chordata; class Aves; order Passeriformes; family Ploceidae; genus Ploceus; species Ploceus nigricollis. The sequence continues at coordinate 316,249 of VXBC01005709.1, forward strand.
TTCTTGAGGGTTCCTTCTCTTCCTTATGTGGAGGTTTGTAAATCAGTTTCAGTTACAAATTAAGTGATATGAACTACCACAGTAATGATTCCTTACTTCTTTGTTCCTCTTTCCTTTTGCATGATTTGTCCTTACCACTTCTATACTCCATTAACAAAGGCATATTAAAAACACATTCTGCTAAACCCAGCTGTTATAACTGAAATACCACAAGCAGAAAATCTTAAATATGGGTAAGTGATTCTCCATTTGCTATAAAAGAAATTGTCTTCTGACAGGCTTAGAATTTTTCTTCCTCAGGCAAGGTCTCCTCTCAGTGGAATAACATGTATTATTGACATTCAAATATAGACTGACAGATGTGGGTTTTCCATATATCAACTTTGAATGTCACCTCTTTTCCACAGTGATAATTGAAGCCCCTTATTCGGATAAAAAATTCTCAGTAGATCAGATTTTTTATGTTGTAACAAAATTAGCTGGAGTACAAATAAAACTACCTTCCTTGTTATCTTCCAAAATAAAAAGATATTTTTTGTCTTTAGAACCTATTACATGTCTTTGAATAATATGTGTTATCTCAGCAGAGCTTTATTGCCTTTTTTCTCTAAACTTTAGCAAAGTCAAGAGGCAGTTAACATTCTTTGAGTCAAATCTCTTCATGACACAGATTCTTTATACATCTTGCTATAAAATAGTAATGGCATTTACAAGTAACATGAAGTTTTATGTCAACACCTTAAATATAGCATTGCAGTGAAAAAATATGTTCATATTTTTCTGCAACAGTCTTTTTTCCTCATGTGTATTAGAGAGTATATATATAATTATATACTCAAAATATGTAAAGACAAAATTAAAACAGGAAATACAATGAGGAAAAATTGCATGAAAGCTTACTGATATATTTAAAAACTAAGTAAAAGGTGGTGCAAGTGTAAGTTAAAATTAATTTTCACTGGATATCCATGATATCATGGTATTTTCTATAGCTTTAAGAGGCCTTCATCCTGGATTAACACTGAGTGTGAAAGGTGCTCTTAATTCCTAGAATGAGGACTCTCCTGAAGAGTTGCTCTACAGAAATTGTAAGCAGTTTGCAATGTCTTCTCATGCAAACCAGGAGAAATTAAGAATGTATTTCAGAGTCTTAAGTTAAACAGCGCTAAAGAAGATGTAGCATCCCATTTATTATAAAACTCTTAAAAATATGGGTAGGTTAGAACTCTGCTTTTATATACTATACCTGGGCACCTAGCTAACTATGTCTTTTTACCATGATCTGTGGTTTATCAAATTGCCAAAAGCTTGATGTTATTTACAGTTTTAAATTATGCATAGATACCTTCAGTGAATAGTTGTCAATTTGCCCATTATTTGGAATAATGCATTGCTAATATGGAAATGCTGAAAATCTCCACTTTGTGTACTTGGAGGTTCAGTCTTTTTGATTTTCAGTGAAAAAAGAGATGGTAGCTCTGCGTCACTTCAATTTTTTGCTGCTTCTCAATGCTCTCCTTGTAGCCAAATTAAGATTTTATTTTTGGAAAAGAGATCTTGAAATCAGGAATACAGCCCCAGTTAGCTTTTTTCTTATGGAAACATGCAATCTGCATGAATTATACACTACATTCATGGTATTGTGCAAGACAATTTTCCCCTAAGCACAGAGAAAACTCAGGGTGAACCTGTTAAGATTTCATCATTGTAAATGATGAGTCCCAGAATAAATTGTGTTGGAAGGGACCACAAGGATCATTGAGTCCAACTCCCAGCCCTGCACAGGAATATCCCCAAGAGTCACACCCTGTGCCTGAGAGCATTGCCCAAACACTTCTTGAACTCAGTCAGGCTTGATGCTGTGACCACTTCCCTGGGGAGCCTGTTCCAGTGCCCAATTACCCTCTGGGTGAAGAATCTTTATCTAATGTCCAACCTAAATCTTCCCTGGCACAGCTTCAGGCCATTCCCTTGGATCCTGTCCCTGGCCACCAGAGAGAAGAGGTCAGTGCCTGCCCCTCCTCTTCCCCTCATGAGGAAGTTGTAGACTGCGATGAGGTCTCCCCTGTCTCCTGTTCTCCAGGCTGAACAGACCAAGTGACCTCAGCTGTGCTTTTCAGAAACTCTAGCACTGCATACAGGGTAAGCATATTCCATGTAAAATACTCAACAATATAGAAAAGAGCTTCTTCCCTAGTGCTTATGCCAGCTGTCAAGAGTCTGGCTGTGACTATGGGATAAAACCGTCCCAGCTTCTGAAATGAGATAACTCCATTCAGCCTTTTATGAATGATCCCTGACCTGCACTAACCCCCTAAAATTGTCTGTGTTTTGTCTGGGAGGGTGACAGCTGGCACTGTCCAAAAGCATGCCGGATTTCTATCGATACACCTGAACAAATGTTCAGCCATTTGTTTAGCTGAGCAGCTGTGCCCCAGCCCCATCATTGCTTAAGGTACCCTCCAGATGTAGCTGCAGGTATTTGCTCAAATAAATAAAGCTGCATTGTATAAAATGCCATGTGAAAGGGATCATAGCTTAGGACAGCTTGCTGTGTGAGCATGAATCACAGCTTCAGGGACTTAGGCATGGTGCATTCCTACTCTTGGAAGTTTTATGATATTCCACCTGGAAGAGTTGATGCAAGAAAATGAGTTTTCAGTTAAATTTCAGTTAAATCATCAATTGATATGCACTGATTTCTTATTTTATTTTAAAAACTTTATTACCGCTTTGTCTTTATTTTCTTTTACCCTTTTCAGTTTTTTTCTCCCTTTTTTCTGTATGCCATTTTTGACTGACCATTAATATAAATTAGCTATTTTTAGTATTGTCTTTCATTTATGCATGTGTTTAAGAGAGAGAAGAAAATTCTTTTTATACAATTAGCTACATAAATGACCATATGAGGCCTTATCTTGAAGGATTTACAAGAAAGAAGAATCCCCTCTCCCCTGCAAAACTGAAAATCAAGCCTCTTACTTATGACAGCAAACTCTGAAATATAAGGAAATATTTATAATAATTGTAAACCTTGTGACATTATTTTCTGAAATGTGAAATGTTACTGTAATAAAATGAGGATAACAAAGTTAAATATTAACTACAGTATAAGATGATTACTTCATGATTCCATACCTACCTGATAGTCAACAAATAAAACTTTTTTCTTTGTATGTAATATTCATGACTGAGATGATAACATTTAGCATGAGAAATCAAGTACACATTTTTAGGTTATTTGAATCTTTAGGTATGATCTCTGAATAAAACACTGTAAGAATACAGTCCTCAAATCCCAGAAGTTATTCTATCCTGACAAAAGACAGTGCTTTGAGTGACATGTGAATGAAATTACAATATCAAATGATGCTCTTCTCATAATCCATAGGTCTACAGATTTTTAAAATAGCATAAAAATTATAATCCTAACTTTATATATGACAAGTTGCCATATAAACTACAGGTTTAACCATAGCATATTGATAAGGTTTTATAAAGTTATAACTTCAGAGAAAGATTTAGATAAAATCTAGATGGAACTTTTGTTAATTTCTTATTTGTTGTAACTAAGGTTGGTTTTTTTTTTCCATATGTTCTCCGTTACACAACAAGGAGACATCAAGCAGGAAATGCACTTGAACTTTTGTCCATGGGAAGTAAATAGACTGCACAAAATTTTGCTTTACTAAATTTTTCAGGCCACTGGTCTTCAGAGGCTATCAAGTGAAGTTCAAAATACTACAGGTGCTTTTAGGACAAAGTTGTGTGTCTTTGTAGTAATGAAATTTGTTGAGTTATCTCCCCTTTTTGCAATAATACACTCTAATTGTTATTAAATGTTTAACCTGAAAGAAAATAATCAAATAGACAAACTAAAACCCTGCACGACATGGCCAGCTTATGTACTAATGTGAGGGGTGAATAATATGGCCTTGTCCTCCTGAGACCTAAAGAAGGAGGAAAAGTTGGGTTGTGTTTTCTTTGTGATATTCTTCCTGCACCTGATTTAACATGATGAGGAATTCAATTGATTGTAACTCATGAAGTTGATAACTTTTGAAAATATTAATGATGATTTAAATTGCATTGTAAAATACTTTATTTTTCTGATAATTTTGGGCAGTTTATTCTCTTTTTGCATACATAGACAAAATTTTGTTCCCTTTCTGATTAATATTCTAGTTTATTCTGTCAACACATTGAAAACATTTTAAAATTCCAGTTTACACATAATATTTCCAATAAAACTGTGTAAATAATATTTTTTTGTTTTTGTAGGCAATTACAAAAAATACTGAAATGCCATTGACTTAAACAAATTGCTTAGTTTCAGATTTGAGCTCTGTTTTATTTAGCTTGATTAAAGATAGAATTCAAAATGAAAAATTAGTATTTTTACTTGCTAAATTTCCTTCCACATAAATAATCAAGCAAAATGGATTAATAAAGGATGTTTTGGCAACAGATAGCATATATTTTTTCCCCATTATACATACAGCTCTAATAGCACAAAAAATCCTGTGGCACAGTAAAAAACTTAAAATGTGAAACCAATTAGAATTTTATTTCAATATTCAAATGAATGAACTTAATTTTATATTGCGGTCTTTAGACCAGCAGAACCAATATTACATTCAACAGTCACAGTCATGCTTGCAGTTAAGCTTGTCTTTTTTGAGGTTTACTAGTTGTCAAATCCAGCTGGAAAGGATGATGATAACCATACAAGTATTCTCTCACTGATAATAGTGCTGCTTTGAAGAACTCTAATTTGCCGCATACATCAAGATGTTTGCAGGCAGTGATTGAGAAATTAAAACAAAAACCAAACCCAAAAAATAACCCAAAAAGAAAATTTAGAACTTCCCAAACACTGAGTTTCTTCCTGAACTCTTCACTTGAAACTGAATGGAATGTACATTTATAAAATATACAATTTAGTAAAGCATAGTACAGCATAAATATTGGAATTGAGTATCAGTCTAAAGGTGACTATAAGTTCCATAACTCTTAGGTGTTTTAGCTGAGAAGATGAACTCCAGCAGAACACTGGGACTTGGAAATTCTGTGATATCAGCAAAGTATATAAACATAAATTCCATTTTGGATTCTTTACAAGCTGACTGTCAATGCACGCAAAAGACACTTCAAGTAATTCAGGTTATTAAGAGCCAGCAAGTGTTCTTTAGAAAACATATATCTACAGTAGTCTATCTGGGTCAGTCATCAAAACATTGGTCAACCCTAAAGATTTTCTGATATTTTAAGCATCTCTGAATGTTCATATAAACATATCCATTGGACTGTGTTTTCTGACACAAACTTTTTGGTCCAGAGTTAAATGCATCGTATTTTTTGAAGTACATATGCCCAGATGTTTAAGTTTCCTCTTTAATATGCATTTGTTTTTCTCCTGTGAAACTTATTTGCAATCTACACTGCTGATGTAATTCTCATGCTGAGCTATGCTGGCAATAGGTTAGGCCAGCTTGGTCCAGCCAAACATTAACAGCACAGCCAATTGCCAGACTAACTGTTAAAAGCATTTTCAGCCAACACATTCCTTACCCCTGCTGATTTTTCTCCTGGGGGCTGAGGAAATTTGGCTCAGTGGATGGTTCTTTTTACAGGCATGAAAAACTGAACTGTTCTTGTTCAGTTCTCATATTCAGAAATGGCTTATACCTTGTGCCTAGCGGAATCCAGCTATACGAAAAATTTATAAGCCTCATTAAAGCCAGTCTTTATTTGTTGTTCTATATATAGTACAGATGTAAAAGAACACAGAGCATTTAGTAACATGCACCAAGATTCCTTTCTTGAACTGATGTTCAAATGCAGAATTTGTTTGTATTTGTGCACCTGTGTGTAAGTTATTATAGGGGATTTTGTTGGATTTTTCTAAGCTTGTAAAAATGTTTATATAGGAACCTAGGCATGAGCACATATGAAATACTTAAAAGGCTTGCAAGTTTATGTATTTTTTTTTAATTTCATTTTTTCAACACATGGCTACTGAATATCCTTATCTTACCATTGTTATTTTTATAATGAGCAACACTTTTTTTCTCTTACATGGTATTTTTACTTTAAAGTCTCTTTATTATTAAAGTGCACACAGACACACCTACATACTCAAGTAGGTGCTCATTTGCTCAACTATCTTCTGTTGTGATTCCCATCAGCTAAAAAAGATAAAGGAGCAGTCACTGATCATCATAGCTTCTTGGTTTTAGTTTGGTAGTATATTCTGATGCAATTTTTTAAAACTTGCTTGACAGTACATACACCTGGGGCATTCTAGTCTCCCCCACAACTTGTGAAAACCTTTTGAAGAAATAAAGCCTTACCATACTCATGTGTCTGTGGCTTTCATATCAGCCTCATTGAAAGTTTCTTGAGATGTTCACTTTACCCTTTTCTAGCCAAAAAAGGGTCTTTGAAGCATGTTTTTCTTCAGTTACTTTTCAGAGAAAGGAAATTAAATGTGAAATGAGATTTAATGCAGGCACTAACAGAAAACTTCCCTCCCCTGCCTCCCTAAAGGAGTCTCTCTTATGAGCAAAACTAATTTCCATTCCCATTTCTAGTGTTTTTTGTTCAAAAGAACTGTCACTATGTTGTTATTCTTTAGAATTCTCACAGTCCCTGGAGCTTTCTTTGTCAATCAATCCATGTTTTAAACAATCCTGCTGGTGCTCTGTGACTTCTACTTATCAAAATATTTGTAAATACCTCCTACTTGTCTTATACTTTAAGATGTTTGGAGACCTGCCTGTTAATACTTGTGGACTCTAAGAAATTTGGGAAAGGGACAATGTTCCTTTTTTTTTGAATGTGCAATGTCTCATGGAGAGGGTTGGAATTTCTGCCTTACATGCTTTAAATAGAAGTTCAGGCATTAATAAGGAATGCTGCACTGAGCATTATTTCTATAATATAAATTATATAAATATATAGACATACACACATATATCGTGTACTTGCTTAATTATATGTTTCAAGGTAATTACTTTGAATAGAGGTGGCCATTATTTCTTTCAGTGTTTAATGTTGTCTCTGAATACTATCCTGGAATAGAAGAAAAAACAAAGCTCACATTAGCATTAAATGGGACTTCACAGTATAGATAAAAACATCTGGAGGGGGTGTGTGTGTGTGTCTGTGAGTGTGTGGTAGGTTTATTTTTTCTCTTTTCTCTGTGGAGTTTTTGCTGGTTGGTTGATTTGTTTGTTGTTTTTGTCATGCTCTTCTTGGATTTTATGGGTTCTTTCGTTTTTTCAGCCTGACAGTCACATTTTATCTTTTTAGTAAATGCACTTCCTTTTTCAGAAAATTGACAAGAAACACATCCCTAGTAGTTAATGGTTGTTATAATTTCAGTTTTACAGATGACAGATTTTCTTCTAAATATCCTCAAGGGTGATCGTTGCTGTCTTTCTCTACCTTGTGCACATCTCCTAAATTTAGACATAGTTGATAGACATTTCCAGTATCTTGACTAGGATGAGTTTTTCACCCACTTAGATAAAAGTTCATCTTGTTTCTGAAAAGGCGCTTTGTGTGATTGAGCTGTGAAAAAAAAAAAAAAAGAAACTATTACTATTTAGGCTTTTTCATTATTTTTAGAGAAGGAAGTGGAAAAGTGGTGGAAAAGTCTCTTCTGTTAGAATTAAATGTTATGTATAAGAACTTATTTTTCTCCTCAGATAAAGAGATGTTCTTTACCATTTACATTTTGTCTCTAGTGAATACTTTTACAATACAATTGGGAATTGTAAAACCATGGAGAAAACTCTCATGTAATTTTAGCAGAAACTCAACTTTCAACAATATGCAACCCTTTTTCTATTATTCTGTTTCCATTTTAAAAACTGAAAGGGTGTTGATAATATAATTTCTGCTTGTGAAATAGTTTCAAATACAAAACCCCTACCTTTTCAAGATTACAAAAATGTTTATATTCATAGTAGTCCAAATTCCAGGGAAAAAGACAAGGTCACGCTTTGAAGAATGTATTTTTATTTTGCTAAAAAAAGTTTCTTGTAAAATCGCAAAACAAAATTTGATCTGTATACAATATGGAGAAAAACCTAGAGATGTAGGTAATCTTGAGAAACCAACTTAAATTCATGTTCTTAAAGTGAGATGCATAGAGGATGTGTCTATGACTAACACCTAGATACACATGCCAGAAGGATCACTTTAGGCTGGTATTCCAGCTGTAAAAAGAGACCTTGGATCCTGGCCCTGAAAGAGCTGCTCACTGAGGATAGTTCATTTCAGGTACTATGTGGACCCAGTCCCAGAAATGTTTCCTTTCTGGCGTTATGCTGTTGCTGAGAATGTGAAAGCAGAACTCAGCTGAGATGGTAAGGGTCGTATAGAGTCAGAAAGGGGGAAAAGAAAAAAAAAAGCTTCACAAGAGTAAAAATAGTGAAATAAGAGAACCAGTGAAGACATTTCTGTGGAATACACAAGGGGAAAATAAATTTAGGGCAGTTTGGGGTTCTTTAAACAAAATCAGGGCATAATTGCAAACTATTTCAACCAGAATAAAGCTAGGATGGTCATGAGAGATCAGCTGGGCTGTATTGAGAAATCCTGCATAATGGAAAAGTACTGAAAATTTGAGCTGTAGGGATGACTAGTATAAAATAAATTTTGTTGAGAAATGTAATAAATGATGATGAAAATTTATTTTAAAAATCCCATGACTTGGTAATATAGAAATAGTTTCTTTACAAATATTTCTGGAAAAGGCAGACATGTTGATTTGCTGAAAAGCAGGAATGAAAATCTAGGGCTGAGGAGACAGCATGTTGAATGTCTTTTAAATTCATTCTTCACAAAATAAGTCAGTTTTGATTAGCTGTCTAGCACTATCAAGGACATAGTGGTAAAACAGGAAAAAACGCAATTTAGAGAGTGCTTACATAAGTTAGATATTTTCAAATCAGTTCTGACTGGTGAAATTCACAATGGAGTTCCTAAAAAATACATAAATTTTCTTTTAAAAACTATGGAACATAGGAAACTGTTTTAGAAAACTAGAACAAAAGTAGCTTTGTGCCTATAATAGAGGGAAGTACATAAGGAATGCAGGCAGCTCTTAACATTCAATGAAATAATTTTCATGCAGTCAGGTGTCAAGAAAGAAATAATAACCAGTTTAGTTTCTTTTCAGAAATATATATGATCAAAATATTTTTGTTATAATTTTCATTCTAAACTAAAGAGTATCCATCCTTATAAAACTTTGTTACCTGTAAAGTAGGAGATGTCTCAGAAAGAGGCATAAGAAAATCAAATTATTTCAAACGGGAGAAGAAAACTAGAAAATTTGTTGTTAGGCTGTTGTTGTCAATTGTCAAAGAAAAAGATGTACTTAGTAGGATCCAGAGGTTTTTTCTAGGTCTGGTACTCTTTGATGTTTTAATTAGTAGCTAGGATAAAGGCATAGGAATTATTCTTGTTAATTTTCAGACAATCCCACCTGTGATGGTTTTCCTCCATGTTGGATATTGAAATTAAAAAGTAAAATTATCTAGAAAATTTGGAGGCATTGTTGAAAAGTAGGCCACAGTCCAAGAAGGTAAAATGAAAAATTCTGTATTTAAGTGCAAAAAATCAGATACATAAAACCAAGATGAGAAATGGCTGGTCAGGTGCAATCCTGCAGAAACAGATGTGATTAAAATCAACAAAAAGAACATAGATCAACATTGTCATAAAGTTATAAGAAAAGTAAATACTAAGCTAGGAAGTAGAAGTGGATTTGTAATACGTGAAATCCTCTTGTTATGTTATCTACTAGTATATCCTGCACAGATAGTCTTCACTGAGTTTTGGGCACCATATTCTGAGAATTCAATCCACTGTCACGAGTTTGGAAAAGAGGACTTAAAATTAGTACATGATTAGAAAACATTACCCATGCAGAAGTACTGACGAGAAAACATTATTCAGGCAGAAATACTGAAGGAACTAAAGATGCTTTATCTCCTTTGGATCAGACATGGTCACAGACTTGACATTTGCAAGAGAATTTAAAAAGGAAGTCTATTATTTCTTCCCAATATCTAGCGAAAAAAGAGGTATTTTGTTTAGATTTTGGAAAAAATTTTTTTTTTTGCTATCAATATTAAGTTTAAAACAAAAAAAGTGTAGTCACATGTATATAAAGTGTAAATAAGACATTTCTGCTTTTGTATTATTGATTTCTATTGTGAATTTTCATAAGAGTGTTTTTAGATAATTCAAGTGTCAAATAATCTTTTACTTTATTGTCTTGAAGGCATAAATCCTGATGTCAAGAGAACACTTAGAAAAATAATCAGATACCACAAATGCTCATCTGAGGTTCTGCATGAGTATGAACCTCTGAAAAACTTTAGGAAATTCTGATGAATTCCAGAGCAGAACATTTACCATTTTATGTTGGTCACTGTCATTCAATATTAAGAGCTTTTAATACAAGAATCTTTCGTACATGTAAAAACACACGTAAAAGTTCAAAACTACCATTACATTGAAAAGATAGCAAAAAAACCAAGCTAGTTTGTCTTAGATTAGAATGCTAAAACTTTCCATTATTCAATATTTTTTATGCCTATTTTACAAATTATCCTTATAATGGGCTAAATGTTATAAAAGTAAACAGGTAATTGTTATTTTTGCCTACTTCAGAACATAACCCCAAGTTAAGTGTGCTACTCCATTTTCCATTAAGCTTCTATATTTGGGACAGTCCAAAGTCATAGCATTAACAGGTATGACACCCGGTTATGGCATCTGCCTTATTTTGAGATGATCCTCTAGTCACTGCAATGTTTATCTATCCATTTTGGCAAAATAGAACATTAAATGTTTCTCACTTCCAGAAAACAACCCAATTAAACTGTCCGCTCAGTCTAGCTGCATTTGTACAAATTAATCCAGAGGCAATTTCTGAGATTTGGAAAACTGAGTCGTCCTTGCAGCTCAGGGTAAGCCCTTAGCTGTAGGTGTAAGTGTACATTCAATAGCATACAGAGAAGTAGTTTCATTAATGAAAACATGCAGTCATCCAAAATGTTATCCATGTTCTTCTGAGACTGCTAATGTGTAAGCACTGTCTACCTCCCTCACTTATGATGAGATAGTGTGGTCACTTTTAGCCTAAGGAGTTTATGTTTTCCAAAGTCATATTCAATGTTACTAATATAATAAGACTAGACTGTTAAAAAAATAAAAACAAAAACAAAAACAAAACTAACCAACAAAAAAAAGGAGTAGTAGTAAATGTTATGAATTATGTTCAACATTTCCCTAACTAGGGCAAAGCATCTGGCTCCTTTTGCTCATTGTAACTCATGGTGCACAAACATGAATCCATGGGTACCCACTGGGAATGGTGCAAAACCCAAGATGTCAGTATGAGTTCTGAGAACAGTATCCAGACACATTATAGTAAAGATCAAACAAATGAGCTTTATTCGCATCTGCACTGGGTGTAGATGGCAAAGTTTTGGTAGCACGTGTTCTAGGCAAAAAGCTTTTTCATCCTGTTTTGTTCCTTTGTCCTGCTGAGGATGGGGAGTGAGAAAGGCTGGGTAAGCATCTGCTTATTGGCAAAGGTGCCACCACACCACCGTTTCGCCCCTGCTAAATTTCCTTCATGCCTAATGGATCACGACAACTAAGAGTTTTACAGTCTTAAACCCAATCAATCTTTCCTGGTTTTCTAAAAGTGTTAAAATCTTTTTTGCCTGCAATTGTAATACATAATTTATTTCCACAGTGTTTTGCTTCATTTCCTTAATAAATGATCCCTCTTTAAAATGAAAAGAAACATGGCGAAGAGTTTGTGTAGTCTCATGACAATTGAAAGGCTATGCTATAATAAGAGAGAACTTGCAATCCCAAGACAAGAACAGGACTGAAAAGAGGAAATGGATATGAAGTTAATTCTTTCTCCTTTTCCTCATGGTGTTATCTTATTGCTAATTTCTGATGCCATCCATCAAAAACCAAAGCAGAGCACAAACAACTTTATTACTTGTGGTGGTTATATTCAATCTACTAAAACAATGTATTGTGAATATTTTGAAACATTTTATTTGATAGTTATTGATGTTACTGGGGGTGGGGGTGGTGATCAACAATAATGAATAAGAAGTCTAATTAATAAAAAGTTGATATATCTACAAGGAAAATACCAAATCCTTTGTCATGTTATCACCAGTCTCACTACACTTAACTGCTGAAGTGTGAAATTCCATAATGTTCATTTTAAAGGCTACCTTTCAACAGCTGGCTGAAGAGAGATTGTTTTCAAGGGAACTTATTCCCATGGAGGGTAAATGATTGAAGTTTTGATGGACTGAAATACAAGGTGGGAGTTAACCATCTCTAACCTTCAGGGATCTCTTATAGTAGAGCTGGAATATAAAAATATTGTTCTCAAATAAACCCCAATTACATAAAAATTAACAGAAAATATTTCAGAATTTGATTTCTTTTGTTACTCAAGTCCAGTGAATCTGAAGTGATATTTCTTCCTCTTTTCCTATCAAAGAATGCCTTTTCATAGTAAAACTGCATGTATTGGGTGTAGCTGAGATCGAAGTAATTTTCCATAGCAGTTCCCATACCACAGTGCTTTATACAGATAGCTAGAATGGTTTTGTTAACACAGCAGTATTTTGTCTACTTCTGAGCACTGCTGGCACAGCTCTCTGACATTGCCCCTCACCACTAGTCTGGGGGCAGGAAAAATCTTGGGAAGGGATACAACCAGGGCATCTGACCCAAACTGACCAAAGGGGTTTCTGTATCATGTGATGGCTGCTCAGCAATAAAAGCTCAGAGAAAGGAGGAGGAATAGAGGCATTCATTATGGTGATGTCTGTCTGACAGGTACCTGCTATGCATACTGAAGTCCTGCTTTCTGGGAAGTGACCGCACATCACCTGCTGATGGGAATTAGAGAATAAATCTCATTTTCATTTGCTTCTGCAAGTGGCCTTTGGTTTTGCTTTATTAAACTACCTTTATCTTGACCCATGAGTTTCTTTCCATTTTATTTTCTCTCCCCTCCTCCATCCTGCTGGGGAGGAGAGTGACAGAGCAGCTTGGTGAGCACCCAGGATCTAGTCAAGGTCAACTCACCACACTGCATTTTAAACGTTTTTGAAATATTTGTTAATCCTTTTTTTCCCTTGTCAGTCTTAACAGTCTATTGAGTGAGTTGAAACACAGCTGATGGTTTTACAGCCAAGCACATAGATAATGCAGAGATCTCTGCATTTGTGTAATTAATTCAACACAGATAACTTTGAGTGCCCTAAAAACAGACTTTAAACCGATAAATTTGAAAATTTAGTTTGACAACCTTATTTCTGCTATGGGCAAGGGCAGTTTAAGTCATGACAGCCTGAGATAAGGGATGAAAAAACACTTCAATTGACTTGACATAAGTGATAAGTGCATTTGCTGGAATGTTCATTTTTGATGCCATTATCATTAAGTAGGTTCTGATCACTGTAAAGGTGTGCTCATTGAATGAGAATAAATTCTTATTAAGAAAGATATGACAAAAAACCACAGCAGTATGCCATAATAGACAAAAAATGTCTCCTCAAAAAAAAAGTTAGGTATATGAAGAAGCACAGAAGAAATATTTCTTGACAACAGCAGCAGCAGATTTTTGTTATTCTAATCTTTGTTTATTTTCAAACAAAATCAAACCAGAGATGTTTTATAAATTCTGTGGCTTCCTCCATTCTGGAAATGCTAAGAGGGAAATACTATTGGCAGTATTTAAAAAAAAAAGCTGTCTCTTTCTGTTTTTCTAGCAGTTAGTCATCATAATAATGCAACCACTGTGGCTTCCTTTAATTTTATTTTAATGCAGCAGTCTAGGTTCTGCAGGGCTAGCACATGTTATTCAGAAAAAAGCATATTCAATCACAATAAATTTATGCTTCAATCTAGTATTTGAAGGGAGAGAGAACAGGGTCATTATTCTAATATAAAATCTTGAATGTCTGGAATATAAATTAATGGCTTAACAGGTCAAGAAGACTCATTCCATGAAACAGGCAAAAAGTTTTGGCCAAATATTTAGTAGAAATGTAAATTCCTTATTTGTAAAATAAAATTCATATCCTTTCAGTTTAAAAATATCACTGTGTATATTTTGTATATTTTTGTAATAAATTTTCCTAATTTTTTGTGTGTGAACTATCAAAACAAGGTTAAAGGCAGCAAATACTAACACCACATTCCACTAATACTGTTTTTTACACTTATATTCATTTCTTAACACTGATGTCCCACTTTAACGTATTGAATCCTTTACTTACAAGAATATCTTTTGAGCTTTCTTAGACACTGTGTACATGTATTTATTTTCAAGTGTACTTGTGAGCACAGTTCAAGAATTTGTTTAAAAGCTACAGCATAAAACCTGTATTTGAGGTACTCTGGGCTATCATCTAGTTAGATGCACAATAACAAGATTATTGCAGTTCTATTTCTTTCTGATTAGAATAAAAGTATTTTCCCCAAAAAAACCTCTAAATGTGTAGGAATAATATTTTGTGCTTGATTTATTTGCAAAGAACTCGACCTCTATGAGTTGCGAAACTATCTCCTTGGTTTCAATATCTTGTTAGAACTTTTCAGTTAGGAAAGGTCGCCTTTCACTGAAATTTCCTCTTCAATGACTTTCTGATATAGACATCTAACATTCTGATTGGATTCTGTTAATTATTTGCACTTGAATAAGATAAGTCACAAGTATAAATAAGCAGCATGATATAGAAACTCACTGATGCACAAATTATTCATTTAATGAATACTGTTAAGGTTACAAACAAATTAATAATGCTAATTTTTAAATGTAAAATTATATTAGAGGACTCAATAGGCAGTATAATAGTCTCTAAATGAATATATTAATATGATGATAAATTGCAGTACAATATTTTTCTTTCTAATTCTTCTGTGTACTTGGCACTGTTGAGGCCAGACCTTGAATCTTGTGTTCAGATTTGGACCCCTCACTAGAAGAAGGACACTGAGGTGACCTTCTATCCAAAGAAGGTCACCAAAGCTGGTGGTGCTGAAGTCATGAGGAGGCTAGCCACAGAAGTGGTGGAGTCACTATCCCTGAAGGATTTTAAAAAATGTCTGGATGAGGCCATTAAGGACACAGTTTAGTGGTCTTGGAAGTGTTAGGTTTATGTCTGGACTTGGGTCTTTTCTGCAATAAATGATACTTAGAATCAATGATTCTACTCCTACTTAGCATAATACCTTAGGCTGCATTCTGGAAAACTTGTTTTAGTTAATATATACTTTCAAAAAGGTTATATTTTCCACCTGGATTATGTTAATCTTAAGGTTTTCAACTTTCTTTTCCTAGTATTTACAACTTTTCCTTGCCTATCCTCGAGTGTTATGGATCTTGATCTTTTTTTTCTCATCTGAATACATATTTTTTTAAATTATGCTGTCACTCTCACAGGTCCTACTGGGAGATTCTGTTCAACCTCATTTGAGATCTTTGTGCATAAATTGGGTTTAATTTGCCCTCTAACTAAAAGTTGCAGATAAAGTTTAATCACATTTTGTAAATCCATTTACAATGGGAATCAAAAGCACATTACCAAAACATTCTGGTATTACCTTGTTTGCATATCAGTGCTGAGAGGAACAAGTATTTGCCAGTAATTTTGTGTTATTGTTATTTTTCAGTTTAGGATTATCTGAAAATTTCTTGCATTTAAAGAAGCATCTAACAGGTTGGTGCCTTCTTTCCTCCGCTGATGCTCCCTAACAGCTCTTTTTTTCCCCCAAAGTATAATTAAAAAAAAAATGTTACTCTTCTTCATCATGTGAATAATATTTCTCAATGGTATCTCTGTCAAAATACCTTGTTTAAAAAGTGAGTTCTGATTTTGTCTGCAGATGAAATTCACAGGCAACAAAATTGTCCTCTTAAGATTTCTGGATTTTTTTTAAGCTGGTTTTACAAATTTATAACTTAAGATAGATTATGTCAGGCTGGGAACAGTTCCATTCAAACCTTCCATTACTTGTGTTCCTTGTCTTCAGGTTGATTTTTGGCAACTATGTAATAAATTACAGAAATGAAAATAATAGACCTTGGAGGTCTAGTTGCAATGTATTTAATTGGTTAGACACTGAAAATGTTAATTCAAACATAGATTCTGCTTGATACTCTCACTTTATAGCTGTTGCGCTTTTTAATGATAATATTCATCAAATTTGAGTCGTTTCCCCACATGCATTTCTGGTGCTATTTCAGTAGTTGTAGAGTATCTCCATTTCTTCCCAGTGCCACTCCAAAAAGGCACAATCCTCCCACAGATGAATTGACATAGTTGCCATGCATATGCCTTTATCTTTGAGACATCTCAGTCCCACCTTCCTCCCCCTTCCACCTTCATCTTTTCTTTGGCTATTTCCTTCATGGAAATAAGAAAGAAAAAATACAACACTGTTGCTTTTGTCATCAAGCGAAGCATAGATTAATTTATGTAATCTACAATTTACTTTATGACATCTCCAGCTGGTTGCAGAGGAAATACTTTTACATTCCCACAGTCAAGGTCAATTTACTTCTCCATGACAAGGCAATTCACAACCTTTTTTGATCATACTTTTTTTGCAATTAATTCATTGAACTGCATCATTTGCCCTATCATGGTGTTATTTCTACTCTCTTGTGTCCTGGGTGAAAGAAGATTGCATCCCCAGATAATTCATCCTAGAACCATAGAATATCCTTAGAATATTCTTCCTAAGTTCAAGTAGGCCAAAGGGCAATGCAAACTTGTAAACTGGTCTTATAAACTCTTCCTATCAGACACTAATGTAACCCATCTCATTTCTCTCTGTGTCGGTGTAAGTGATTTATACTTGAATCTTGTTATATTCTAGATGTTCTTCTAGCAAAGCAGGCTCATGCAGGCTCTGGCTGTCTCTGTCCATATTTAGTCACAGTCTGTAAAACATGGAATAAGTAATGATTATATGACATTCAGAATAGTAAGACTAACTGTACATGAAAATTTGTTTTTTATCTGCTGCCCTTAGCCTTGAATACCTCAGAATCTGAACTCAATCCATGAGATGAGGACTTTTGGCTTGCTTCTGCAGAGGAAGGAGACAGAAAATGCTCCAGGCTGCCTGACATGAGTATATATTTTGGTTTTAAAACAGCATATGGACTAGCATTTCTG
This sequence comes from Ploceus nigricollis, assembly GCA_013399945.1. Lineage (NCBI taxonomy): Eukaryota > Metazoa > Chordata > Aves > Passeriformes > Ploceidae > Ploceus > Ploceus nigricollis. The sequence continues at coordinate 333,507 of VXBC01005709.1, forward strand.
AAACATAATTTCACAGATTTTTTAAAAAGTTCTTGAATCCTAACAAAATTGGAAGATAACAGTTCCCTTGCTTTGCAATTTTGAATGTCTTTAGTCATCACCAAGTAAATACGTGTTAGTATTTTCCCTTTCCTAAACAGTGTAATTAGCATAGCTGGCTTTTATGAGCCTCATTCATTTAGTACAGTCATTCTAAAAGGCTGTTCTGACGTATCTGGCAACTGCTATTCAGCAAATTTAACAATTAAAATATACTGTATTTTTTTTTCCAAAGCACTTTGCAAAAAGTTTTTCACAGAAAAAAAATTTGTCAGACTAGTATGTGTCAGACCAGCAGAAGAAGCTGAAACTTGTGTAATATGCCGTTCAATAAGAGTTGAGAAGAACATTTGATTTTTAGAGGTATTCAGCAGTGAGCCAGGAACAGAACACTGGGTTTCAACAGCTTCTATGTCCATCCCATATATTAAGCTTGGCACTTCTCTGATACAGGGGAAAATAACTTCATTGCCTCAGGTTAATTCTACAGAGCTGAAATGCTGCTAGTTATCCATGTATGTGCAATAATCATAATTTGTTTCAAAGAGAATTTAAAAAAATGAATTGTAAATAACTGAAAGGTATAGAAAAGTCCAACTGAAGCTGGGTTTCAAAATCAGTGAACTGTTTTGTCATTGCACTTTCAAGCTATGCAATTCGAGAGTAAAAATGACAGTGTAAGTTCTCCACATCGTGCTGATACTCTGTCACAGGACAGATATAAACAACACCAATCTTTTCCCCTCTCCCTTCCTCCTCTGAAATTCAGAATAAGTAATTTAGTAATCCACAGGTACTTACACAGATTTTTTTTTTTTTTAGAGAAGAAGTGTTTTCCCTCCATTTTTAGTATTGATGGTGGTATATAAAATGCTAAATCCATGCCTGTAGGAACATGTACTTATAGAAGCAAACACTATTACTCTGTATGAAATCAGCATGTAACTCTAGGAGAAAACACAATACTCTAATGTTTAATGAACCGACCTTATTATTGAACAAACTCTTTCTATTCTGGCCTCTGGGCATAATATGATGCAATTTATTAAAAAACAAATCTAGATTGCATTACTTGTCTGCTTCAGTGCATAATTCCTTACTGTGACTAACAAAGGTATGGAGCACAAAATTAAAAAAACTGTATACTAATGGGCTTTTCCTCAAATTAAGGCACGTCGTATTTCTCAGATGTAGAATAGGAATGCAGTATTAAAGCCATAACTCCCCAACTGATTGAAATAAATAACACATAAATGATGCATTAGTAGAGAAAAGCAGGTGGATCACAGCTATGAATGCAGTGTAGTGAAATGTTAGGATTGGCAATGACTTATTTACGTTCTATATTTCTCCTCTGTGGAATATGGATCAATTTAATTCTATAGAATAAAATTCATTTATACACAGCACCTATGAGTCCCTCGAAGTTAATTTTTAATGACTGGCAGCATGATGCTCTCTGCTAGAAGCTGCTTTGAAGTAATATTCTCCAAGTCCATAGAAGTGGCGTTCATTTCTTTGCAGGCATTCAGTCCATTGCTATCTGCTATACAGCACAATTATGTACATAACATGGATTCTTAGTGGGGAGAAAAATTCATACAGAGCACTCCAGTTATTAGTTTTCAGCTGTGCATATACTACATACTTGCAGGCTGAAAATGGAAAGTTCTTATGTAATGTACTGAATTGCAATGGGAAAACATATACTTGTTTTAAAAATATACACTTTTTAAGATAAGTCATTTTAAGAGTATTATTTGTGTACATATTTTAATCCATTGCAAATACTTACCTTTCTACCTGCATAAAACATAAACCAATTAATTTTCCCTAAGCAATTGTGGGAAATACTCTAATTTAGTAATGCTTAATAAAGAGTAGTTATATTGTTATACTTCCGTATATTAATTGTATATACATTTAATTTAAAAATAACCCCATTTCCTTATATCTGCTGCTAGTTTATTTCTTTTCTCAATCACCAGTACAGAACTGATTATGAGTGGTGGAGTGTCACTTTGCACATGAGTAAACAGTATGAGAAAGGGACTTCTGATTCACAAGCCTAAATTTTGGGAAACTGACACTCCTGTCTGGGATCATGGAAGAAGGTTGGGTATAGAAGCACACACTGAAAGATTTTTATTTCAAAGATTTCTTGGACAACATTTGCCTAACTTAACTTAGCCATCTAGATCTAGAGTAGCAGTGCTTGCCAGTCTTTACAGACAATGAATAGACACTAAGAAGGAAGTTTCAGGATGTCTAAAGTAGTATTGAATGTAACTGATGTTATTTTACTTTTATATGCCAGATAAGATGGAATTATTTATTTCAGAAATTACTCATCTTTTTCTCAGTTTTTGCTTCATGGTGTAATGTAAGAGCATTATGCAAAAGGGAAAAAAATGACATTTTAAATCCATAAAATTAGAATAAGTATTGTGTTTCAGGGAAATACAATATTTCCTATCTTTTTAAAATTTCTGAACTAGTTCCAACAAAATGGAATTTACTTCTTGCAAACTTCAGTCTGCCTTTGACAAAAAAAAAATTATCAAACTCCAAGATCAAAATTCAAAAGTTATAATCGCATCAGGCCAAATAGATAAACTCGTCTTGAATTTCCAAGTCTGTTCCTCTGCATAGCTCCCAGAGAGAGTGGGTAACACAGACTGGGGGTTATGAATGAAATCCTAGATCATATGGCATGATCAGATTTGAGAAACATCAAACTACCTTTCTGTCTTTTCTTCCCCAGTGAGACACTGATTAAAAAGATACAAAACATAATTATAATATCAATAATAATATCAAAATACTATAAAATTAAAAACAAAGGTCAATAAAACTTTCTAACATAAACACTATCAGATTTGAAAACAGTAAAAACTAGACCAAAATGCACAGGACACAGTATTACCTTTGGCCAAATCAAATTTTAGAAACAGAAAAATACATCTTTTTAATGATATCATGTCACTTATTTTCCATCTATAAGTTCTGTTGATTTGCTATTTTCCTTGCATTTTGGATAAAGAAACCAAATAATCTAATTTCACTAACTCATTTCTCATAGGGAANAAATCGGCTCTTAAGTGCTTCAGTTCTTGTTGAAGCCAAACTACCAGGTGAACAGTACTGGAATGTATTTTTCTTAACTAATCAAAGTTGTCCCATGTTGGGAGAAGTTTTTCATTTGAAAATTAGATTTCACACACTGATTCAGAACAATTAAATTGGTTAGATTGTGGAAAAGCCACCCAAGGGAAATAGCCATCCATGACTATCATTTGACCCTCATTGTAATGACACTACACAGAGATCATTTCAGAGAACAGACTGTGCTAGATTACTATGTAGGTCTTTTCTGCCAATAATTTCAGCTGTTTTATAAACTCTGTTGTATTGGCTAACAACCAACCATTTTTAATTCAAACATGTGAGGGTTTATTAATCTATCCAATATCTTTGTATAAACACCATTTCCCAAAGATGTGTACAATAGAAATGTAATCACTTATATAATATCCAATAAACCCCGTTAATTCTTATGCTGTGAAGATGGTAAATATTAAAGGCAATTTTAAACTTGGAATTGCAGTGGGTAAGTGTGCATTTTCACACAATACTAAAGGTCAAAATCTTCCCAGAGTACTTAAAGTTAAAAAATTTGTTGGAATTTGAGCTGTGTCCAACAAGGATGAAACAGGTGTTTTGACTTCACTACTCACTTGAAGCTCCAAAAGTACAAATTAGCCTTGAGTTTTTAAGCCACCTACTAAATTCTGTCGTGCTATCCCTGTGGTTTTAGTAGCTTGCTGTTTAACCACGGTAGGCAGCTCAGTCCCACACAGGGTCCTCTATCCCAGATAAATCCAGTACACAGCCTTACATAACATATCTACTTCCCCTCAACTCTCACTCCCTTTTTTTTAGAAACAACCTTGATAACGGAGTGACAATGTCAGTGAACAAGGAAAAGGCACAGATATAATTTATCTGAACTTCTGTAAAGCCTTTGAAACAGTCCTCCACAGCATCCTTCTTGCTCATCAGTCCAGACTGGGACCAGTGTTACCTAATATCTTAATTAATGACATAAATGAAGGGATTGAGTTCACCCCCAGCAAATTCACAGATGACATCAAGCTGAGTGATTAATTTGACATACCTGAAGGATGGAATACCATCCAGAGAGACAAGTTCAAGAAGTAGGCCCAAGGGAATCTCATGTGGTTCAACAAGACTAAGTGCAAGGTGCTGCACCTGGGTCAGGGCAGTATTAGCAGAGGCTGGGGATGAACAGATTGAGAAGCAGGCCTGCAGAGAAGGATTTGAGGGGGATGGTGGATGACACTTCATACCTGAAGTCACTATCCAAACATACCAATATGTCTGATGAAAATGCATTTTCTTTTCCTACAAATATACCATTGTGAGAAGGTGAAATATGTGTTCAGATTTCATCACAAAGACTAATTTTTTTACTCACTACGTCCCTTATATCTCCAGAGACGAGTAAAATAGAAGTATTGAATCCTTTACTTCCTTTGTAAAAGCAGTAATTCAATATTTATGTTTTGCAGTTAATGTTTACCTTCTTTTTCTGGAATGATTTTTTTTCCTATAAGAATTATAAGAAAGAAAAACCAACAATATCAGCTGCAGAAAGCAGCTACCTTTATATCCCTAGTCTTAAGTTTGAAGCTCTTATCAGATCTCAATTTGTTTCTAACAGCTGTAGGATTATGTTACATTGCACTAATTGATTTTAACAACTTTTATATGCAAGTACTGCTTGGTTCATGACATTGCAAAGGCATTGGTTAATTTTGATAAAAGGCGATGAAAATTCTCTTTGTATTGGATCAAAATTATGTATAGTGATGCTTCCATATGGTTTTAAGTTTCTTTGTATTACTTGTGAAAATTTAATAATGCTGATAATATTATGGATGGGATCACTACAGCCAGCCAAACGCAGGCAGATTAAGGTTTAGGTCTTGAACATCTATTGTCACAAGTCCATGTAGCCCAGTGTGAAAGGCAGTCATACCTTGATCTGAGATAGTTTAACCTAGAGAAGGCTTAGGAGGGAACTCATCAATGAATATAAATATCTGAAGAGAGGGTGAAAGAGGACAAGGCCAGGCTCATTTCAGTGCTGCTCGGTGACAGCACAGGAGGCAACAGGCACAAATGTCCCATATAAATATCAGTAAACATTTACTGTGGGTGACAGCATATGTTGCCCAGGGGGGTTATGGAGTCTTCATCACTAACTGGAGTTATTCAAAATTTATCTGCGTGTGGTCCTAGGTAACAAATGGCACTAGGCAGACCTGCATGATGAGGGGATAGCCCAGGTGACCACCAGAGGTCTCTTCTATGCTGTGATTCTGTGAGATTCTATGAAAACCTCAGTATTTCAAGCAAAGATAAGAAATAGCTAAGTGTGACAAAGAAATACCTAAACTTGGAGCTTTAATTAAAAAACAATCTAGCAGTATAAAGTGATAGCAGAAAGAAAGAAAATCAAAAGATTATCCTAAAATACTCCCAGGATTCTTTTGTTATATTCTGGTAATAATTGTAAATATGAGTTGTGCAACAAGTTCCTATACACTGGTATAAAAACACTTACGGCAATAAATGAATCCTGAAACTACATCCTGACAAATTAATTTTTTTTTCTCTTAAAGATAATTTTATTTCTCAAACATTGTTTAGATTTGACAGTAGTTGACACTTTAACTATAAATTCCTTAAACCTACTGGTTTTGGCAGAAGGAAATAAAAAGGGTTCTGTTTAATGATAAGGCATAATTTCTATGTTTTAAATTATAATGAAATATAAATAATTGTGAGCTACAATAAAGAATAATAATACGTGCTTGGCATGTACACTTTCCTAGGAAAAGTTATTTGCGGGGTTTTAAATTTTTTTTCCTGGTTTTTGTTTTGTTTTGTTTGCTTCATTGGGTTTTTTTGTT